>VWZO01010533.1:0-17158 GCA_013396975.1 Bucco capensis | reverse complement strand
TTTAGTCTGGAGAAGAGGAGGCTGAGGGGAGACCTCATTGCCCTCTACAACTACCTGAAAGGAGCTTGTAGAGAGGTGGGGGTTGGCCTCTTCTCCTTCGTAACTAATGACAGAAGCACAGGGAATGAAGTTGAGACAGGGTGGGGTTAGATTGGATATTAGGAAGAAATTCTTTAGACAAAGAGTGGTGAGGCACTGGAACAGCCTTCCCAGGGAGGTGCTTGAGTCTCCATCCCTGGAAGTGTTTAAGAAACGTGGAGATGTGGTGCTCCAGGACATGCTCTAGTGAGGGCAGGTGTGGGGTGGTTTGGTTTTGGGGTTGTTTGTTGTTGGTTTTGTTTGGTTTTTTTTTTTGTTTGTTTTGGTTGGACTCCGTCATCTGAGAGGTCATTTCCAGCCATGAATGTTCTGTGTGATTCTGTGTGTGTGAATGCTTCACAAAATGCGAGGGTGATCCTCCTGAGAGACAAGCCCACAGAGCGCTCAGAACCAACATGGTGAGCTCATTCAAAAGGTACCAGCTCTGCTTCAAAGAAATTACTGCTTCTTCTTAAGTGACCATTTATCATCTGCATCTGATTTAAGCCACCAAGATTACCACAGCATTTTTTTGACACTGAATAAGGCTGTAAGCATGAACTCTGACATGCAGTTCACTTAACTGTACAGCTGTACCTAAAACTAACAATATAACTATGGTCTCACTAGCAAGATGTGCTAAAGAAATAAGCACAAAATACCATTAGTGTTGCTTTCTTCCCATTTACTTTTAACATAAATTATTGTTCAAGTCCTTTGAAGTCTGCATGAAGGCTTAAACTGCATTTTAAAAGCAGCTTCAGCAAAATGAGGGAAACCTCGTTTCCTTTCAACTGAGCAAGCCACAACTTAACTGCAGTTTGCTCATACTTCCAGTAGATGGATTCTATCCATCTGAACTCTCCTAACTCATACACTACTGAGCTAGCAAGCTAGGCAGTTTACAAGAAAACACCTGTAAACCACAGTCACTACTCCATTTCAGTATTTGATACTTTAATGCCTTTCTCCCAAACCCAGTTCCTCAGCTATTGCTCTGAATCTGGAAGAACAGAAGTTGAAGACAAGGATCAAACACTGACCAAGGTATTTGACCGTTTATCCTGCCATGCAGTGTGAGAAGATTATGTCTATAATTAAATAACTATTACAAAGCTATAAATTATTCTAATACTAAAACTTTCCAATAAAAAAACCTAACATTTCATCTCAGCCTAGTTCAGCTCTACCCTTTTACTAACTTAATGCCATCCTCTTGGTTTACATCTTCCATGGTTCTTCACCTGTAAGGAACATCATCTGCTGCTTCATGAACACAAGATGTTGGTGTCAGATAAAAAAAACACAAAACAAAACAAACCCCATAAAACCCAACACAAAACACCACCCCACAAAGGCTTCAGCTCTGGCTCTTCCACACAGCAGGAAGAGAAAGTCAAGGTTAGGAGGTACTGTGGATGCTACAACTTACATGAAAGGCATTTGGTAAACCTGACTGAAACACACCTTGATCACTATAAATACTTTGTACCAATCTCACAGCAGTTCCCCTGAAAGGCAGTGATGCCTGTAAAAATTCAGATTACTCAAAATCTCTTAATACACCCTAGGTTCTACTCAAATTAACCTTTATTCAAACAGCTGGCCTAGAATCACTGCAACATAACAGTAATATTGAATCCTCATCGTTGGAAAAGACCTCTGAAATCATTAATCCCAACCATGTATACACACATATACATGTATATATATACACATATATATACACACACATATATATGTATATATATACACATATATATACACCTTGCAGAAACATCTGATGGATTAGAGTGCAAAACATCAAGCACATTGGGACTAAAGGCTGAGAAGGAAGAGCAGCTAGGGAACTTCACAAAACCTGTAAATCTCTTTTGGAAAGGGGTAAAGTTGTAGCAGTCTCTTCATTCATGTGGTCCTTCCCGTATCAGGCACTTGTGCTCTATGAGCAAAAATAGATGGAATTCCAGCTACTCAGTGCCTTACCATCCCCTGCAGCTGCTGGAAACCTTAACATAGGCTAGGAGTTCTTGCACTGGTACAACTTAAGTAGAGAAATCTGCAAAGGTCAATGAGTGCCACATGTTCTAGATTCAAGCACACTTTCTGCTGCTTCACTGAGGACACACAATAACTTTCCATTGATTAACAAAAGCTTTCTGTGAAAGAAAAACTGATCTACCAACAAACAGGTTCTCTTTTAGAGAAAGGAAGTTGTGAATTTTTTGAGCTTATAATTATTATAATAGAACAAAACATGAACTTTGAAAACAAAGAAAACTAAGAAATTCTCCCAAATTGATGATATTTGATTTCAGCTGCTATGTGAAAGGAGACTGAATTGCTAAGTTGTCGTTTACCTAACAACTCTGCAAGCACTCCTGGGTAAACCACAAAGTAGCCAAGGCCTGAAATCAGGGTGACTGCTCTACAAGGGGAGAACTAGGCATTTATCTTCCCTATCTACAATTCACTTTGCACTAAAGACAGTGGGTGTTAAAAACAAGTGCAGGGTTTGGGTTTTTTTAAGGACACCACATCCATTGCTATTTTTACCTATACTCAAGTTCCAGAAGAACAGGTCTAGAAAATGCAGTTTGCCATACTAAGGCAAGTCCTCATTTTCAAGTGGCAGCTACTCCTGTGCCTTGCATTTTGCCATCAGCTGTTAAATCCACGTCTTGTACAAACAGAAAACTCATGCTTTTAAGTAACTGAACAGGTGCTGCTTGATAATTGGACTTCATCCCATTTTACCTTCTTCCCTTAAAGTATTCTTAGCTTCACATTAGATTAAGTAAAATGTTATCTGCTGCTTTTAAGGATGGAAAAGCACTTAAACTAAACCGCTATCTAGACTAACTGATAAGAATTCAGTCATGAAGCTTTGCTGAGACCACTTCCTGTACAACTTTAATTAGTTCACATGGCAGTTTTGTACCTTGTATTTAGATACATCTGCATAGTTAAAAGCTTATGAGTTAGACTCCAAAATATCTGGGCACAGTGACTCATTCCAGATACTCTCTGGTTAGCAAGTAAAAGTGTGTCATTCATGCCCCACTTCCCAAATGCTGCTCCTGCTGATGCAATTCTCACATGAAGAGACTCTTGTTCAGCACCTTTTAAAATCTTCACTGGTATCAAGTTTTAATTTCTGCACCTTCAGTAAAACAACAGAAGAGCAATCAGCTATTTCAGTTCTTGCTGAGAACACTTGCAGTGCTTTTCCATTAGCTGAGTTAAGTGAATTTCACCAATACTTCCCCAATAGCAAGTTGTGCCCACAAACTGCATGTGTGGAGATGACCAGCAGGAACCCATGGCAGTTCAGCATTCTCCTCTATTTTCTTCACAACTAAATCCTTAGATAAAATAAAAGCACACAAACTTTATGTTGACAGCACACTACAATGAGCTATAACCACTGGCTGAAACGACTAAGATGCTATTTTAACAAATTCCAGTCTGTGGAAAATGGATTACTGAAACTGCTAGTTAACAGTCCTTCAGAAACAGGTCTTCAAATTCCTCACATGGAATTGTTTTACTGCTGAGAAATGGTTCACTTGCATGTTTCATTTCATTCATCAGTGCAGAATCTTATCAGATTTCTTGCATTCCTATACCAGAGCTACATCATCTGTTTGACAAACAGCTCTCAGTTCAAGCATGTCATAAATGAAGTTCCATCTCATGCCACAGGATGGATCCAATACTGATGTGGACCAACCTGAATTAGACAAAGGCAGGTCAAAGCTTTGCCCCTTATCATTTCTCATTTGCAGTGTAGCCTGTATCAAAGTGTGTTTCAATTTCTATGCTCCTCTAAAATTCTCATCTATTAAGATTATTTAGTCAGTATATAGTATTCATGAAGTTAACTTCAGATAAAAAAAAACAACCCTGTTTTAACACAGGACTTAAACCAAAATAATTCTCAAATTTATGCCAAATCTCTCCCTTCACAGAAACCTGATAAAAAAACCATGCTCTGAACTGTAGAAAGAAAAGGAAGATTTGATTTCAAAGAATTCTCTGTGGAAAACCTGAAAACAGAGTAAGAACAGGACTGGAACTAGAGCATTCTTTCCCCAGCATCCACAAACACAAGGTAATCTAGCTCCAGGGTACTTATATCAGAAATATTGCTCCCAATGCAGTTATAAGGTCAGATACCACATTTCTCAATTTCGTTTATACTAAAACATTTTGGAACAAGATTTGTGCAATGTTTTTGCTGGCAGCTGAATGTATGCCTCAAAGCTGAGGAACTGCTCTGATATAACAGAAATACCAATTTTATCTCCAATAGCTCCAATCTGAATTTAAATTCAGGATCCTTAAGGCATCACTTGAATGCTATACAGAAGACATCACATCTTCAAGCAAGAGGTCTGCAATTAAGTCTTGCTCCACTCTATTCCCAGGCAAGGAATCTTTTGACACTAAGTAGCAGCCATGTGAGCTTCTAGCATACACAACATCAAAACCATGGTGTAAGGATGTGGGCAATTTGCACACGCATCATCAAGACTTTGAGGCTTATTTCTGTATGCCTGCAGCAGCCACTTAATTGGGAGAAGCATGTAATCCTTAAGCAACCTTAATAAGGAAAGCTAAACATGTGAATTCAGATCTGCAACACAGATAAATACTTTGTATAGCCAACCCACTAACTGATCTAGTACCACTTGTATCATTCCACTCCCACAAAAAAAGGTCAGGAAATGGTTAAGTAAAGGACCTTTTGTTTCACAGCACTGAAGCCTCTACCTATAGAAGACAGGCTTGTTTTTAGCAACAACCAGCCTTCAGCTGAAGACAGCAAGGTGTAGCATGAGCCCAGCTTAGTTTCTTTGGCATCCCCAAGCACATTCAGTCTGCTCTTCACTGTGAAGAGCAGAGATTGCTTTGAAGTTTGATCAGCCCAGAAGGAATAAAAGCAGTAGTCTCAGCAGTCATCTTTGAAAAGTAATACTCTTCAGGCAGGATTCCCTTTTCTGGGGGCAATTTGCTTTCAAATTAACAAACTGTGTTTAGAACAGCCAGTAGAAAAAAACAAGACTTGAAAAAAATCATCCCATTCTTGCAATCTCAGAAGTACAGCATCATCTTGATAGGCCTGAGTATGGACATTTCTCCTCTTCAGATTCTAATTTTTAAGTTACTGGAACTCAAGTATAAAGTTGATGATTTATAGAACAGCAGGAAGTCCACAAAATAAAGCTTAAGAATCCACCCTGTGACTGGGGACAAAAACTGTTAAGTGGACAGCATCCAAAATCTGTAATCAAGAATGACCTATGCCAAACCCACCCCATTACACATAACAGGTTACTCTCACACCATGCACAAGCAAAAAAACCTTATCAGACAGTCAAAACTACTCTTTCCAGCATGAAGAGAATGATGACAGAAAGTAAGCACTCTCATAAAAGGTGATTATTCAGTGTCATATAAACATTTCCACCAACTATGCATTAGCAGAATGCAGGTATGAGCACTGGCAACTAAAGTACTTTGTATTATTCAAAAAAGGTACAGTGTCTGGCTAAAGTCAGTCTCATTGGGAGAAGAGTTTCCTAGCTGAGCTCATTCTGCTCAACCTCAGCAGGTAACAGATGAACTACACTGGGAAATATTCCCCTTAGTATCTTTTTGCTACCAGATTCTTGTTGGAGTATTATTCCTGTACTGATGACACAGTATTGGGAATCATACATCAGTGTGGAAAAGGTGGTACAGCTCCTCCTGCCATGCTGGAGCAGCAAGTATGTCATCAGGATAAGAGAAGAAAGTATGTGCCGGCTGTAGGCCAAAGACAAGTGCCTGGGTTAGGGCCAGAGCTGCCTGAAGTTTTTTAGGCCTTGCCCTCCACTATTCATGCACACAATTGGAAACACATCTCCAGAATACACCCAAGCCATCCACACAAATGTGAAGCAAGGGCTGAAGCCACACACCATCAGCCTCAACTAAAGCTTTTGTCTTACCACTTCCCACTGCTGCTGCTTAGGGAGCACTGAGTCACAAGGTTTTATTTAGTGTGAGAAGTGTCCATATTCTGCCATTACCTTTTGGTAACAGGAAAGTATTGGCTTCCAACCCTTAAACCAAAGCACAGAAAACAAGCAGCCTTGGAGAAGTATAGCTTTAAAACACACAGAAGCTAACCAGCACACTCAGAAGCTGCAATCAAGAACATAAGTTAAAGACGTGTTCTTGAAGGCTGGATATTTAAGGACTCTGCAAAAAACTGCCAGGAAATTAAGTATCAAAGTCAGTATTTCTAAACAAAACTAAGGAAATGTTGACATAAGTGGTACACAGATGTTTTTTGAGGGAGTTCAGACTTCAAAAATGGAGATAAGACAAACTGAACTTTGCCAACCACCCCTTCAGTCTTCTTTTAAGGTGCAAGCATCCATCTGATAGATCTTTCAAAGCTAATGAACTGGTCTAAATACATGCCACCAATGCACCAGCATTTTAGCTGTTGCTAAAATGAAGCACTAGTAAGGTATATCACATTGCAGTTCATACTTGCACTTTCAGACAGCACATACTAATTCAAGTGCACATCTAACATTCTATGATTCTGTGATCTTAAAGATAAGTGCTCAAGTGCTGCGAATGCAAAAGGAGCTTTACCTAAAAATAAGGTAGTCTGCCCCTTTCCCCACAGTACAAGTTCAATTGCCTGCATCCCTGGAAAAAAAAAGCACGTTTTGCACCAACTGGGGCTGATGAGGTCATGACTCCAATAAAGTTGAATTCAATTAAACCTTGTATAAATATCTGCTTTTCCACAACTGAATCTTTTTTTCCTGAAGACTAAAAGCTCAGATTATTTAAATGCCCTGTTAGTAGCTTTAAGACTCATACAAACCTGGATGAAATGCAAATACAGGCAACTTCTGGATGTAGACTATAGACAACGAACTTAAATTCCTTCTGACTAGCAACACCAGCGTTGGTTTTCCCTGCCTTTATTCCATGATTTAAGAGAATTGCAAATTTAAGAGATTTAATAGAATTTAAGAGCTGACAGTTCACTGCCTGGAAAATGAAAAGATGCAGAAAATCCCCAGTAAAACACATACCTGTTATTTTGTCCCTGACAAGCTTGCAGGATTCTATCTCACCAATGCTGCCGAACAGACTCTTCAGTTCCTCTTGTGTCATGTTCTGTGGAAGGTAGTTGACTATTAAATTGGTCTTGCTGTCTTCTGTGTTGCCAGAATCAACTGGTGATGAACAATTGTTTATGGTGGTTGAACCATGGGCTGTGTTATTGCAAGTTGGTCCATTAGACAGATGTGTTTCCATGGCAGCAATTACCTGCTGAAAAAGAAATTCATATCCATATTTCATCATCTATTAGTTAAGTCCAAACAAGAATCTACAAGACTTGCTACTATGCACAAATAGTATTGCCAGGGCCTTACACTACCTCTATACGCAAAGAAAAAACCCAACAATATAGAACTTTAACTGGTAGTCAAGGCAGTATTTTAAAAACTTATATGTAAATAAAATTGTTGCTAAAAATCTACTAAGACCTCTCCCAATGAAATCAACCCTCAAAGCTTTGTTTCCATTCTCCCCCATTCCCTTCACTTAGGGGCATCACAGCCTTTCTAGTATGGAAGTTACCGAATGTTGCAAGGGTTGTTAGTTCTATTCACTTATAATTGATAACCAAAATGATATGACATGTAGGTTTTACAGTGATAATATTTGGTTATTTTGAAGAATGTGAGTGTTAACTGTATCCTGAGTATTTCTCAGAAGCAATAGCAAAAAGCAAGATTAGTAATTTAAAGAGATACTTTAAGAGATACGAACATGCTGGGATGGAAAATAAACTCTTCCTTCACAACCTCTAGGTCAACCTTCTCTCACCATAGGTTGGAAATAGGCTTTTAAATGCTCTTATTTTATTAGAATGACAATTCCCAGTTCTCACTTCTTCCCTCCCCTGCACGCTACACCATTTAAACTTGATACTTTATTTTTGGGCATCAAAATAAAGGAACTACTGTATTTCACCCCAAGGTCACTGACTGTAGGCAGATACATAAGCAATCTGGAGAAGCATCAGTACTTGCCCAGAAACTACCACAGGCCCAAAAGGCTCTCTGCCTTCCCAGTCAGTCACTGAATGGTGACAGCTGATAAATACAGTGGATTTTTAATGGCAGCCCAATATCCAAAGACTTGGGCAGCCTACTCTGAGACCAACTACACAGGACAATGTCCAAGAGTCTATATATTACTTCTCCAGTAATTAAGATTTAAACACAAACAATACTCAGCAAGAAGTTTCACTAAAAAACCTAAATCCAGCAATCACTGAAGTCCAAACTCATACTTAAATTTCTAGAAGTTCTCACACAAAAAAGCCTACTGTAATATTGCAGTGCAATGTCAGGACCTCTGGAGGTTAAAGTGTCCTAACTATCTTGCTCAAAGCAGCACAAGCAATCAATTCATAACCAAAGAGCTGATGATGTCAACTCTACTCAGGGAGTACAGATTTTAATTTCCTAAAAACATGAGGGGGCATAAACTGAGTGACTTAAACTACAAGTCAGTCATTCCTGGGAACATGTTTCTATGATCTGCATATAGAAGTATTTTCCAAGAGGCTACCCGAGCAGAATACCCCCCAAAAAAAGGGGGAATTTCATCTTTTTATACAAAAATGTGATCAGGTTTTCATGAAGAACATGAGGAACAACATTTTCTTCCCTTATTACAAAATCTAAGGGGTAACCCACTCTTGGCACTGCAATGAAACAAGTCGGTTGAAAAGAAGATAAAATAGATGGTCCTAATTAAGATACACTACTGTTTTGAAAAGTGATTTATCTGGCAGAGATGGTAGCCACAAATGCTGTGCTCTGACTCTCTGGGATTGCTCCCCCTCCTCCCCTTCTCCTTTTTTCCTCAAACTTAAAAAGTGTTCATTGATGAAAATTAGCAGGATTGCGCAAGGACAACAAACAATTCTCACTTAATTGCACATTTATTTTCATGTTCAGGTGGCAAGAACGAAATCCTAAGCCAACATTCAAGTGAACAGCTGCAGTAGCCTGTATGCTCTGAAATTACAGCACTTCTCAGCTATAGAACCATCTGGTCTGCATGAAGTGATACTAATATGTTTTACAAATAATACACATTCCATTGATAGGTTGAATAAAACTGTTCATAAATCACAAAGCACATCCTCAGCAGTTACTAAATATTTTCCACCCAGAAAAATAGTTTGAGATAAATTTACACTTTCAAACAATTTCTTAGAATAAGAACTTGTAAATATACTTTTATAATAGTAATCACAAATACACAGTTTACAGGTTGAAGTTACTGCAATTTAGTATTCAGACCATACCAAAACCATTTTAGTACAATACTACTCTTCAGTTAACCACTAGGTATTTTGAATTAGGACTAAAGTCTAATTGACATTAGAAGAAAGGTAAGCCACTGCAGTATAATTTCTACAGGAGATCACCATATTATGGAAAAAGTTGTTGTGGTACACCAGTGTGGTCTAGGCTCTCACAGAATAGGGACACAACCTACAGCCTATAACGAAATATGCAAGAGTGTTAATGTTCCAAATGGGAGATTAAAAGTTTGGTATGGCCTCAGCACTATTAACATATAAAAAAAGTAGCCTACAGAATTTAAGAAAAATCCCACAGACCCCAGTCCAAGGCTCTGCTGCCCACGAACCACTTCTAAGCAGAGAAGCCACATCACACAGTCTGACTGCCATGTTAGTTTGGAGTTGCCGTCTGCAATATGGACACAAAAAGTACCGTACGTTAGATCAGCAAGAGAATGCAACAAATCAGTTTGTACAAATTTACAGTTAACTGCATTTCTATTTCCCAGCACGTCCATGCAGTGTGGCTTAATTGGACTTGAGGCAATTCCAATCTAATCTTTACAAATTCAGAGCTGAACTTATTTTTCTTACACGAAATAAAATACTTCAGGTTTAAAAGAATGTCTTCTCGTTACCCTTGCATCTACCCATGAAACTATCTTTAGGACCACATCATGCCTAGAAGGAACTATACCACAAAAGAAAATTTTACATCTTCAAGACTGAAGGAAGAAAAACGCAGCGAGTCGATTTTCCATTAGCAGATAAGATGACCATGCACCACTAAAAAACAGCTTCCCTTACATGCCTTTCCCAGCCCACAGGAAAAAATACATAAGACAAACTATTTTGCCAGAATACAGTCTGTTCTTAAAATCTTAGGTTATTAAAATTAAGTAAATTAGAATCTTGCACAGATGGTAATCAGCAAGTTTCCTTGCAATAGCTCTTTATGAGTACCACTGGACATACAAGTGGCAGTAGAGTTAAGGATCTCTCGAGGGGAATAAGTGGAGCAAAATACACAAGAGATAAATATATTTTTGTCCCCAAGCACACTGTTTGTTTTTAAATAAAACGTCACTGCAAACCCAGCTAGATTTGAATTGAACCATGCTAGGAGGGCACCACAAAAGCAAATGGGCCATTTGCAAATGATTATGAGTAGTCCAGATGTTAAATATATCCACAGTACTGGCACAAATAAGGAGAACCATGGCTGTTACCACACCTCGAGACTGGTGTAAATACAAGATTGTTCTTGTTGTTGTGATTCATAAAATCACAGAATCTCCTGAGTTGGAAAGGATCCACAAGGATCACTGAATCCAACTCCTGTCTATGCAAAGGACAGCCCCAAAAGTCACACCACACGTCTAAGAGCATTGTCCAGATGCTTCTTGAATTCTGTCAGGCTTGATGCTGCTACTGCTTCCCTGGGGAGCCTGTTCCAGTGCTTCATCACCCTGTGGGTGAAGAGCCTTTTCCTAATATCTAACCAAAACCTCCCCTAGCAGAGCTTTACACCATTCCCTAAGGTCCTGTCACTGATCACCAGAGAGAAGAGATCAGATCCTGCCCCTCTGCTTGCCCTTGTGAGAAACTTATAAACTGTGATGAAGCCTCCCCTCAGCATCCTCTGCTCCGGGATGAACAGACTAGTGACTCCAGTCACTCATCACACAGCTAGCTTCCCCTCTAGACCATTCATTATCTTCCTGGCTCTCTTCTGGATGCTCTCCAACAGCTTCATATCCTTCCTATATTGTGGTTACCAAAACTGCACACAGTATCTGAGGTGAGGCCACACCAGGGCAGAGTAGAGTGGGACTATCAGCTCCCTCAACCAGCTAGCAATGCAGTGCTTGATGCACCCCAGGACACACTTGGCCCTTTTGGCTGCCAGGGCACACTGCTGACTTAGGTTCAACTTGCTGTGACTAGAATTCCTAGATCCTTTTCTGTGGGGCTGCTCTCCAGCCTCTTCTCCCCTAAGTCTGTATGTACAGATGAGGTAAACCTAAACTTGATGAAGTAACTGGGACACCAATTTTTAGAAGGCTGCTGCATCCAGACTTTATAAACACATACCTCAAAACAACTTTCCCTGTTTTAAACGACTGTAAATAAATCTTCATTTCAGTTTGCTATCCAAGTCTATACGGTTAGCTGACTTGACATCTGGTCTTTATTTCAAAGTTAAGTTGATGAGGACCTTGTTAAGTTTTTATGCAAAATACTGAGGCTTTGTTACCAGCTGAAAGTTTGCAAGCCATTCTCCATGGTATGAACCCAAAAATAATGCACTTCTGAAGCTCTCCACTGCATACAGGCAATGAACTGCTTACTACATTTAAAAACCTGAAAATCTTAACTGATTTCTTTTAAGTCCAGACAAGCTTATTAAGGAAATAGCATTAAAGGGACAGCTTACAAAATTCTGTGTCCTACAGACTGTAGCAATGCGCATAAGATGATATATTTGGATCTCTATGGCTCTCACCAGAGCAGCATGACCTGAAAGATCATTTGCTTCCTGAGAGCCATGGGCTGCAGATGGAAAACTGCAACAGGAAAGCTTACTTGTGCACACAGGGCTTCAGTGGATTCACAACATAAGACTTCACGTGCCATCAAACATTCCAGAACAAAAGCACTTCTCACTGAAGTGTTCCACTCACATCAATATAAGTCTGTTCCCTAACTACCACACACCATTAAGTCTCAAAATCAAATTTTGCTCTACCCACTCTTTTGCCATTACTTTCAAAGCTGTACAGAACAGTCTTTTTACACCTACAAACCAGAGTTCTTATCCTTTTATTTACACTCCTACCTGACCTGAAAAAAAGATAATTACACCAAAGAAAAAAGTAATTTAAAAAAAAACAACCAGTTTCTAGCCTAAACACTATCCTTTAAGATTAAAATGGCACAATAACACAGTGAGCTGTGAATAGTCCCCCAAAACAGTTGTAGAACACTGAAGTACTTACTGTAGAATCACTAGTACCATTAAAAGAACTAATACAGTTTAACTTTTAGCCTAAGAAGTTCTATGCCTGAAGAGATCTAAATTTGTTTTCAAATACATTTAAATTGAGAACAATTAAGTGAAGTTAAAAAAGCAAACCTGCTCTTTCTTTACAGTCTTGAAGCAGAACTGAAGACAAAGTAGTTCAGTTCAGCAAACCGAGTGGTTCCATTTAACACAGTGCATGGGAGCCATCTACCTTTCAATAAACTTACTTTTAGTTCACCAAGCACAGTTAAGATTTTAAATTCAAATACTCTTAAATACTTAGATTGAGTTTGTGGCATTACCTTAATGCCAGTTCCTAATTAGCTGCAGTTCAAGTCATGAGTAAGGTTCGCTTAGCAGAAAATCAAGTAGGCTTTTTATTTTAAAGACCAAAAGACACCAGGAGTTAAAAAGCCATATGGTTTATGCAATTAGTTCTGGTTGCCATAGAAGAGTTCCAAATTTATCAACAGTAGATTTGTATAGGAGAGCTTCAGCAAATGAAGTGGAGCTAGCAAGATGAAGACCAGTGAAACAACAGTCTTCTGGTATATAATATATTCAACTGCTCATGCTCAGCTGAAAATGGAAGCTGAAGCCAGATCCTGGTAGTGCTGAGATAGAACTGAGGCAATGTGACAAAATTGAAAGAAAGCCTTCAACCATTTATTGCCTCAAGTGTATATGCTAGGAAGAAACATTTAGTGTATCACACTTTTGGCCAAAGCCTTTCTGCCACCTGCTTTGATTCATACCTGTGCATCCTAGCTATTGAGAGAAAAAATAGTTCACACAGGTTTTAAACACAAATTTACTTCTGTTTATAGACACCACACCAAAATCACTGCACAGATGCCTGCCTCAATTAATACGATTTAGAAATATATAGCTTATTACATTGAGGTGATTGCAGAAAAATCAGCACCCTGTATCTAAGTGACCAGCCACCAGATATTGAACACCTCTGCCACCTCCAAGGCAAATGTTGCCACTGTTCCGAGGCAAATGAAGCTGCACTGTGAGATGCCTCCAGCCTCAAACCACACATCTGATACAACCCCAGAATCCCATCGAGTCCAACTCCCTATGCACAAGACAGCCCCAAAAGTCAGCACCATCTGTCTGAGAGCATTGTCCAGATGCTTGTTGAATTCTGTCAGGCTTGGTGCTGCTACTGCTTCCCTGGGGAGCCTGTTCCAATGCTCCACTATTCTCTAGGCCAAGAACATTTACCCTGAACCTCCTACTGCAGAGCTTCATGGCACTCAGGTCCTGTCACTGGTCACCATAAAGGAGAGATCAGCACCTGCCCCTCTGTCTTTGATGAGGAAGTTATGAACTGCAATGAGGTTTCACCTCAGTCTCCTCTTCTCCAGGCTGAACAGACCAAGTGACTTCAGCCGTTCCTCATACAGCTTCCCCTACAATGCTCAAGATAAAATCCTAAGAGATCCTAAACATGCTCCTGGAGATCCTCCTGATGTATTACACACCAGACGACTTTCAGAACATTCTTCAGAACTCAGTACTTGCCCTTTCCTCTCTTGGGTACAGACAGCACAAGGGAAGAATGTGACAGTTATCTTATGGTGTTATTTGGATAAGCAGAAATTATCAACTTTGTTTTCATAATTCAAAATAGCAGAAGAAGCAAAACCCCACAGCTGAATACAACATCCTTTATATCTTTATATATATCTTTATATCTTTCAGATATGAAAGTCTAAACCAGAAGTTTAGTCTCAGCTTGTAATAGAGTTATTCTCTTTTTTCAAATTTAAATACTCAGTGTGTTTTATAGAGGACTTCTACCACCTACTTTGACTCACAACAGTAATGAATGCACGTCAGTAAGGATGCTTGTTGTCTGCAATGAGTGTTGCTGAACACCTTAAATTAAAAGAAACAAATCATCACTATTTGAGGGCTCAGTGAACAAACTAGATGGTTGAATTTGCTTTAACAACAGAACTCAAAAATTATTTTATTTTTACCTACGAAAAAGAAAGTGCAGTTATTTATACTTTGAATAGCTGCAACTTTTAATGCTTCCTCTTTACTGCTTTTTAATCTTTACTGGAGTGTTTATTTGAAGGGCTCATTTTGTTTTTCTTTAAGTAGTCAAATATCTTATGAGTCTGCATGAAAATTCAGCACTAATTTGTGCATACTGAAAAAAGCTGTACAATAAAATATGGAGGAGACTTCAGTCCAGCATATGCAAAAACCATTGCATAGGTTGCTAGAACATTCCAAACTTCTTTATGGGTAAAGGCACATTCAGGCCAGAGGGCTTCTCTTCAGTCAACAAGGTTGCCTGTCAGAACAAAACACTCTTTCAGTTTCCTTGTATGAAATAAAACTGTCAAGGAGAGCTTGATAGTTACTCTGATACCCAGAGGTTAATAGCAAATATTGTGCCTGGAAAGTCTGCAAACAGACTAAACAATATTTATTTCTTAGACTGTGTTTCCACTGTAATTTCAGAACAGTATAACCAATATTCTTCCATTATCAGTCCCCTCCACTTGCATGTCCATTCATTTGTGTAATACCCTCCCATCACAATGAAAAAAGTCTGCAGCAGCATGAACTAGATCAGGGTACTACTCCAGAAAACACTGAACCCAAGAGAATCAACCAGTAGGGTATCTCGATTTAAGCAAAGTTATGAAGAATTTTGTGATATAATAGAGATAAAAACCTCACAGAAAGTTTCTGATAAGGTGGTCTCAAAATTTTCAAAGCAACTTACAAGGTTACTTACATAATCACAGGCAATGGCAAGGGAGAAAGCAGGAGAGTCCTACACAACAGTAAAACCCAATTACACAGCCTCATTAAGGTGACACTTTAGAAGAGAAATCTTTTCATACTGGCTTTTGTATGAGTCACTAAACAAGTAATACCACTTAACACTTCCACACCTTGGCCTCAAAGGCATGCTGAAAAAGTCAGTGAAGCAATGGAAGAGGGATGCAAAAAGTCATACAGGACGTAAGCAAAAGGATTTTTATTTCATCATCCTTGTGAATGGTCCTGCAAAAGTTAACCTGCACAGGGTTTCAGCAAGGATGAAGAGGCAGCAAGACAGACTTGCTCATTCCAGGTAAGCACTGAGGAGACAAGTGGACATTTGCAGACAGCTGACTGAGAAACAGCCATCAATACAGGCATGAATGTTGGTGACTACACTAATAGGACAAAAGGAAGAAAGAGTAAGTTATCTACCAAATGTAAAAATTTATAAGGAACACTAAAAATGAAGTGAAGCCACCATAAAGACTTGCAAGCAGTTCAAAAGCATGCACAAGGTGAGGACATTGCTACACAATGGAGTTATCTAGAGATCATGCAGGAACTCTTCTGTTCAACTGCAACTACCAACTACGTTGTCAGCTGAGGTAAAGGGAAGGAATGATACAGAGTGACTTAACTTAAAAAACCATAATGGAAGTATCAACTCTACTAGTCTTCTCTAAAGAAAACATACCTGCATTCTGTTCAGTGATCAGTTCAAATAAGGCTCCAATAAAATAAAACCGTTTTTATCTTCCTAATTATTCAGGTAAATTTAGACACATAACCACTTCTACCAACCTAACAACTTATTTCCTGAGCAACAGAGCATTGACATGCAGCAACAATTAGCTGATGCACAGGATCAAAGAACTCAGTGCAAAATCACACTTTCCCTTTTCATTGCCCTCTTTCATTTAAAAGAGTTTAAAGCCAGCTGAGGGGAAATCATTAGCTTTGTTACAGTTTAAATCATAACTAAATGTGAAGTTAGACCTGTTTGAACAGTCATTATTTCTCATGTTCAGCAATAGTTCCACAAAAGCTATCACTGGATCACCCACACCGTTTGTTGAGGCCTCAAAAAAACAGCCCACCTCTGAGGAATCATATATCAACTGGGTTGGAAGAGACCTCAGAGATCATCAAGTCCAAGCCCTGATTCAACACCACTATGATTACTAGATCATGACAGTAAGTGCCACATCCAATCTCATCTTAAAAACCTCCAGGGACCATGAATCCACCTCCTCCCTGGGCAGACCATTCCAATGCCTGATTACTCTCTGTAAAAAATGTCTTCCTAATATCTAACCTAAACCTCCCCTGGTAGAGCTTAAGCCCATGTCCTCTTGTCCTACTGCTGGTTGCCTCAGAGAAGAGACCAACCCCCCCTGGCTAGAACCTCCTTTTAGGTAGTTGTAGAGCGTGACGAGGTCACCCCTGAGCCTCCTCTTCTCCAGGCTAAACAACCCCAGCTCCCTCAGCCTCTCCTCATAGCACTTGTTCTCAAGTCCCTTCACCAGCCTTGTTGCTCTTCTCTGGACCTGTTCCAGCACCTCAATATCCTTCTTGAACTGAGGAGCCCATAACTAGACACAATACTCAAGGTGTGGGCTCACCAGCACTGAGTACAGGAGAAGAATCACTTCCCTGATCCTGCTGGCCACATTGTTCTTGATAGACCAGGATGCCATTGGCCTTCTTGGCCACCTGGGCACACTGCTGGCTCATGTTCAGCTTCCTGTCGATCCAAACTCCCAGGTCCCTTTCTGCCTGGCTGCTCTCCAGCCACTCTGCCCACAGCCTGTAGCACTGCATGGACCAAAGTGTAGGACCCAGCACTTGGCCTT
>VWZO01010532.1:553459-593729 GCA_013396975.1 Bucco capensis | reverse complement strand
GATTCTATGATTCTATGATCCTATGGTGAAGATGTTGAGTAATGTGGAGCTGGTGTGCACTCCTCTGCTGGAGGCAGCTCTGGGAAGTTCATCTCTCCAGATTCACTAGCATTTGTTCTCTTGTCCTGGACAAAAGAGAGAGCTGCAAGAGGCCCATCTCACAAGGATGTTTAGAGAAAGGAAAATCCATTGTGTGAAAGAATTTGGTATGCCAGGGTTTGTTTTCCTTCAGACACAGAACAAAACACCACCATGCCAAAACCCTCTGTAAGGCAAAACAGAACAAAAACCCCTCAAAAAACAACAAAGAGTGGGATTGGGTTTGGACAGGGTCTGTGGAAGCACTTCTCTTTGCTTTTTGGCTTTTCTGTCTCAGGATATTTACTACTGCAGCTATTTCAGGAAAAGAAAAAAAAAAAGACAAAAAACACCCCAGGAAAACAGAATCCTAGCCAGAGCAGAGCAGAGAAGCTTTTTCCTGCACCAGGGTCTGACCCTCTCCTTGGTGGATTTTCTGGGGTGGAACCAAGATCAAAGCTGCTCCTATCTTTCTGCCTAGATGGGAAGCAGAGGTTCAGAAGAGCCTCTAAGTATTAGGTGTAAACCAGGGAATGGGCAGTGCAGCAGCCCTGAAAGACACCAGCAGGGTTGTTTTGCACCAGCTTTCCTCAAACAGAAACACTCGCCTGCAAAGCAAGCAAGAAATGTTAGAAAGGTTGGGGGTAAGGGCTGGTTCCCAGCAACAAAACTGGGGCAGAGTCACTCCTCTGGCAACAGCTTTGGGTCAGACCCTGCAAATGTGTTTCATGTCAACAGCTCCCAGCCCAGCTTGCCCAGCCTGCCTGCTGGGCTTGTGTCTCTCCTCGTGCTTTCAGCCCCTGGGACAGTGCTATTTTGTGGGTGCTGGTACTTGCCTCGTGGGGCAACGCAGGCTGCCGGTGCTTTGAGCAGAGGCAGCGAGCAGCTCTCCACCACCTCTCTCCATGAGCGCTTTCTGAGCGCTTGGCACGCTGCCTGGTCGCCTTTCACTGCTGCCTTTTCATTCCCCTTCATTCACTGCGTTTCCTTTCTTGCTCCTTGTGAGGAACAGAGGGAGAGCTTGTTCCAGCAGATGGGCCCCATCCGCTCCACCCGACTCTACTGGATGGAGCGAGGGCTGGAAGGCGAAGTGGGTATCTCCCACCCCTCCGGGGCCCCGTGAGCGGCCTGCCTGCCTGCCGCTTCCCAGCAAATACGGTAAGCGTTCAGCCTAAAAATGTACGGCTGATCTCATGACACAGGGTGGCCCTGCATTCCTCACCCCTGACATAACCCACTGGGAGTGTACTCCGCAGAAAAACACAAACAAGATGTACTGGTGGCTTGGCAGATGTGCTCCACAGCCCCAGCACAGCCCCCACCAGGACCTGCTCCAGCACAGCCTGTCCCCTCCCAGGGAGAGCAAAACCACAGCCCTTGCTGCCAGGACAGAGCTATCCATTGCCTCTTGCTCCAGGCGGTGTGGGTGTGTGTGCCCCAGCCCTGCAACCCCCCAGGGATGGGGGTGGTGGGAAGGTAACTTGCTGTGGTTCAGGATCCTCCAGGGAGGCAGCTGAGCTCCCATGGGATTTTGCTTGGCGCATGCCCGAGGGCGTTCCTAAGGACTTGCGGTGCTTTTGCAATGGGTTGGTGGTTGTTATTTTTTGCCTTGTTTTTGTTTCTTTCTGCATCTGAGTCTCTCTAGGACAGGCTCTGCTCTGGGTCTGTCATGGCTATGGCTGGTAGAACTACTCTGGCACCAGCCTTCCACCCTTGGTAGCCTCCCACTCTTAGCAGCAGCTCCACAGAGACACCAACAGCCCCGTTAGCTCCGGGTGCATCACACCCCACAGAGCTCGGCATCCAAAGCCTTGGGTGTCATGGGGTGGTGATCCTCCCTGTACCCAGGCAGGGCACTGGGATTAAATGATTTGCCAGGGATCATTCAGGGAATCAAGGGCAGGGAGTGATTCGAGTCCTGCTGCCATAAACACGAGGCTAACTTCCCTCCCAGCCAAACCCTCCTGCAAGTATAATCTTGTCTTAAGCAGGGGGAAGATCCCACCCTCCCATCTCACACAGCCATGCCACTTCACACCATTTATTTACTTTCTTCTGAAAATGCCCTAAACCTTGACAATGACCTATATTCCCTTCTGTTGCGCAAAGCTTCTTTCCTAGAAAGAGGCTTTGTAACGCTCACTTCAAGCAGCCCAGCTCTCCTCTCTCTATGTAAAAGCAAACTTCAAATGACTGGCAGGTTTAGCTTAGCACAAACACACCCCAAACCCACACACAGATGAGTTGGGAGACTTGGTCAGATGTTACCTGAAACCATTCTGTGAGCCTGCCAGCCAGATTTGCAGAGGAATCAGATGAGGAATAAGTCAGCCTTCAGGTCCACTCCTCACACTTACTTTTTTCTCACTAGTGTTTCCATCTATCTGTTCCTGCTCCAGCATTCAACAAAGAGGAGAAAGCTTTTCTCAAGACATTTTTTTTCTCTCTTTCTGTCCTTGCCTATCCCTGGCAGTGAAAACATCTGATTGCTTTTAATTTCACATTTTAAAAAAGGGAATTAAAAAGAATGTTCTCCTCCTTAAAGCCTTAAACTTGAATGGGTTTGGGGCATTGGTTGTGAGCAGTGTCAAACAAAGCAGCAATGAGCCTGGCATGCTCTGTATCTGGTGGGGAGCTGCAGTACCATGTTCAAACAACCCTTAGATGGTGCTTTTATTTCTTCTCATTGATGGTGGACAGAACTAGGGGTCTGGCAGCCCTGGAAATAAAAAGTCCTAGAGTAACCATGGTTTTCATAATAACAGTAGGTACCAAAGTCTGTAACAAGTTCCATAGCTGGCAGTTTGAGGAGACCTCTTGGTTTTACCGTGCTGTATCTGGTGGGCAAATTTCTCCTAGCCCCACCAGTGACCAATTCTCCCTGATATTTGCAGCTGGTGTTCAAAAAATGTATAGATGTGGTACTTAGGGAGATGGTTTAGTTGGCATGGTAGAGATAGGTTGACACTTGGACTTGAAGATCTCAGACACCTTTTCCAACTTTAATGAATCAGTGATTCTGTGGAAAACTGTGAAGAAAAAAGCTTCAGAGTGCAATACCCTAAGCCATTTGTTACCAAATAAAGAATTTAAGGACCGGAAATGCTTTCAAACAAAGTGCTCCAGAGACACAATGATGTTACTTGTTTTGTCTGGATGTGAGCCTAGGGCCTGAGACTAGACCTGTCATATCCCCACATGTGTTCATGTTCTCCTATCACAGGGTGAGAGCTTTCCTGGAGCCATTGAAAGAGCCCAAACATTTTCTTCTGTAATCTGTCATGACTGTCAGGATGCCAAGATACATGCCAGGCCTAGACCCTGGGCCAAAATACCTATGTAGACATGCCCAGAAAGGAGAGCTGGCACAAAGAGTTGTATGAAGTGAGATAGGTGAAGCTTCAGGCAAAGAGTTTGGTAATCTCATGGGTAGGTTAGGCTTGGCAGAGGGCAAAGCATGCCTGCTCATCAAGAAAGGAAGAGGCAAAACTTTGTCAGCTTGGAAAAGGCTTGGAGCCTCTTTTAGTGAGAGCTCAGAAGAGCCTCAAGGGGTTAAACCAAAATAATTGCCCCAGAAAGGCTGCAGTGAAGGACTCAGTGATGTCCCAGTGAGGCCACAAAAAAAAAAAGTTTTCTCAGAAAAAAAAGATCACCTTCCTGCTAATGAATATAAGATAAGGTTCTAGAGTGACTGGAGGAAGGAGTCTGCAGCTTGCTCAGTGTTTGTGCAGGAGGATCATCCACATGTCTCTTCACCTCACTGTTGACCTAGGAAGTTAAACCCCAAGGGCTGGGAGAGGACAATTCAGTCCTTACAGCTGGGGTTAGCTCTAGCACAGTGAGTCAGTGAGACAGACCATGGACACACTGCACAAAAGCATTGCACCTAGTTAGCTGAGGCAAGATGGAGATATCATAGAATCATAGAATGGTTTGGGTTGAAGGGACTTTTAAAGGTCATCTAGTCCAACCCTTCTGCAACTAGCTTGGGTTGCTCAGAGCCCCAAACAACCTGACTTGGTATGTTTGCAGAGATGGAACCTCTACCAGCTCTCTGGGCAACCTGTTGTATTCCTGAGGAGGTTGTTATCACTGTTTATGGCTATTCAGTCCCCTGCTGAATATTTTTGATCAAAGTGTTTCTAAGCTGATCTATTTTCAGCCCAACCCACTCAATACCTTGATTGCTACACAGCTCTTTTAGCTGCTCTTAGGTAAACATGCTGTCGCTCCTTGGCATTTTGCCTCCCTAAGCCCAAAACTACAAGTGGCACAGAAAATAAGAGAAGCTGTTCTCCTTTGCCAGGAAAAATGATGCTATTTCTGAAATAAATTGTTTTTCATACACCTCACCAGCCATGCACATATACATGTATGCATAAATGTACTTGAACTAGAGGCCCAGCAGTTGGCATCATGTACTATATGGTGACAGAAACAGAAAGAGAATTACATACATTTATACCCAGAGACACCTTCAGTCTCTGTCCAAAAGTAGAGTCACTGTTATGCTGAGATATCAGGGTCTGAATCCATTAAAACATATACTGCCCCAAGCTCAAACCAGTGGATTATGGTCTGTTCTGGAGAGCTGCTCCTGCTGTGGTTGTCCTTGGGGATGGTAAGCACCACAATGCCTGTGCTGGGATGTGCTTTGTACACCATGGTGGAGCAGGGACCACAGAACAGATCCTCTGGGCACCCCTCTGAGCTAAGAGCCATCAGTTCACTGTTGGTGCCTGTGCATGCCAGATCAGTGTTGTCCATTCCTGGTTCACATTCTCCCCACTGCACAGGAAGCATTTCATGACTTGTTCTTCATCCCCGGTGCTGAACCAAAGCAGACTTGAGCAGATCAAAACTCAGAGCTCAATCCACAGCAGACCTTATTTTTTTGAGGAATGACAGTGACACTGGCCAGATCTTGAAGTCACATTTTCAGTTTTCCCTTTAGTAAGTAAACACATAAAAGTCAACAACAGATGGAGCATCACATGGAGTTAATGCAGGTCAGTACAGACTTCAGAGAACCCATGAGTCTGAAGAAGAAATAATTTGGAGGGGGAGCAGCTGGGAAAGCTAAGAAAGCAAGCAAAAGATCCTGGCATAAGCTGCCTCCTCTGCAAAATGCAGCTGAAAGGTTTGGTTTTGTGGAAGAAGACAAAGCTGGGCAGATAACAAAGCAAGCCAACACATTTGTCTTTTTCTTTGGCTGGAGACTGGAGAAAGCAAGCAAGAAGGTGTTAAATTGATAATCAAATGGGCATGATTAAAGCAGGCAAATGCAAAACAAAACCAGATTTTGTGTGATGAGCAGATTGAAGTGATGTGACAGAGGAGAAGGAGAGCTTTGTCACGAGTTTGTATAGCACTGTGAGGAGTGACAAATGAGGGATTTAGGTGAGTGGAGTGCTGCAGTAATGGGCTGGTATGTGTAGAGGAAAATGGAAGGGAGGAAAGGGAGCAAAGAATACTTATTAATAAAAAACTCACTTTCCATTTAATACTTATTGATAGCTCAGAGCCAGAAAGTCCTTCATGCCTTTGCATCTTTATGCTAACATTACCTAAGAGTGGGTAGTGGTAGGGATCTGTTATGAGCCATTGAATTCAAGTGGAGAAGAGCTTCAGCCTTTAATAGGCAGAAATGAAGAGAGTTTAGCTAATAGAGATTTCAGTCTGAGAAACCTGTGCTGTAATAGCAGAATAGCATTAATGTTTCTGAACACGTAGCTGGGCATTTCTGACCATGCAGTATCATACACTGAAAATGAAATCACTCAGTTGAGGACCTGAGTATGGTGCCTATGGATGAATTCAGTGCTGGATGAAAAATTAATGATTACCTTGGGACTTGTGTTTACTAGCTAGTGACATTTAGAGAAAGGACAGTCCCATCTGGTCATGAGGAGAGCAGTGACAGTGCAAAAAGATGAAGTGATCACTGTGCACAAAGAGCAGGCCATGAACTCACCCCAAAGGAGGGTCAGAAGGGACTGGTTTTGTCTCAGAGGTGGAAGGCAGAGTCAATATGAGAAGGATGCAGAGGTAAGGTTGCTTCCATGCAGGGTGTTAAAAGAAACAGGTACTGCAGTGCTCCTGTCAAAAACAGTGCTGTGAAGTTGGGGATGGTGAGTCACCAAAACAATCTGAGAGCTGGAGGTAACTATCACAGGGAGAGGGTGAACAAACAAGCTACAATTGGGAGTGGAATTGATTGCAGCTAAGGATTGCCTCTACAGGGTGAGGATACAAGATGCAAGGCTACCTGATCTATTGGAGAAAACCAGGAAAATAGCAGAGAGCTGGAAAGATGGAATGAGTGTATCCTGGCCTCCATCAACAGGGTTTTTACATATCTAAGTAAATGAATCCAGCACCTGACACTTCCACATCAGTGCTGCTCACATGGCAAGCTGAGCTTTAAGCCAGAAGACTCAGAGGGGTAGCTGCTATCTTTAATAGCCTGTGAATGCTCAGAGGCTAGGATTTTCCTGCCTCCAGCCTGTGCATCCCCACCCATGCCATGTAAGACATGCTGGACATAATGCCAGGCAGGTTACCTATTGACAGCTCCTCATGCTGAGCAAATATTTCTCTTATGATGATTTTAACATGCCCAGCTCAGTGACAGCTAAATGTCACCAAATAAAGCAGCACTGCCTGGGACAGACCCTGCTCTCTCTGACGTGTTGCTGCTGTAGCTCGAGGTGCAAAATCTGACAGTTATGCTACATGAAGAAACCTTCCATTTCCAAAGGTGGTGTTTGAGGGGGATTTTGGGAATTTTGGCCTATTGAGGCTGCTGCTGAAGTTCATGGAGTATTAGTATTGCATATGCTGATCAATAATGATGAGAGACAAAGCTTTGCATCCTCCCTCCCTCTTGTTCCTGGCAGTTGTGTCCTTTCTGACACTGATTTGCAATCTGGTGTTTGAAGCCAAGTTTGTGGTCTGGTGATAGAGTGTCCCCATCTGGAAAGGCTGCAGTGGGGGCCATGGCTCTGCTGTGACATTTGGAGTGACTGGGAGGTCACTCAGCCCCAGGAAAACAAAGGCAGTGACCAAGCCACAGTGCAGGCAGCCACAGAGCTGCCCCACAGAGCAGAGAGCACTCACAGGACAGCTAAGACCTGCATTTTGCTTCACACCAGAGTCCTTCTACTTGCTGTAAAATACTTTGCTAAATCACTGATAAACCTTTGATTTTCCCTTCTGCATGAGGACAGAAACAGAGTTCCGCTTCAGTCCTGCTCCTGCAGAACCCAAAGGGCTGCATGTGAGAGCAAGATCTGCCTTCCCATGATGGTCATTGGTGATCTTGGCAGGATTCAGGGGCCCATGCACAGGCATTGAGGTCTGCTGGAGGAGACATGAGGGATCCTGCTGTGCCTCTAAATTGTACCCCTCTGGCCTCAGGGGACACTTAGCCAGACAGGGTGACCATGCCAGTCAGTATGTGGCTGTCAGGAGCTGTGAGGAATTTCCTGACCTGTGTCTCTTGGAGTGATAATCTGGACAAGATAACAAACACCAACACCAACCTAGCTGATCCTGTCCAGAGGGAGATGGAAAACAGGAGGTGGCCCACCTCTCCAGCTTGTCCAAGTCCTTCTGGATGACATCCTGCCCCTCCAACTTATCCCCAGCACCCCATAGCTTGGTGTCATCTGCACACTTGCTGCTGGTGCACTCAATGCTGCTGGCCATAGCATTTATAAAAATGTTAAACAGTACAATTCAAAACAGCACAGTTCAATTAAAATGTTTCACAGCAGTGAGACTGACAGGGATCACAGGCACAAGAACCAGGCTGTCCTATTCACAGACACATTAGTCTTCAAATAAAATGCCTGTGTGCAGGAGAAAGAGGCAGCCTGTCAACTGAGCAAGCCAAGCTGGAGTGCTGGTAAATATTTTATTGGGAAAAAAAGGCTCAAATGCCATTCCCCATGCATGTCTAGGGGCTGTGTGGCTTTTCATCAGCGAGCCCCACTGCCTGCTCCTGCATATTGATTCATGGCTGAGCAGGGACCTTCAAATCCCATTGGTGGCTTCAGAGAGCATGATTGACATCTCTCAGGACAGCCTGACTTCGGCTCATCTGACACCCAGGAACATAGAGAGCAGAGCTCAGGACCTTAGGGACATTACAGACAGGAGTCATGTCCTTGGCAGGCCAGGCTGCAAGATCCCTGGTACTTCCTGCACCTCCATCAACACCATCTCCTCTCCACTGATGCCATTAGCATGGTGTCAGAGGGGACAAGCCCTTCTCAGACACATTTTTCCCAGCTCCATCCTCATATCCTTCTCTGCTTTGCCAGAATAAAAAACAAAAACCAACCAAAAAACCCCCAACCCAACAAAAAAGCTCACAAAAACAACACAAACAAACAAAAACCACACGACACTTCCCTCCACCAGCTGAATTCCCATCTTTTTCCCATGGAGTTGGCTGATCCTGTGAAGGGCTCAGCTCCTCTCACCCTTTCTGAGGACACAAGCACTGGAGGTGTTCAGCAGGGTCAGTCCCAACCTCCTGAAAGCCCAAGATAGACCAGGTGGGTGTAAAAGAAGCTCTGCTGATGCCTCCAACTCCAGCAGATATTTCATGGCACTTGTAGCACTGCTAATTACACCTTCACATTTTTCCTCTGTATTTTGGTATTTATTTTGGAATAGCTCCTCCCTAGAGTCATTTTCTTCCTCATCTTTAAAACAGCAACAATAACACCATCGTGCTTGCTTTTCCCTTGGCTCCTTCCCTCGTTAGGATAACTCTGCTATTCTGCTCCTCTACAGTCAGCAGAGGAGTTCAATCAGGCTGATGAGTAGAACTGCATAATTTTATGGCTGCATATCAACTGCCTGTTATTAAACTAATCAATCAGCTTCAGTGCAGCTACCAGTACAGCACAGGAGAGGACAAGGCAGAGGAAATGCTATGCTGCTAGTCTTCCAAAAGAAAAAAAACAACACAAACCAACCAACCAACCAAAAAAAACCCAACCACTAAACAAAAAAACCACCCAAACCCTAAATCCAACCTGGCCAACCAAACTCTTCAGCTTCTTTTTCTTTGCAGGGAGGAATAACTCCAGTGAGTTATGGAGTAGGTGACCTGCAGCAAAGTAGCATGGAGTGTGTGCTGAAGCTTTTGCTGCTTTCTGCTCACTACAGTGCTAAGCCACAGCACTCACAGTATCACAGTATCACAGTATGTCAGGGGTTGTGAAGGGACTNAGCTTTTTCCCCAGGGCTCTTCTCCAACAGATCAGTTCCCAGTCTGTACTGATCCATGGGCTTGTTCTTTCCCAGATGCAGTACCTTACACTTCCCCTTGTTAAATTGCATCAAGTTTCTCCCTGCCCATGTCTCTAGCCTGTCCAGGTCACTCTGGATGGCAGCACAGCTCCTGGTGTGCCAGCCACTGCTCCAAGCTTGGGATCATCTGCAAACTTGACTCAGCCATTGCCATGCTCCAAAGCCCACGAGAGTCATTCTGTGCTCTCTTATCACATCTTGCAGTGCCCCAGCACAGATGTCTCTGACCTCCCCCAGCAAAGCACTTAGGCACAGGTTAAATTAATCCCATTGAAACCTGTACCCATTTTTGCTGCACAGCAACTGGTTTTGGCCTCAGTGTTAGCAGTCATGGAAGAAGTTAGGGAGCTGCTTTCCAGTGGCCTGACACTCAATAGTTATCTCTCCTGATGGCCCTAGTGAGACTTATAGGGTGACAGAAGGAACACAAAATACACATTAATCTCTTTTCCAGACACGAAGAAGACATCTTTATGTGTTCCCTACCTGGAAATGCAGAACTGGCTTCAAGATCCTTTTTGGGGCAAAGCACATGGGCCAAGGTCTGTGTTTGAAAGGTTGCTGAAAGAGCTAAGAGACAGTGTCTGTTCTCCATGTCCCTGAAGGGCCGGGCATATAAGGGACAGTGCTGCTTTGTACCAAGGGAAATCTAGGCTGCTCCTCAGGCTGGACAGGGGTGAGCATTCACCAGGACACAGTGCCTGGAGGTTGTGGAGGTCACTTAAAGCAAACACCAGATGTTGCTGCTTCTATAACAACATCTATTAGGGCTGGACCTGGTGAGGTTCTTCATGAAGACAGAGATGAGCATGATGGAGCTGGAGGTCCCTTTGCAGCTCTGAGTCCATGGGAAAGAACAACTCATCTTTCCTTGGCTTCCAAGAGAAGGAGGAGAAAGTGTAACAGGGCTTTGAACCTCAGAGCAAGTAAGTGGGATCTTCTGTGCTAAAAAACAAACATTAACATTTAAACAGGGAGGGAGGAAGGGAGGAAGGAAGGAGCGAAGGAAGGAAGGAAGAAAGAAAGGAGTGAAGGAAGGAAGGAAGAAAGAAAGAAAGGAGTGAAGGAAGGAAGGAAGGGCAAGTAGGTCACTTTTCACTTTCTCCATCTCCCACTGCAGCTGGCACACTTTGTGCTTCCCTCTCTCAGCCATGCTCCCTCCATCTCCTACAGATAAGCTGAAAAAGTCAAGTGGAGCAAAACAGAGCAGGCAAGGCTTTCTGTGCTCTATCCTCTGAATGCTGCAAGACTTTAGCCTGAACATGCATCCTCAGACCCTCACAGGAGAGAAAAAGCACCCTCAGGCAGCCTGAGCATCCTTTCCTAGCTTACTGTGCTCACTTATACAGATTAAATTACAGTGGCTCCTTCTTAGCTTATTATTTATCACTCATTTTATTGTCTTAGCCACAGATGCAGACTGTTCTGTGCTGGACACTGCAGAAGCATGCAAATAAATATGATCCCTGTACTGGAGCTTGCTGCATGTGTTGACCGAGAGTAACTCAGTATGGACCTGACCCAAAGACTCTTCCAGGGCAGGAAAAGGCAGCCCTGCAAGCTCCAGCCCCATCCCACCAGCCAGGGTTGGGCAGCGGGGGCTGCAGGCTGACAGCTGACGTCTTTCCAAGCCCATGTCCTCTGGCTGCTGCCAAGCCATTGGCAGTGCACTTCTCAAGATGAATTTTCTGGAAAACAAATTAAAGGAAGGGTTACATCATGGAGCAGGCAGCCCAGCTCGCACTTGGCTGCACTGACGAATCCTGCCTGTGTTTGAGCTGTGCCACACACACCACATTGCTCACAGCTGCAATGCTGCTGCTGCTGCGCTGGAATTCACAGCTCACCACCTAAATGTACTGGAACAATAAACTGATCACAGCAGCTAAATGTTATTGTCTGTTCTCTCATGGGTGCTGAGGAGTACAGTCTTCCAGAAACTTCTGGGTGCTTTGTTTTCTTCCCTGTGCTAAACCACAGAAAAGCAAAACTGGGAGGAAGGCAGGGAAAGGGAAGCAAAGGAGACTGCAGTGGGTGTTAAGGCAGCACAGTCGAGGTCTCAGGAGTGAGGAAATTCCAGTCTCTTGCAGCATGCTGGTCAGAGTACATGGAGGACAGAGGTGGGAACAGGACAGATTAGCTGCTGAGGAATGGTCCTGTGTTAGGCTGGGAATTCAGTGATCTGGGTTCTATCCCTAGCACTGCCACATCCTCCTTGTGTAGCCTTGGGCATATCTCTTCAGGTTCATAGAATCATAGAATGGTTTGGGTTGGAAAGGACCTTTAAACATCATCTAGCCCAACCCCCTGCAGTCAGCAGGGACATCAACTACATCTGGTTACTCAGAGCCCCAAACAACCTGACCCAGAATGGTTCTAGGGATGGGACATCTCCCACCTCTCTGGGCAACCTGGGCCAGTGTTTTATTGCTCTCAGTGTAAAAATGTATTCCTTCCATCTAGTCTAAATCTCCCTCTTTTAGTTTGAAACTATCACCTCTTGCCCTGTTGCAACAGGCCCTGCTGAAATGTCTGTCCCCATCTTTCTTGTGGGTCTCCTTTAGATACTGGAAGGCTGCAATAAGGTCTCCCTAGAGCCTTCTCTAGACTGAACAACTCCAGCTCTCCCAGCTTTTCTTCATTGGAGATGTATTCCTAGCTCTTGCTGTAGTTAAACCAGTAGCAAAATATTTCCTTTGCTACCTATTTATTAGTATTCTGGTACAGCAGGGAAGGGGTTATAAAAACTGTCACTGGACCAGGGAAAAAGAGCGTTTTTATCTGAAAAATAAGGGGTATTTAGAGAGCCACTTCTGATTGATTGCTTTATGCCCTTCCTCTGTTTTAAGGAATGTTTCCATATTCTTATTTTCAGTGCAGGATGACTACTGCATTGGGCCACAAGGTGCATGCCTGGGTGTACAGGCTATGTTCTCAGTGTGGTTGTCTCTTGTTACACCTTCCCTTGAACCCAAGCATCTGCCATCATGTCCAGTGAATTGAGTCAAACCAGTCACCTCTAGACAAGAAATCCAGACCCAGCTGCTGTTAGTGAAAAGGAGTAAAACACAGGAGGTGAAATGTAAGCTGAGAGAAAGTGGGAGGAAGAAAAATGCTAAGAGCAAATAGCTGCAGAATGATCTAGTAACCACAAAGCAGCAGCAGCAGCCTCTTGTTTGCAAATGGCCAAAACAAAACCCCCAGAGAGCTGGGAAATATTTTGTAGGGGATATGGAAACAAGACTGGTGGTGAGCAGCCATAGGCATAGGCTGCCTGAGCAGTCAGGTGCTGATGGCTGGAGATGGAACCACTGAAGAGCTAATTTCACTGTGGCCATGGGGAAAGACAGATGTTTTAGAGAAAAGGATGTGGGTCCCACCTTGGAGATGGAGGGATACATCCCAGGAAGTGGTGACTCAGAACCAAATCAAATGGTTCTGGTAGGCAATTGCTGGTGTATGAACTCCCAGCAATGCCTTAGCCAAGAAGGTTGGAGTAATCCTTGGCTGCACAGGCAGCAAATCTGAAGTGGGAGTGCTGACGTGATAGTATCTCTATAAACAGCATTAGTGAGACTATTTCTGAAAAGTTACGTCTAGTCTTGATGTTCCTATCTCCAAAAAAATATCTTCAGGAAACAGCCGAGATTTGGAGAAATCCTGCCAGAGTGATTTTAGGCATTGAAAACCTGCATTAGAGTGAATAAAAGATACCTAAGAGAAAATGAAGTAGTGACTTTAAGTTACCAACATCTTCCCAGGTGTAAATGCTGGAAACAACATCAAGAAAAGTTGCAACCAGATGGAGTCTGAGAAATTCCGATTAAAGCCAGGCAGACAGGTTTCCCCCACCAAGTCCACATGGCTGCTCATCATCCAAAGATTGGCAGACTTTTGGTGCCAGCTGCTAGTCAGGGTGGCTTAAATCATGCCTGATTGCCTATAACTCAGTAGTTTGCTGACTCTGTTTAGAGGAGTGGAAAGGACTGGCTTTTGGTGCAGAAGCTTGAGGCTATGCTATTGGTATGGTCCAGAGAGATGGATGGACCTACTGCTGGTGTTTGGGAGATGTGGTGGGACTAGGTGAATCACAGCATGCAAAGTCACTTTGTGCCTTGAACAGAAGGCTGGCTGTGGGAGACTTTTCTTAGATTACTCAGCCAAAAAGGTAGCAACTGAGGTAATTGGAAACGAAAGCTCTTTTTTTTGCTAACTATTAAAAAACATGGAGTAAAACAGATGGATCAAAAGCTTGTTGACATTGATGGGGATCTTTCCAAGCAACTTCAGTGGGGTTTTGGCTCAGGTACATATGCTCTTGGATATCAGTAGCAGATCTCAACAGCAAATGAAATGGCCCCTGGATGTCACTGCTGTGCTACAGTAGAGTAGCAGACGAGTCTTATTCTATGGGATGTAAAGAAGATGGAGTTAAGACCCAGAGAAAAGGCCTGGATAACTCAAAGTATTGGTTCAGGCCTTTGGTCTACCTCCAGCACAGATTGCAAATGACTGCAAGTTATCACCTGACAGATGCTCCAGCATGGCTCCAGTCCATTTCCTACAGCACAAGTCTATACATCACAAGCCGTGCTGCCGTCAAGCCTGCGTGGTCCAACCAGCCTTGGCTGCTGAGTGTTTGGCAGTTTCTCTTCTTTCTTTTTTCCAAACCTCTTCCTTCTCTGGGAAAAACAAAACCCCAAACAAAAACAATCCACTCTCCACCATGAATTTAATTGATTTCAGTACAAACTCTGAGCCTTGTGGTCAAATAGAAGAGGTAGGAAACCAATTCATTGATGTCTCCCTCAGTTTGCAAACCTTAGGGTGAGTGATGCTGCTCTTGTTAGCAGATTGATAACAATGAAACCTAATGATGACATCTACACATAGTATTTTTATCAACACTGTTCAGCCTGGAAAAGAGAAGGTTGAGGGGACACCTCCTGGCTCTCTCTAACTACCTGAAGGGAGGTTGTAGAGAGGCAGGGACTGGTCTGTTCTCCCTAGTGGAGAGTGATAGGACAAGGGGAAATGGATGGAAATTGCACCAGGGGAGCTTCAGATTAGATATTAGGAGGAATTTCTTTGCTGCAAGGGTTGTCAGCCATTGGAACAGGCTGCCCAGGGAGGTGCTTGAGTCCCCATCCCTGGAGGTGTTTAAGAGACAGGGAGATGTTGCATTGGGGAGCATCATTTAGCAGGTTGCTAGGGCTAGGACAAAGGCTGGACTTGATGATCTCCAATCTCTTCCAGCTGGAACTGTTCTATGATTCTATGATTCTATAACAGTTTGCCTGGGGTTCAGTTTGATAACATTTAAAGATGTCATTTTATCAAGAGTTTGCTTGGGGTTCATTTTGATGGAAATCCTTTAGATGAGTTGCTTGCTTCTAGGAAGGCACAGGACTTGATTGTTTGGGGTGGAGGAGAAAGAAGAACCCAAATTCCTCCCTTTACCCCCCCAATAATTCTCGTAAGGGAAATATGTGTAGTCAGCACAAGAGCTTGTGGGAAGAGCAAACTGCCAGGGTGGAATACAGTAGTTTGAATTTCATCTCAGAACAAGCAAGATGAGGAAGAGTGGGCCCATTGCATCCTTTGTTTTCCTGTTGGCTGCACTAAAACCCTTTCATTTAGCTCTGAGATTTCTGCTCAGTTCTTGCCCACTGCACTAAAGTATAACAGCCTTGCATCAAAATTGACTTTGTCTTTGCAAACAAGTCTGTAGGAATTTCTACCCAGCTGATCACTGTCATTTATTTAAACATCTCAGCACAGGACTAAGTAGCCCTGGAGCCTGGCACAGCCTTTTACCTTGAAGTGATTGTTTCAGGTAAGAAACAGAGAGGAAGTGGTGGGAGATGTAGGATTCCTCTCACCTGATCTCATATATCCACAATGCACATATATCCACAATTTCCAGCAGAGCTGGTCATCCAGGCTCCCTTTGTAGTCAGCAGAAAGAGGCACTTTAAAGGCATGATTCATCTGCCCTATTTTCAACATCTGTGCTGGGTTGTGATAAATGGCAACCAGGACACCAGAACTTGCACAATTAAAGGCCTCCAACTGTCCCTATATATAATATACATGGAGATGTCCTGTGTTTCCTCACCCTCCAGCTGCTGCTCCCATGTGGCTCCTCCCCAGACCCACCACTGTCCCCATTGTAGGGACTTCTCTGGTTCCTCAAGTGGTCCAAGAGGGCATGATATGCCTCTGAGCCTGCATGGATTCTCATTTTTGCTTTATTAAAGTTTTGACCCCTAAAATCTCTCAGTTTTATCACCTAATACTGGTTATGAATGCTCCAAGGTGGTCAAGATTCAGCCTCAGGATTGATAGAGGAGGGTATTTGGCTGTTTGTCCCCACTGTGTCTTAACCTTCTTTTGGTCAAGGAGAGGATGTTACCTAAATTCCTTGGTGCTTTATTTTGTATTGAGACCCCAGGAAAAATTTAGGAATATGTGGAACACCTTCAGGTTGACACTCAGGAGAGGAAGATGCCTCACTCTGTGGGAGAATCCATATCAATTATTTGGCTCTAAATGGGTCATAGAGCTAAACTCATCCATGAAAAGTTCTGTAGGAATTAATAAGTACAAAGACACCCCAGTCTGTCCTGTGGGTTTTGCTCAACCAGCAGGTACCTTTATTCAGGCTCAAGTACCTACTCCCTAATGAATCTGAAGTGTGCCTTGGCCCATCTCTGGTGGCTTTACAGTCACCTCCTCACATATATTCTCTGAGCAACCTTATCTAGTTGAAGATGTCCCTGTTCACTGCTGGAGGTTGGACTAGATGCCCTTTAAAAGTCCCTTCCAACCCACACCTTTCTATGATTCTATGATATTCCTGCCCTGGTTCTTTTGGTTTTCAGCCACATTGAAACTTAAACAAAAAACAGAACAGCCACACAACCACACAGACTCTTTCTGAGCCTTTCTGCCCTAAATGTGGCCTGCCTGCCTCATGGCACTCCCTGCACCTTCACCACTGTCAGGAACAGTTGGTGTGTGGTCTGCCCTACACCAGGGCACCTTCAGCTGCTGCTCCTTTTTCCAGCTCTCTCCTGGGAGGCCTTCTGTGGCTCAGATCTTCTCCTCCAGCAGTAGGTTCATGGATGCTTCCAGCATCCTACTGCACTGGTGCAGGCTCCTCTGAAAACCCCCCTCATACATACTACCCCCTGAAGTGGGTTTCTCCATCCATTTGCTGCTGCCACTTTTCACCTTCCCTTGCTTCAGCATCTGGGGATGGAGCATGCATACCAGACAAGGCACAGAGGTAAGACAGGAGCTTTCTAAATGGCCAGCTTCTTCTGTGACAGAACTGTAATTAAAGTGCAGTTATATTGCAGTTGCTAAGCAAACAGCCTCTCCTTTTGCTTTTCAATATGTAATTATCACTAAATCATCGAGGTGGAGGTTTAACTACCTAATTCATTTACTTTCCTTGTCCCTTGGTGCTCTTCCTACCTCAGCTGTTGGGACCTGGCCCAGGCCTGTGAATAACCAGGTGTCAAAGGAGATAACCAAAGTCAAAAGCCCTTAATTGTGCTAACTTCAGACTACCAGTGGCTCAAAATGAAAATTACTGTTGCTCAGAAACTCAGTGTATTCCTTCCCCCCTTACAAAAGCAATCAGTAACAGAGCTGGTGCCTGCCCCAGCCCTCAGTCCTCCTGCTAATAAAGCATGAAGGCAGCATTTCATCTTAAGAAGAGGCTAAGCAGTGGTCACTGATCCACAGCAGTCACTGGATGGACAATGGAAGGTCAGATTCCCCTAGGGCTGCATTAGCTGTAAGAAAAGGCTTCTTCAGAGGAGACAGGGTCATCCATCACCTGCACCTAGCTGTGCCCATCTGGATTTGGACCTGCAACCTACCCATGCTTCTGCAATGTTCTCTACCCTAAGGGTAAGACAGAGGAGCTAAATAATCAGCTTTTGCAGTGAGCTTGATGGTGGACAATGACAAAGATCCCCTTAACCAAGGCCTTTTTGCCTGCATCTTCTCACTCCAGGAAAGCTTCAGGTTTGTTTGCATATAAACCATTAACCAGGACATCCAAGCATCCACAGCAGTGTTCCTCAGCTACACAGGGCCAAGAAGCCATCCCCTCATGCCCTGCACGTGTCCTTCAGCAGTACTTTAGCACAACATCTACTGTGGCAATTATTTTTGTGACACAGACACATGTTGAGCTGGCACTAAACCACCAACTTGGAGCTGAATGAGCTCCAGAGCCATTAACAACTTCTGGGGCCATGCAGGCTCCCTGCTGGCTGCTTTTCACCATCCCTTAAATCCTCAGCTAACAAGATGGTGGGGACAACATCAGTTTAATGATGTTCTCATCATTAGCAAGGCCCAATTAGCAGGGAAGCCTAATGAAGCCTCAAGTGCAAGCTTGCTAATTTAGATACAGATAATTCATGGCACCACTTGAGTGCTTGGGCAAAGATTTCAAAGGCCTGCTCTCTGTATCAATAAGAAGGACACAAACCTGATCGATCTCCATGACCAACAATGGGTTAGACTCTTCAGCCTGTCTGTGAGAAGTTTAACACTCATTTGTCTGCAGCAGCAAATCCTTCAATAAAGGTCCACTTAAGAAACAATTGAACTTTCACAGCTATTTATTAGACTCTCATGCAAGAGGAAGGGAAAAAAAGCAGAGAGAGAGAGGGGGGGATACCTAAGCACAGCTGTAAAATTTATTATCATTTTTACCCTGTATTTTTTTACAGTATTTTTTGCATGTGACTAGGTTATTTTACCATCCAATTCCTCCATCTCAGAACCACTCAGTGTCACAAGGCAATGGGACTTGGAGTCCAAGCTGTCAGCTGAACTCAGGAAGTTAATGGGCCAGGCAGCTTGTGTTGGTGGGAAACATTCCTGGTGGAAAACATCTTGATAAAAGAAAAAACATCCAAAAAGAGACAAGTGAGGCCAGAGAGGGAGGAAAAAAAAAAAGACAGTGGAAAGAAAACAGCATTGGGAAGAAAAGAAAGGCACCTAAAAGTATTTAATATATAACCTCCTTCAGTAAAAAAGGATGAGGTGTTAAATGAGTAATTGGAACTTCCTATTGCCATTTATGCTTGCATAGCTAAAAGTTGAAAATGGAAAGCTGGGATTCTCACATCCTCCTAGGATTCCTATGTCTGGAGATCTGTGAAAACAACAAAAAATGTGACCTTGATGAAAGTCAAAGTTAAAATTCCCATTGCCCTCCAGGGGAGTACCAGTGACTTCCTAGCACTAACCTCCTAGCACTAACCTCCTACCACCACGGTAGCCTGAGACTCTACACAAAGCTGTGAGCAATGGAAGAGCCAAGTTGCAACATCTTATCTAGCATTGCCTAAAGCTGAGCCAAAAAAGCCCTCCCTTTAGAGGCCTAGTAGATCACACAAATTCCTTATTTTCTCCTTCCAGAGAAAAGTCTCCCTTGCTTGGTTTTGGCTGACTTTGTTGGTACTTTATTGGTCCTGTTGGCAGATCAAGCTCAGGTGTCTCTAGGTTGGATTGACTTTGTGCAATAGCACAGGTCTGGAAAAAGTATTTTCAGTCTTTAAAGGATCAGCTGAACTGTTCCCAGAAGTGAAGGTCTCTCATTTTCTCTAGAGACATGTGCATTCTTGCCCATTTGGAAAGCTGTTAGTTGGTCAGAGGAGTTTCACTGACAACACCAGTCCAGTGAGCAGTGATATATTGTCACCCTGAGAGTAACTTCTCAATGGAATAAGCTGCTACTTAGTAAAGAAATGCTTCTAAAAGTGACTGTCCACAGTTGATCCCAAGCCATAGGTAGTCTCTTGCAGAAGGTTGGTTAAATGGCAGAGCAATTGCCAATATCTTTATATGCACCTAATATTAAACCCACTTGATTATCTGAATAAAATTAAACTCTTTGCTTTTCAGTAGCTGTACAGTCTCGTTGGTCTGAAAGCAGAAAGATGATGCTGAGATGTAGTATCCTGGCATGTGATTTATTGGTGGAGGTGCTCAAATATGGAAACTGGGACTTTGATCTTTTCATGAGAAACAGTTTTCCCATCTGTAAACCAGGGCCATTTCTATCAGCTACTTTATAACTATATAATAGCTGTAAAATATGAAATGACTCTGAATAACTGTTAAAGAGGTGGGATTTTGCTCTAATCAATTAACTTTTGAAAGCCCTCATCCTCCAGCAGCTCTTCTAGCACCAGGCCACAAACGGGATTGCTCATGCAAAACAAAGAACACACAAGGGTTTTTCCACAAGCCTTGATCTTGTGATGGATCTTCCTTTTCAATTAATTTGAAAACTCCATGTATTTATGTGTATGTATTTGGCATTGCCAGGACTAAGGACATTCCATTATTTTTTTCCTCTTATGAGCTATGTGAATATCATCAAGACAAATCTGCTCTTAGGGAAAATTGCTTGATGCAAGTGAAAGCAAAGCCTTTGATCCATCACCCTTCTGCCCCACAAGAGCAGCTCCCCAAGCTTGCTTAGTCTACTGAAATGGAAGCTGAGATGGGACACAGCTGCCATCTGCACATTCATCTCCGGGGTAAACATGAAAGGTAAAGTAGAGCAAAATTAAGGGCAAATGAACTGACAGTGAGTCAGTGAAACCTCATGGTTACAAAAAGGTTTCTGACTAGCAGAGCAGTGATGTTATGGAGTAGGCTCTTAGGAAAGGAGAAGGGGCCAAAAAACCCTTTGCTGATTTAACACAGAGCCTGGATGTCTCTGCAAGTTCTTTCAGATCCCCTGCCTTTTGTTCTTCCATGGCTCATCCAGAGGGCAGAGAATGAAGCACAGCATCTCTGTCTCTCCTGATCACCTTGGGCCCTTGCAGAGGGAATCATCTTCCCTGGCTGACCCCTGGGACAGGATTTGTTTCTGTGGGTGTCTGAGTACTGAGCAGCATGGGCAGGGGAGCAGGAACAAGTTTATCTTGCCAGTTGTCCCTGTCTTCTCCTCTTGCATCCTTACTGCTTCCTGCACGGAGCAGTGGCCTTGACTGTTGAATAATGGAAGGAAATGAAGGGACCAGACTAAAAAGGACAGCACAAGTCATTGAGAGCCTTAGCATGCGCTGGGGAGGAGAGCTCTGCACGGTGCTTGGGGTTACAGGGCTGGCTGTCACAGCACAGACAGACAAGGAAGAACCTACTTGTGTGCAGCACTCCAAAACACCATGACAGTCCCCCAGCAGTAATAAGACAAGACACTTTCCCATTGGTATCCCACAGTCAGATGTTTCTCTCCTCTCAAAAGCCTCAGCACTTCTTCCCCTGAGTCCAGCATTTCCCCCTCCATTCACAGGGTGCTCCTGTAGCTTCCAGAGCTGAAGCCTCTCACGTTGGCAGTATCCCTTTGGAAGCTGAATGTGCCTGTGAAAGCCATCAGAGATGCTCTTTGAAGAGTAGGCAGAATTTTTTATTGCTGATTCCCAGCTTGATCTTCCATTCCTGGGATGCAAAATGAGACAGGAATGTATGTACAGGCAACACCTTACCCATTGCACCAGCTACTCCTACAGCCAGGAAAATATTTCCTCTGAGTTTCCTCCCTTAAGAAGGCCAAAAAATCATATCATTTTTTCCCCCCCCTGAATTTTCCAAACACTCTCTAGGCTGTTCCTGACTGTGTAGAAAGCTCACATTTCATCCCACAGCTCACAAGAGGTCCAGCATGGATATATATCATGATAACCTTGTCAGCAGTATCTCTGCTGCAGTTACCATTATTTAGTTCTTATTTATAGGATTCAACTCGGACAGAGGCAGCTGGCATTAGCACACACACAGAGCAGCTATAAATGATTGGTGATAACCAGCAAGTTAAAAGTTCCTGGCAAGACTCACCACGCCTGTATTTTGGGGAAGAAACCTGCATCTTTTCCAGTGCTGTTCTTGACACAAAGTCCACCTCAGTAGATAAGGGAGGTTTCCCAATTTTTGTTGTCAAGCATCTCTAACCTCTGCTGAGACATATAAGAAGGTGTGTGTTTGGGCATGATGAGGGATGGGGTAAAGGGGATCATCCCCCAGAAGCATAACAAGGTGCAGGATCCCTGGGTGATACCAACCCCTGTTGCTCCATGGTACCACCTCCTTCTCCCAACACATGCTCTGCCCAAACCAGAAGCCATTACAAGCCTATGGTCCTTGAAGCTGATGCCAAGGTGAGGAAGAGAAAGAAAGGCAGGATGTGGTGTCCCAGATTTCACTGGGAGGGTGCCCCAACCCTCCTCAGGGACAGCCAGGTCTGATGGGTATGTTTCTCCCCTCCCAAAAGCCAGGAGACAGGATTGATGGGGACAATCAATAGGCCAAGGGGTAATGGTTTTAAAATGAAAAAGGGAGATTTAGACTAGATATAAGGAAGAAACATTTTACAATGAGGGTAGTGAAACACTGGCATATGTTGCCCAGAGATGTGTTAGGTGCCCCATCCCTGGAAATATTCAAGATCAGGTTGGGCAGGGCTCTGAGCAACCTAATCTGTTTAAAGATATCCCTGCTAAGTGCAGGAGGTTGGACTAGATGATCTTTAGAAGTCCTTTCCAACTGAAACCATTCAATGACTGAGCAGCACCCGTGACCATGTTCCTAAGCACAGTGGTGTCAGCACTATGCCTCCCAAATACAATCCACTCTTAATTACTGTTCATTAACAATAATATTATCATGGCTATCATTGCAAGAATATATACAATTATTCTCTTTCTTATTTAAAGACTTAATGATATTAATGGTTTAAATCAGGCCATTGACTCACAAGCAGTTAGATATAACACAAAACTTTACCAGTGCTGAAAGGAGTCCTGGTCCCCACCAAGGCCTCATGCATCTGCACATGCAATAAAATGCCTTAGTATCTTGGCACCTGCAACTTGTGCAGCTCTGCAAGGTGCCAGTGCTTTTTGATACCTTCTCTCAAGTGATAAGCAATAAGACAAAAGGAAAGAGTCACAAGTTGTGCCAGGGGAGTTTTAGGTTGGATATTAGGAAAAATTTCTTCCCTGAAAACTTTGCCAAGCTCTGGAACAGGCTGCTCAGGACAGTGATGGAGGGATTTGAAATGTGGCACTTAGTGACATGGTTTAGTGGTGGCTGGGCAGTGTTATGTTAACCATTGGACTTGTTGATCTTAAAGGTCTCTTCTAGCCAAAATGATCTATTGTTCTATGAATGCAAAAAGTTTACATGGGTTGAAAACAATGCTCAGCTAATTCACTGGACTAATTCACTCCTGAAGAGCTGTTACATGCAGGAACAGCACTTGTGGAGTCTAAAAGCCTCAAAATGAGACTAGGGACTGGTGTCCAATGCAATTCCACTGTATGCTTGCCCTGCTCTCATACTCTTCTCTGAGCTCTTGATCCTCTGATCTTGATCTCTTGGCTCTTGATCCCTTGGTTGGCCCAGGACCTGAGCTAGATGGACATGAGACCAGCTTGTGTGTGTGTTCTTCACTCTCCACTGACTTCAGTAAGTGGCATCTAGTGACATAGCTCAGTTTGCACCAAACCATCCCATTCCCTTGAAGTTAATGGACTTCAGGGTGCAAGAAGCATCCTGAAGGCATGACTGCTCTCTTTCATCTCTCTGTGCTATCTGGACTGCCCAAACCATGGTGTAGTGGAGACTGGGAAAGGTACCAAGGCAGAGAGTGACAGTGTATATAGGTTGGTGTCAATTAACTTTAGGAATGTTCTGGATAAATTAAATTATGCTGCAATCTGAAACTGAACTGATTCTTAATTAAAAGATAAGCTACTTTTAAAATCCTCAGGTGATTTAAGGAAAAGAATGACAAGGTATGGGAATTGCACTCACCCACCTTGCAACTGAACAGATTCACAGTTGAGGCTCTGAGCAATGTAGTGTAACTTCAGAGTTGTCCACTGCTCTAGCCCTGATTTGAGCTGGGACTTGGGCAAGGTGACCTCCAGAGACCTCCTCCAACCCACAGCATTATAGGACTTTGTGCTACAGCTATGTAACTCCTTGTATTAGGAACCCAGCTTTTGGATGGAGAAGGTTCAACTTTGGAGACCTCAGTGATGAACAAGTGCAGCAATCAAGTGTGAAGAAGCAGGGTGCAATGTGTCAATAAAAATTCTTGAATGTTTCTGTTTTATTGTTAAGGTTCTTCCTAGAGAACAGCAGGTAGCAAACTCTAGTACCTGGAGAGTGGCTTCCATGTACAGAGTCATCCTGGTTCCCAGGACCAGGAGTTTCTGCTCCTATTTGCAGCTGAGCATGAAGATTTGAACACCTGCATCTCACCAATTCCCAATAAACATGGGAAATACTCAGAGAAAATCCTTATTGCAGTCACCACAGACAACAACAACAACAACAAAAAAAGATGTTTACATCTCTTGAGTTCCTGATTTGTCTCATTGCTTACCAGGGGATGCATCCTGCCTGGAGATCATATAGCATAAAGGTATAACTTATGGCTGAATAATACACTGCAGGTAAACCTAAATCACCACACAAAGACAAGGAGGAAAGTCTTACAGAGGCACAATCTGGCCCTTGGGAAGCAGTGGCAATCATATCCCAGGCCTGATACTTTCTTACAATGATTTAGTCTCACTGTCACCTCATTCACTTCATTTGAGCAACTCTCCTCTCCTGTCAGTTATGAGAATGAAGAATAAGGCTGAATAGAATGATTTTGCCCTTGACAGTCCCAGTACAGCCTGTCTTTATGTTGGCTCAGCCTCAGATCCTTTCTCCCCATTCTGCCAGGGACTCCTTTCAGCCAGGCCCTTTGAGAGGATGTTCTGCTGCAGTGCAACACAGCACAAAACCTAAGGCATTGCCACTGTCTGGAGCTGACTCTGATCTTTTGCTTCCATGGAGGAAACCCCAGCATCCTGGATGCCAGCAGCCCTGCTCCTGATTTATGCTGGTGCCTGCCTTCCCATTTTATGGCTCATCATCCTGAGCAATTGCAGGCTTTATGGCTTCAAGAGGAGAATGAAGGATTCTGTGGGATGCTGACTTGGGCTCTTGTTGCAGCTAAGGTCCTAAACAAGTCTGTCTCCATAAAAATGCTCTAACAAACTGTCCCATTGTGTTTCACATATTTCCCTGTGCTGCAAGTGGCTGCCTCTCCTCCTATAGTGAACTACAGACAATTTCACAGGACTGAGTTACCTACCTCTGAAAACATAGGGATAATAATTTCAAGGCAACTTTTAGCCTTGTAAACAGCAAACTTTTATCTATTTCCTAATGGCTGTCTTATTACATCCTAAAATCTTTTAACATTTTTTTCCCTTTCAAGTCTATAATCTACTGTGATAAACAAAGCTCAGTGATCACAGAGGCTATATTCTCTCATTCACTAAGAATTTTGTTCAGACTTTTTATTTAAAGCCCTATTTCCCCCCAGCTGTAAGGATTTTATCAGTGTACCCATCGAGGGAATCAGGATAGATATTCAAAGTCAAAGCTTTATCAGCTCCTATGGAAGGTTTTTTCTTTCAAACTTCTCTTCTGCAAACTGAAAATCACCCCAGCTTCTTGCAGATAAAGTTAAAAATTGCCTTTGCCTTTCAGTCTGCCAGAAATTCCAAAAGGAAAATTACAAAGCTGGGCCAAAAAGTCATAAGGAACCTATTTGATATACAGCTCTTTTCCTGAGAATGCTGTAGATTTAGGGTAATTACTTCTTCTTGCAGCTTTTGTGGGTTAAAAAAAAATGAATGGCAGTAGTCTGTTTGCCTTATGGCCCAACGTTAAGATCCTTGCATATTTGATTTTAACTGGAGTTTGGCCTGAGAAAAGGCTGAAGGATTAAGAGTTTAACATTGTTTAATCTCTTCAAATTATTCTACAGGAGACTCTGTGGTTCACAGTTGCTTTTTTTGTTAGGTTTCATGGTTTAAGCCTGGGGCCTGAAGCTGGAGCTGGGAGCCCAAATGCTGATCTTGTATCACCACTTATTTCTTGGGTGGTCTTGGAGAAAACCATCTTGAATTTCTTGTCTTGACAACTGGGTAGTGATGCTTCCCTCCTCTCATGGACCTTCCCACCCTGTGAGGCACTGAGCAGAGCAGAGCAGCCACTCCTGGGAGCATGAGGAGCAGCCTGGGAGGCTCAGGCTCCCATAGCTTGGCCAGGGTTGGAGTCACTAGGAAACACCTCAGATGTATGGTGTGGGGTAACTGGGAGGGTAAAGCTAGCACCTCCAGCTCAGGAGGAGTGCATTAGCAACTGACAGTGGGCTGGAGGATGCAGGCAAAGCCATCCTCCAAAGAGATGGCAGAGTGGCTTTATCTCAGTTGTCTTTGCTGAGCAGAACACTGCACAGTGGCCTGGAGGTATGGTGAATAGGAGCTTTACAATGAACCTTAGCTGGCAAAGACTTCCTAGTATGATCCCCTATGGGCAGCTTGGGAGAGCCTTGCAAGCTGGTTGTGATGCCTTCCCTTCCCCCTCACTTCCCCAAGCATTTTATATCCCTCAAACCATTCCTTCTTTAAGATAATTAAGGGCACAGGAGAAATTAAGGTAATTCTGTTGAGGCTGTTGCTTCTCTCTCTCTCATCATCAGTTCTAACTCCCCTGCTTACTACACATGTGTAATTAAAGCAGATTTGCCTGCTATAAGATGAAGCACCTTGTTCTTCCAGACCAGTTGCAGTTATGGTAGTGCTTGGCCTGAGCTCTCAGTGCCTTTCACCCACAGGAGTGAGTCAAAAGTTCCTCCAAAGCTCAGCCAAAATGCTGAGCTCCCTGAGGATGCAGGCAGATGTGGATCCCATTCCCCAGTCACCCCCAGGATATTCCTGCTGGAAAGGGCTGTCAGTCCCTCATGGGTCATGCTGGGTCACTGACTGACCTTCCCCACAGTCCCTACCCAGCTGGCATGAAATATCAGCCTGTGCCATTTTTAAATGCTGCCATCAGAGTCACTACAGCAACCTCCAAACAGACCTTGGTGCCAAGCCATAGAGCTGCTGTGGCCACATGGAGCCCTGGGGACAGATTTAGTGGGGGCATAAAGCAAAACAGAACCAAAGGGCACAAGGACAGCAGAAGGCCTGGCCTTCCTCTGCAAGAGAGGGATGAGCCTCCTGACATCCCCAGAGTGTCTCTGTGCAAGTGCCTGATGTTATCAGGAAAGGGAAAGGAGGGGGAGGGAAAGCTGCTTGACTCCTCTGCCTGCAGATAGCCTGAAAGCAAAAGGCAGATGTGGCAGGGAGCAGGGAAATGTGCTGGCCATCACCAAATGGTTGATATTCTGTTAGTGAAAGGACAAGGGGCAATGGTTTTAAATTGGAGATGAGTCGATTTAGACTTCATACTAGGAAAAAGTTGCTCCCCACGAGGGTGGTGAAACACTGGCACAGGTTGCCCAGGGAGGTGGTTGAGTTCCCATCCCTGGAGGCATTCCAGGTGAGGCTTGCCAGGGCTCTGGGCAAGCTGATCTAGTTGGGGATGTCCCTGGCCACTGCAGGGGGGTTGGACTAGATGAGCTCTAGAGGTCCCTTCCAACCCAACCCATTCTGTGATTCTGTGATATTGCCAGTGCTCTGGGGAGCCAAAGTGTTGGGTCACCAGCTTGAAGAGCAGCTTGGGTCTGGGTGAAGTCTTGCTGCAGGTCTTGAATTGCACTTGTAAGCTCCTTGACAAGACCCTGCCATCTGGAAGGGCATTGAGCATTGATGTACACCCTGCAAGTGACAGTCATCCATCCAAGAGCTCTGATTACCTGCTGCACACCTTCTTGCCTCTTAGGACTCTGCTTCCTTGCTGGATTTACGAGCCTCCGAGCAGCCAGTGCTTTATCAACCTTGGGCTTGGATCAGTGCCACTCTCCCTTCCACTTTACCCTGTGGTCTGACAGTCAATGGTACCATTATCATAGAGTAGGATTGCTAGCTGTGCCATGGTTACTATCTTTTTTAGTGCTAAGTGTTCCTCACAAATGGAAGGCAACATGTTCCCTTATTTGGTTTTTTCCTTCCAGCTACAGTTTCCCATGCTTTTTGTCTGTAAGGCACATACAAACCCAAGGACAAAGACCAAGGTTAAGGGTGATGTGGAAGGGGATTGCTCAGCACAAGGTGCAGTCACTAGTGCCTGTAGAAATAAAAGTTGCCATGATGACATTGACACTAAATCCCAAACCTGTGCTAAACCCAGGATCATCCAAGTGCTCCTAAGTCAGCAGTTTGACCCAGAAATAATGAAAAAAAAAATTTAAAGCTCTTCTCCTGAGTGTTTTTTTATTACTTGATAGGTCAGGTTCAGCAGGACTGTGTGCCTCTCCCAAAGATACAGTGTCAGGTTAGGCCAGGTCTGGATTTGTTCCTGCAGCTGCCTTTTGTGACCACACTCCCATAAACATGAGAGGAGCAACAATTGCAGGGAATATTGCAGTTGCCTCTGCCAGCACCTTGAGGCTTTACTACAAGGTGGTTATTGATCCCAGTAGATAACAGCCTTATGAACATCCTTTAGAAACCAATAGTATTTCCCACAGTTGAATAGGCAGTAAATTAATGGTGATTATTTTCATAACTTTGGAGATCATTCTAGTTTATTGTCTCTTTTTTTGTTGTTGTTGTTGTTAAAGGAGGGCAAGAATCATGCCTTATTTCCATAAGAATGTTCCTGAGGCTTATAGATGGGAGCAAATTTCAGGGCTCATCTAAATGAATCATGTCCTCAGAGTCTGTGCTGAATCAAAGCTTAGAGCCCTCACAGCACATCACAGAATCACTAAGGCTGGAAGAGAACTCCAAGATCATCAAGTCCAACCATCTGCCTGTCACCACCATGCCACTAAACTCCAGAGATGGTGACTCCACCACTTCCCTGGGCAGCCTGGGCCAATGCTTTGTTGTCTGTTTTCCCCATTCACCTTTTAGTTGCAAGATCCCCAGGGCAGAGATTGCTTGATACTGAGTCTTGGCTCTGAGGCTGAGGGTGTTGTGATGCCACAGGATACAGCCTGGAGATAAGGCACAGCTCTGTGTAATGTGATACCCACTACCAATGTTGGATGCATTTGACCCTGAACTATCCACAACAAGAAGAACATCACATTCCTTTGCCTTCTGTTCAGGTATTTCACCACAGGAGCTGTTATGTGGCCCTTCAGCAGTGCTTGTGAAAGATTAACATTTCTGATAGCAAAGCCAAAGCCTGACTGGAGATAATTGTGTAGAAGGTATCTCATCCCCCCTGGGGTCACTCTTGTACCAAGTGCTTTTACTCAGCCTGCCAGTTTTGAGGTGGGGGCAGATGAACTGGTTTGAACATGCCTCCTGACTTGCAGAGCTCTTAATACTGAGTGCAGCTGGCTGCTCATTTCCTCTCCTAGCTGCTATCTCCTCTGCTCTTGACAACCAGCAGAAATACATGCTTCATGCTTCTAAAACTGGAGTGAGGATGTTCCCATTGACTCACAACCTGAAAGTACCAGGGCAAAGAGAAGCTCAGCCATTAAAGCATGGTTTGGAAAGCAAAGAGATGTTCAATCCAGTCTCTGTTGTCTCCAATGTTTGTCAGTTGATTAAGAGATTGAGAGAGTAATGATAAAACTTAATGGCCTCTTCTTTGGGGTTGCCTCTTTTACAGAGTCCATAGAGGGAACTAAAGTAATACTCAGTTCCCTCCAATAAAGGGGTGAGATTCATCTCACCCAGTATTTTCACAGCAGTTATCTACAGCTATGCCCTAGGCTCCCTTTAGAGCCAGTGGTGAAAAAATGGCAGTCCCTGAGGGGCACTCCTGACCTATTTTAAACATTAAATTAATCATGTTCCAGCAAGTTCTTGTTGCTTTCCACTGTTCTAAGCAGAGCCTTGAACAGCCCAGTGTCTGAACTTCACCACCAGTGCCTGCTTTGTGTGTTGTGGTCTCCTCTCTTAATGAGATATAAGCTGTGTTTATGTGTAGGCTTCTGGCATGTGAGGTGCAACAGGTGATGGCTGGGCAAAAGTAAGGAGATTTTAAGGATATTTTCTTTTCCCTCACTGTTACTGAAGAACAAGGAAGGTAGCTAAGATCATCTGTTCCTCTGAGGATTTTTGGCTTTAACTGCTTAGATTATGAAATGAGCAAAGAGAGCAGCAGCAGAAGTCTTGGGTTGGGTGGCTCTGCTATATCAGCTGGTGAGCTAGGCAGACTCAAAGCACAAAACAGGTCCTTCTCCTGCAAAGGAACTCCTAAGGCTGCCTAAAGCTGCATGGACCAACTGTTTTGTGTTAGATGATTGAACACACCTTGCATTGTTGCCTCTTTTATGGAGAAGATAAGCCTTTCTTCAGAGCCTAGGCTGAAAACCACCTGCATTTTCTAGAAGTGAGCAATAAAAAAGAATAGGGATGTAGAAAACAGTTTTTTTTCTTTTTTTCTTTTTCATAGCAGATGAAAGATGTATCATGCAACTTTTGGGGAACTCACATAACCTTGACATGCTTCAGTCAGCAGAGGTGAAAAGGGAGATGTAGAAAGTGTGGTGTGAAATTGTAGGACCCTGTTTGCTCTGCTCTGTGCCTGTGAAGTGCTTAGGCACAGAGCTGAAGTGCTGATTTGGCATAGCATCCTAGGAAAGCACAGTTCAGCTACTGCTTTTCATTCATTTTTATGCCTTTCTAATGCAGATGCAGCTGAACTATACCACTGATTCATGTACATTCCTCTTTTCCATATAGATGATGACTGCATCAAAGAAGCCAGCGCTCTGAAATAGCACACAGTGAAATACCACAGCAATTCTCATTTTAAGTCTATAGTGGGAGAGCAATTTCCAAAAATGAAGGACAAAGTTCCTAATCCATAGCAGCTTTTTGCCAGAGAGATGTGGGAGAGAAGAAACAGGATGCATCTTGCATGAATCATCACTGTAACCACCCTGGATTTATTAACTGAAATTATGAGGAACACCAAAAATAATTAAAGCTTCAAAATGTCTGGGGGAAGGCATGGCTGTTGTGAGATAGTGCCAGAGTCTTCCTCTTGATTTTAAAAAAATAAGGGCTGAGAGGATCAAGCTTTTAGGACCAAATAATTCCTTTTAAAACATTATAGGACAGCCATTGTCACTGCCCATCACAGACAGGGATAAAGACATCCCCAGGGCCTGGAAACCCTGTTCCTTCCCAAAACAGGGTGACTATAACAACCCTTCTTCCTCCACACTCACCAGTTCATCAGAATTTCCCTCCTAGTCCTGGGTCAAAGATCCCAAAACAGGGTGACTATAACAACCCTTCTTCCTCCACACTCCCCAGTTCATCAGAATTTCCCTCCTAGTCCTGGGTCAAAGATCCCAAATCCACCCTTCAGTACTATCACCACCAACCTCTGCCCTCACCAAGGGGTTGAACCCTCCCCTTTGTATAACATGGAGAATGTCCAGGTTTGAAGCCCAGGTTTTGGCAACAGCAATGACAATAGCTCCATGGGGTTCTTCCTCCACACTTTGCTTTATGAGCCCATCCCAGTCTGCCTGGCTGGAGGGAGAGGGGCACAAGCCATCCCACACTGGAAGTGGCTCTGCTGTGCCCCACACCAACCTCAGTCCTGCAGGAATGGATCTGCCTACTTGGTGCCTTTGACCTTCCCCAGTAACAATCCCTAAGATGCCAGTAGTTGGGAACTGTAGTCTGGAAGAGTGTGAGGGATCCATGTTTTAGGTGGGGTGGTTCTGTAGGAAGGAGCAAGATTTGTCTTGTCCTTCACTTCCAGTGTTCTTGCTCCACATTTTACACGCTCATTCTTACATTCAAATTCAGCTCAGTTGTGTCCTGGATGTCACAGACCTCAACTCAAAATACCTGCTGCACCCAAAGGCCTATCCTGGTTCTGTGGGGCTGACCTTGGCAGCTGGTTCCTGCATGTTCCTGGAGGGAAACAATCTCCTAAGCTGCTGCTTTTCTTTGCTGATTATCTGTGACTATTTGCTGCAGACTCCCTGCTTCTTCATTTCTCTGCTCAAGCTCTTCCTTTTCCTGTCCTGGGACATCTTTACTGTCCATGGACCCAAGGCCTTCTCCTGCAGTGGTTCAGCCCCATTAACTCCCTTTAAGGTAATGGTGTGCAGTCCTTGTGTTGCTCTCCATTTGCTGTGTCCTGGCTTGGGTTTCTGGCTACACTCAGGCTTGTCCAAACCTTTTGGGAGGAAGAGATTTGAGCTTTTTAGTCCTTGAAGGAAAGCATCACCATGGCACCCTGGGTGAGAAATCCTGGGGAATGAGATCCCAGAGCATCTCTTCAGTGCAGGAAATTGCCCTGGAACAAGCTGAAGGAAAAGCTTTGCCAGGTGACCCATCAAGGACTCACTATGAAGTTGAGGTGTAAGTATGGCTATATAGCCCTCACCTCTGTCTGTGCTCACTTTCCAGCTGAGGCTTTTACCACACCATTTATTTGCCAGCTGTTCTTGCTGATGGAGGAGACAGGAGAGAGAGAGAAGCAGAGATGAAAACATGTCTCTCAGAGGGGTCTGTTTTTTCTTGGGCAGCCATCAGTATGCAGAGATAACAATATGTTTCCTTCACATTTCAGAAAGGGAGGCTCAGGCAGGGAAGCTCAAAACTAAATTACCAGCCAGGTCATTTCCACTTCACACTGTCAGAGCTCAAGCAGAGGGAGGAGAAGATCTGTTTGTTGGTTTTTCCTTCCCAGCTCAACAGGCACACACACCAACACTGCAGCAGCCTGGAAAACAAGTCAGATGTGGGTTGCTCTATTCAGGAGCAAACCAGCTTAATCCATAGCACTCATTTAAAGAGAAAGACCTCCTCTTGACATGGTGGTTTCTGCAGAAACCAAATAGGGATTGCAAAGCCTGGAAGTAATGGGCATGAATTTAGCAGGGAGAAGAAAAGAGGATGAGGAGGTCTTAGAAACAAAGACTGGGAATGACACTGAGAGACCAAGCAGTGTCTCCACCATTGGCATGGTTTTGTTCTGGGCTGTGCTCTGTTGCAGGCTCTCCCCACGTTCAGGGAGTTCATCTGGGGAGGCTGGATACCCACTTCTTGCTATTTTTAAAGATGAATGTTAATATTTTTAATTGCCAGTCCTCTAGGAAGAGAGCCAGGGCTAAAAAGTATCTGCTAAGAAACTGCCAAGAAACACTGTTAAACAGGATCTAGGAAAAAAGCCAGACACAGAAATTTATGATCTTTATCTCCACAATAATAATTTCACAGTAGTCAACCAAGGAGCAGAACAAAGGTCATGGGTTTCATATCAGCTGGACTTTTGTAATCCTTTGTTTCCTTTAGTGTGAGCTTGCCCTGCAGGTCTCATGCAGAAGACCCTACAAACAAATGTGAAATCCTGGCAGTCCAGGCTGAACCACTTACCCCTTTCTTTGCTCAGGATCAAAGAACAGTGGAATTTAGAATCAGAAGTCTCCTTAGCACTGAGTGAAGCCCAGTGCAGATCCTCATCCAGGGAAGAAACATGTTTCACCTTCTTTATTAAACAGTTTATCCATAGGGATGGTCCAGTGAACTTCTGCATTACTAGACCCACTTTGATTAACATCAAGAGTCATGCCAGGCTGTCTAAGAATTTTGTGTTTGCACAAATGCCAGAGCCAACCTCATCTTGTTTTCCTTCCTTTCAGCAGGATGGGGGACAAACAAGGGACACATGAAGACCTCTGAAAATAAATTAAAGGAGAAGAGGCTCATTTTTTATTATTATTGTTTCCTGGTTGTATAATAGAAAGGATTCTAGGCAAAATATACACAGTTTGCTTCTTGGTGCTGTTGCCAAGATTCCCAACTTTACAGCGAGGATCAGATTTCAGAATATTTCCAAACCATCCCCCACAGAATTAATTGACTATCCAAGACTCTTGGCTTTGGATGTTATTTATTTTTAAGGTAAAGTTCTGGTCTCAGTGACTGCAGAGAAAAACCTTGAAAACATGATCTCTGTCAGCCTTCATGACTCAGAGGCTGGGATTTAGTTGCCTACACACAGGAGCCTTGTGCCATCTGAGATGCCCTTGTGCATCTGAGACATCCCACAGTGTTGGCAAAAGGACATGGAGCCACAGGAAGAGGAGCTCTCCTCAGAAGCAAGAGATGGAGCCTGGGCCTGGATACCCTATAGCATCTGACTTGACTCTGGGGAACTGTGTTTAGACAGCTGAATCAAGCCCTAACACAGACAGAGAAAATATATATAATCAAATCAATCAGTCACTCCATCAGTCACAGGAGATATAGCCAAATCTTCAGATTTCATGGCACTTCTGGAAGCAATTTGAGCAGGATTTCAATGCTCAGGACCGTGTTAGAAACACACTCTTGGCTTTGCCAACACTTCCAAGCATACTGAAGCATTCATCCAGCTCAGACTCCCTGCTCCCCACCCTTTCTGCTAATGACCTCTTCTCCATTCTCTGTCCCTTCTGCAGCTCTACCATGGCACTGCTAGTTCCCTGCCTGATCTCCAGCTTGGAAGACATACAGCATAAGGTTGTTGTTTTTTTTTCCAAAGGAGAGGTATGCAAAATGCAGGAGGCAAAGACTTTCCACAGGGTGAAGGGGAAAGAGCTGTGACATGGTTTATGGACCCTGAGGGATAGTAGAAGGGGCTGGCACACAAACCATCAGCAGCTCTGGGGCAGCATTACCTCAGAAAGTCAGTGCCTCCATGGAAAACCAGGATATTTTTAGTTTACCAAGTGTATTTAAATCATCTTGGAGTACATTAAAATTATAGTAATTATCCCACCTTCTCCTGTGGCATTCTGGGAGGTGATGGGTTGGTGGATCGTGTGCTGGTGGAGTCATCCTCAGCGAGGTCCTCCTGCAAAACAGAATTGTTTTGTTTCCGCATTGTACAGCTGCAGCATTCCTGACCCACTAATACTTGACAGCTGAACACAGGGATCTGTTCCCCTCAGCTCCTGCTCTCTCCTGTGTCCACCTTTTGCAGCACCCAGGAGCTGAGACAGCCACTGTGACACAAACTCCTTCCAAACAAAGATGTCTTTACAGGCTCCTGGAGCTGGGAGCTCACCCATGCAGGAGAGGCTGAGGTTTTCTTCCTGGCAATATTGAACCTCTGAATTCTTTCTGGCCTCTGGGGCAGTGCAGGGAAACCAATGTTTCCAAACCCCAGCTCTCCTCTCCCTGCCCCACCAGAGCAGGCATTTCTTGCACTGTTGGAAAAGAGCTGTTAAAAAACCCAGCTTTGTGCACAAAAAAAAAAGGCACATCCTTTTTCAGATCAGAAGCTTTGTGTTTCTGATTGCAAAACAAAAATCACGTGGAGGACTGAATGGAACAATCCTTTTTTTCTTGATGAGGAAACCATTTCCCTTATAAATTAAGTTACCATCAAATTCTGAGCCATCTCTGGTTTTAACCTCACTTTTGAAAGATGGTGTTTCTGCTCTCAAGATAAGGTCTTTCCCCCTTTCTTTGTTTCTTTTCATCAAAATAAGAATTTTACCAACATCTGCAAAATGTTTCCTTGCTCTTGGTGATGTCTCAAAGACAGGGAGATGTCCCCAGAATCCCTCCTGGTAGAGTGACATGTGTTTATGCCAAGCTTTGAACTCTTCCCCCAGCACAGTATGACCTTGGAGGTTCTCCCAGCCCAGTATGACTTCAGAGGTCCCCTTAGCCCAGTGTCATCTTCCAAGTCCCAATCTACTATGGCAACAGGCTCTTTGAAGCCCTGCAGGGTGTGATTCTTCCACAGGAAGCACAGGGAAGCCAAATGTTTCCAAGGAAAAATTAATAGGCATTCTTTGACGGAGTCAAGTGATTGTCATCCTGGGTGCCTGCACTTGGGAGTGTCACAGACAGATCTGGGCTGTCACCTTGTCCCAGGACAGGATCCAGGACATGCAGACAGGCAGCAAACTCTGCCTCCAGCTCAGATAGAGAAGTCCCCATCACCTCCTCTGCACATGGGAAACCTTCCCAGTATCTAGCCATTCCCCTGCCTCACATTTGTATTCTCTGGCTCTTTCCCAGCTCTTCCAGCAGCATATTCCTGGTTATTTATTCTTTTTAAATGCTGCAGAAAAGTGCTGCTTTTCCTGAATACTAAGTAAGGAAGAAAAAAAGAAAAAAAACCAAAGCAAAATAAAGCACATTCCCTTCCTGGACTGTGTTTGTTCTCTGGTTTGAAGTTTGCTGGTACAACTGAAAGCTTTTTTGACTCTTGGAGCTATTTGACCCAAGTGACCTCTGATGTTTGGTACAGTCCCACCCTGAGTTTATTGTTGCACAGATCTTATATACCTATCCACCCACATAACTACCTTCCTCTTTCTCTCTCTCATTCCAGCACTAGCTGATCAGTTCTTGGCTTTCCTTGCACTGCTTTCATCAAATTAACATCTTTCCCTTGAGGATGTTTTCTTCCTCTCTTTTTACACCCTGTCATTCCCCTCTCCATTTTGGCTTCTCCAGACCCACTCACCTTCTTTCCATGCTGCCAGTTTACAGCTGCATTGTGTATTCATCATAACATATCTATTGAAATGGGGTGATTTCCACTAATGGAACCAGTCTGGCCCATTAATTTCAATAGTGGGGCTGACAGCTCAGGCCTGGAGTCTCATTGCCTGGTGACACATGAGTACAGCTGCTTGAACTTGATGGGTAACTGTTTCCAGCTCTGAGCTGCACATCTGCAGGAGGAAAGAAATACTTTCTGTAATGCTGGGGAAAAAATAAAACTGCCTAGTTTTCCCTCCCCTTCAACCCCAGATAATGATATTCAGCATTCAAATGCTTCAGCTGAGTGGATGTTTAATTCAGAGTTTGGAGGGGGACATTTATGGTGTGTTACTAGCTTTGCTGTTGTTCCTTTGTTCCAAGCACTGTAGTTTTGCCTTTACCAAGGGCTTCTCCTAAACCACTCAGAGCACTGCCATAGATTTAAACTGGACATTAGGAAGAAGTTCCTCACCACGAGGGCGGTGGAACACTGGCACAGGTTGCCCAGGGAGGGGGTTGAGTTCCCATCCCTGGAGGCATTGCAGGTGAGGCTTGCCAGGGCTCTGGGCAAGCTGCTCTAGTTGGGGATGTCCCTGGCCACTGCAGGGGGGGTGGACTAAATGAGCTCCAGAGGGCCCTTCCAACCCAAACCAGTCTAGGATTCTATGATATATCCAGCAACACTTGGGTACCCTGATATCATAAATCACAGCATGGTTTGGGTTGGAAGGGACTTTAAAGATCAGCTAGTTCCATCTCCCCTGCCATGGTCAGGGACTCCTTCCTCTAGACCAGGTTGATCAAAGTCCCATCCAACCTGGCCATGAATACTTCCAGGGATGGAGTATCCACAACTTCTCTGGGCAACCTGTTCCAGTGCCTCACACCTCACAGTAAGAATTTCTTTCCAATATGTAACCTAAATCTTCTTCTTTCAGTTTAAAAGCATTACTCCTCATCCTGTCACTACAGTCCCTGATAGAGTCCTTCCCCATCTTTACTGGAGGCCCCTTTAAGTACTGAAAGGTCACAATAAGGTCTCCCCAGAGCTTTCTCTTCTCTAGGCTAAACAAACCCAACTCTCTCAGCTCATCCTCATAGGAGAGGTGCTTGAGTCCTTTGATCATCTTTGTGGCTGTCCTCTGGACTCACTCAAGCATATCTTCAGAACTTGTTGCTGAATCAAAACTGAGGCTAAAGAGTCTGCTCAAGGAGGTTACCATATTGCTATAGCACAGCAGAGAGGAATGAGCAGTGGGATTTCTTTGAGATAAGTCAAGCACAACCTTAAAGAGACCATGCCAAGTGTGGACCAAGTCCTGACCTGAGACATCAACTTTGCTAAGGGGACCCAGAAGACAAAGGCAGCAAAGCTTCAGGAATTGACACCACAACCCCCTCCAGCTTTGCTTCCTCAAAGTAAACTCAACTGTTGTCACCCACCATAATCATTAGCTACCTGGAAAGACTGAGATACCTGTAGGAAACATTTTATGGTGCACTCTGTTGGTGAGCTGTTCTCCCCCATGTCACCTGCCTATGATCTTCACTTGGTAGCTGGACACAAGGAGAAAATGGGCCATCAGTGCTACTTGTGGGACACAGCCATGGGGAATAATCCCTAGCTTGAATCTGAGTGAGTGTGGAAGACAAGGAAGTGCCACGGAAGCAGGGATGTTACTTCCAATGGGACAGCATGAGAAATCAAGTCTGCTGGGCTATATGCCACTGTACCTCTGAGTATAAACTACAATTTTCAATCTCTAAGGTTGTTTTCTTCTCTTTTGGAGCAAGGATCAGGTGCTGGAGATATTGACCTCTCACTACTTATATCATTCTTGCCACAGCATGCACCAGCTTTGCCTGGAAATGTGGAATGAATACAGGCCTAAACATGTCCCAAAGTGCCAGAAGGTGCCCTCCTACCACTGAAGTCCTGTCCTTTGAGTGTTGGAATATGGTCTTTGAAAGTTTTTCATTATCTTTTTACAATGCACAGGGTAGTGTGGTCCTGCTTATTAACCCCTAGCAGCCTTTCTAAGGTGACATGCTGAGAGCTTTGGGCTGCTTTTGGAGGGTAATCAGCTACTTTAACATGGACAAAAAGGAAATAGCTCCCACTGAAGTTTAAGTCATGGGGCTAGACTTCAGATGATACCTAGAGCACTAGTAGGAAATCTATAGGGATAAGTCACCCAGTCTGCTCTACTGCCAAATCTCCTTATCAAAGGTCTTGGAAAGCACAATTCTTACACAGTTCCTGCTAAAGGAGAGCAGACTCACCCACAGACCTTATTTCTGAACACAAGCTGAAGAAGTGGAAAGATATGAGCAACTGTTGAAATTGGCCCTGCTTTGAGCAGGGAGGTGGATTGGATTCTCTCCAGAGGTCCCTTCCAACCCATTTTTTTCCTATGATTCTGTGGTTCTATGGTACCATTTGCTGTATCTTGGTGGAAGCTGAATTCTGGAGCTGCTAAAAAGCAGCAGGCTACAGAATTTTCACCTTGAGGTCAGAGATCTGTTAAGCTACCTCATTAATGTCCTATCCTGCCAGGCTGTGCCTGGTCCCCTCTTCTCAAAGGGCCTGATGATGGGGAGTCTGGCAGCACTAAAAATAGATTTGGCAGTCCCATGTACTGTAGGCACAATGGTCTTTTTTGGTTTTTCTTTTCCTAAAAAGAGACAAATCTGGTTTGGATTAAAAACCCAAGACCTTCTTTCTGTTGAAAAGGCAACAGCAAGCAACATCCTTCTGTAACTGATTAACCAAACTCAAGAGAGCCATTCAGCTGATCCAGAGCACATATTTGCATTCAATAATATGGTCATTTATTGCACCTTGTGACCTACAGAAACATGAACAAGGCTTTCCCCATCCCTCTATTTAAGTTGTATTTTCAACACAGTAGTTGTCTCCAGGCCCAGAAGTTTGTCATGATGCACCTGGATTTTCCAAAGGAGGCTCCTACCTGTTTTATGGCTTTCATTTTGTATCTGCTCTAGAGCAGCAAATTTGCTAGTCCAGGTGATAAGTCTGGAAGGGAAGGGGCTTTGTTTTCCTTATTATAGTTAAGAAAACTTAGGTTTTGTAAACATTGATGCTGAGACACCCTGGGGAGGGGATGGGCCAGCCCAGCTCCCTGCAGCAGCTCTTCTCCCAGAAGACAGAGGATGTTGCTTATCTGACTGTCCAAAATAGTTCAGACAAGATCAGATGACTCATGCTGTAGAAATGACCCATCCTCCCCATAAAGGAAGCCTTCCATGATCTTTTAGGAGATGTCCTTGATGTGGACATCTAAAGACTGGTGAGATTACAGGGAGACAACTCCTAAGACCTAAGAGATGAGGATGGCCACACTTTTTTCCATTTTTCAACTAATTTGAGCTTATTTGCTTTGTGGAGAGCCATAAAATAGATGTTCAGCTGCTCACTTGCCTACCTCTGACTTTGAATAGGCCTCTGAAAGACACAGCAGGAGAGGATTTGGTTGCCTTAAAACATGGATCACATGTTAAATTATTTATTTGCCTGTTTAAATCCTGCAACAAAAAAATACACAAACAAAACCTTCCTTTTTCCCCTCTTCAAACTCTCAATTTATGTGTGTATCTGGTTTATACAATCCCCAGATCAGTTTGTTTACATCATACACAGTGTCTGAACAATTCACAGGCACTTGGAGAGCTTCAGTGGCACAGACAAGTACTCATTCCCCTGTTACTGCAGAGAGGGAACTGAGGCTTCTTTAGGTCCTATCACTTGCCAAGGTCATTACCAGAGAAGAATTTCAGGTTCAGAGGAGCCAACTTGGGAAGATCTTCAGAGCATTTGAACTTTGGAGGACCAAAGTCCAGGAACCATGCCCTGCCTTGCATGTTGCTTGTTCCTGCATCTCATATACTCTCCTTTTGTCCAAACTGACAGTTCCTTGGGTTAGGAGAGGTTTCTCCGTACAAAGTTGCACCCAGCACAGGCTAATGGACTCTTTCTTTTGGGAAATAGTCATCTTTACCACTCCTTTCCTAACCTCAACCCTGTATCTGAGGGGAAGAAAATGTAGCCATTGTTTTACCTGCACTTTTTCCACTGATTGTGATGTAGCCAGTGAGTGATAGATTTTACAGTGATGTGTAGGGTGAGCTGAACTCCATCAGGCCAGAGATGGTATTGAAACTGGGTATTGCACAAGTCTCCCAGGGTAGAAATTACCCCAGAAAGAATATAGCTTGCAGGCACCACCTTGACCTAGAAGAGTCGGCTGGAAGTTTTACTGGCTGTCCTTGTCCTGCTGGTCAGCTGGCAGAAGGATCTGTGCATCAGATGTCTTTGTGCAGCCGTGGAAGGCACCCAGAAGCTCAGCTATGCAGCCCAGCAAGTT
>VWZO01010532.1:481284-546169 GCA_013396975.1 Bucco capensis | reverse complement strand
GAGCAGGTGCAGAGGAGGCCACGAGAATGCTCAGGGGCTGGAACACCTCTGCTCTGAGGACAGGCTGAGGGAGCTGGGATTGTTCAGCCTGGAGAAGAGAAGGCTTCAGGGGAACTACTAGTGACCTTCCAGGACCTAAAGGGAACTTCCAAGAAGGCTGCAGAGGGCTTGTTTGCAAAGGCCTGGAGGGAAAGGACAAGGGGCAATGGTTTTAAATTGGAGAGGAGTAGATTTAAACTGGACATTAGGAAGAAGTTCCTCCCCACAAGGGTGGTGGAACACTGGCCCAGGTTGCCCAGGGAGGTGGTTGAGTTCCCATCCCTGGAGGCATTCCAGGTGAGGCTTGCCAGGGCTCTGGGCAAGCTGCTCTAGTTGGGGATGTCCCTGCCCACTGCAGGGGGGTTGGACTAGATGAGCTCCAGAGGTCCCTTCCAACCCAAACCATTCTAGGATTCTATGATACTATGAAGATTTTCTCAGAGCACATGGACATTGCCTAGTGATGCCCCAATGCATGCTCCAGAGCCCTGCTTTTTGTACCAATATCTTGTTTTGTTCAGGTTTCTAAAGAGAATATAAATACTTTAGCTTCTGTTCTACAACTGTGACCAAAGGGACACTCAGAACCTTCAGTCCACATTTGCTTCTCTGGGTTTTGTGCCCCTCCACAGTCCCTGGTAGTGCCTAGATAACAAATTGTAGTGCTCTTTTAAATGAATTAAGTATGTGAGATAGTGTTTTTGTGAACAAGAATCTCAGACATTTCCTCAAACACGTTCCAGGACACAAAAGTTGTGCTGGGTGGGCAAGGTTGAACAAGCAGAGAAAATGCAAGTGCCCATGCCTCTGTGTGCACTGCACTAATTGGAAGCTACATCATGTTGTCCTTCATGAGTATCTGAGGTTGATGTGGGAGCCCAGATAGGAGGGAATCTTCCCTCTGCACTAGAGGAGCCAAGGAAAGGGATAGGACCAAAGCAGTGGTGAGATCCACCTGAGTATCCTCAGCTGCACAGATGGTCCTGAGGGGCTGACCCCACATGCTGGAACAAAACAGCAAAGGAACAAGAATAAGAGACTATGCAGCCCCTATCTGCATAGTCCTAGGACAGGCTCACATCCAAAGCTCATCTCTTCCAGACTGGGGTGAGGATGGAGATACAAGGTTCTGGTTTGAGCTGCTCTCAAGTGGAGACATCAGGACTGCTGGCTAAAGGCTTTCATTTTTTACTGCAATGCCTCTGCCTGCCAAATCAGCTGAGCTGGGAAAACAATCTGTAATTGACTACAGAGGCATGAGGTTATAATGATTTATCCTTTTTTTCTGAAGCATGCACATAACCTCTGCCAATTAGCCAAAAGTTAGAAAGATATTTAATGACAATACCTCCAGAGGGAGGAGGGACTTGGGTGGCCTGGGGGAGAGTGGTGTCTGTAAATCATTTTAGTCCCAGTTGCAAGTCATAGGAGCTTGAGGTCTACTGATGCAACGAGGATAAGGAAGAGAGAATAGATTTGCTCACAGATAAGCATGAAGCACATGGCTTCCCAGCTGGAAATGGGAGGCAGCCTGGCACAGCCTGGAGCTGTTATGTGGGGTTTTGTTGCTAGGTCATAGGCGTGATGCTGCACTCCGCTTTCCTTACAATCACACAGCACCTTCACAGGACACTGTAGTTCATGGCAAGTAAAAACAGAGCTAGTGATGGGCATCTGTCCTCTCCCCTGAGAAAGCATAGCACTGGTAAGTGAGACTTGGGCCAGTATCATGGCAAGCTCTGTGCTGGGAGGAGACAGCTGGCCCCAGGAAGCAGCTCCATCACAGCAGTAGCCAGGGGACTAGTGAATAACTCTTCTCCACACAACCCAAAGAAATGAAGTAGCCTGGATTGAGTATTCTCATGTTGAACACAGATATAGGCCCAAGGAAATTCCTTGGAAGTGCTAACCCACATGCAGTTTCCTGGGATCTAGTGAGGAGACAAAGGTCCTGCTCCTCCTCCTGTCTGTCCTGCTTCCCTCTCCTTCACTCCTAGCTCTGCTGTCCTAATTCTTCCCATGTGGCTGCTGGACCTCACTATGAAAGAAAAGGAACTTCTACAGGAAAAAACAACAGGAACAGTTTTCTTTCAAGGTCATGAGTCAAACAGGCTCAGCCAAAGCTTGAAGAGTGGCCATGCTGTGAGGCAAGGATCTGGGCTGCCCAGTGTGAACAGTGGCAGGTGATCTGTTCCCATAGAACCTCTTGGAGATTCTCTGTGGCATGATTTCAGGTCAGGGAGGGAAGGAGCCAGGGAGTGCACCAGAGAGCACGTGGGTTCAGCTTATTAGGGTCTGGCTTATACTTCTTCCTTGGATGCTATTCCTAATGAAGGATGAAAAAAAACAACAGTTGGGGAATATTCTAACAAAGATCTAAAGAGATCCGTGAGTCACTTCAGGCAGTCAGTGTGAGAGAGAACTTGTGTACTCCAATGCCTCTCAGATCCCAATGTGCTGAACAGCTTTTGAAATCAATGGTCTAATCTGGCTGCTGATTTGGCCCAGTGGGCCACAGCTTCATCAGCACAGAGTGAAGGCTCAGAGGTCAGCCTTTGGGAGCCTGGGTTTGACAGCATGTGCCACATTCTCCACTTTCCAGGTCCAGCTGTACTGGACATAAATCACAGGTTTGCATTTTAAACCTTCACAGGCTGCACCTGTATATATGCAATAAGTAAAACATGTAAAAAAATATTGCAACCTATTCAGCCTGGTGCACACCATGTTAGAAAATGCAGAAGAAGGAGGGATTAGATCCAAGTGCAGGATCCTGACAGGATGCAAAGTTGTGAGAGGATTTGTGTGTCTTTGCTGGATACATCACACTCCTTTCTTGGCCATGGCAGTCACTGCTGTGTTACAGAGAAGATGACACAGCAGATGGTCAAGGAAAGGGAAAACATCTGATGCTCTATTCTGCTCATGAAGTCCAAGCTTAAAAAAAAAGCAAAACCAAGCCAGCTCCTGAGGTCAAGATAAGGAGCTCCCTCTCACTGCTCTCTTGGGATTTTACTCCACCTCTTGTGTTTACTATCATGTTGGGCACAAACATATTTGTTGCTAGGAGGAATTCCAGGCAAGATTAGCTACCTAGAGAGACAGAGCAGAGCAGGCTCCATGCAGAGATTGTTTTGACTAGAAATGTAGGGCAGATGGGAGTAAAGATCAGGCTCTGAGCAGCAACATGCAAATTGCAGTGTCAGTGACATCTGCAGTCCATGTTCCTGCAATTCCCATGCAGACCATGGCAAGACTTGGTCCCCTGATGCAAAACCTTGCAGAAGTCAGGTAGTCAGCAAGGAGATTTCCAAGTTAGCCATGAGGGAACAGTCCAACAACAGTCTTGAGGAAACTTTCCAAAGGCCACATCTACAACAGCATGACACAGAAATGTCTAGTTTGGGTTGAAAGACCTTACTGTGTGGATGGCATCAGCAGCAGAGGAGTAAACTGCCTTGGCACAGCTGGTATCCCCTGGGTCTCCACACATGAAGCTGATTTCTCTCTGTTGGTACTGCCCTCCAGGCTAGCTCAGAGATCTTTGCATGGTGTGATGCCATCAGTCCCACCATGTGTCAGACACATCTGGCTGCTCAGGCAGCCTGCCAGGGAGTTAGGACTGCACAGCACTAGCTTTTAGATGAGCCCATGGTGTTTTTAATGCCTTGTTTCACGCAAGCCTAGATGTGGCCTCTCTGACCACTGGGCATATGCTCTAGGGGTGATGCTGTGAGTGATGATGGCCAGATCCTATCCATATTGATGTTGGAAGGATTTAGGACTCAGCTGGACAGAAATAATTCCCTTGGCAGTTGGTTCAGGGAGAAAGCACGCTAAAGGGAAAGTAGGGAGCATGTTGCCTCTTCATTTGCTCATGAAAGGAGATTTATATCATACTCCAGTGGGGGCTAAAGCCCTTCTAGAACACAAATCTGCATGGGCTTCTGGCCACATACAGAGCAATCTGGGTTCACAAGGGTNAGTCTATGATTCTATGATTCTATGATCTCTGCTCTGCCACAGCAGCTTGGTCTTGGCTTGTGTGTGTGCCTGGCCAAACTGTGTAAGATGGTCCTTGCCTGGCATTGTGCTCCTGAGCTGCAAAAACTCCTCAGGATTTCAAGGGCTACAGAAATTCATCTCTGTTCCAACCATGTTTGTTTTCTTTGGGTCCCTCTCCCTAGCTAATTAGCTGTTGTGTTTATTGGAAAGAGGAGAGACATTCCTGACCAAGTCGAAGCTCTGTGTTTAATGGAGCCCTTCAAGGAGGTTAGAGTGGGGGCATTTCTGGAGCAAACAAGCCTCACACTGCACCATAATCTCCAAACTGAACCGAAGCACTGGCTCTGATCACAGTGGGGATTGTGACATGTGCCATTTGCACAAGACCTTCACTAAATAATGCTTAGGAGGCCAATGAATAAGAGAGGAGGTTTGGCTCTTACCAGGTTTGATCTCGGAAGCACTCGCAGGAAAAACTCTTAAGCATTTACATGAGCAAAACTCTTTGTCTTCCTCAGTTCAATTGCTACTTTCATTTGTCCTTAATAATATGGTATTTGCTCACTCTTCAACAGCAGTTTGCAAGGCTGCTCAGATCCAAGGCTAATTTGCTCAGGCACTTGGCTCTCCCAAAGTGATCACTGAAACTCCTGGTACACAGAGTACTTTTCTTGAATGTGAAAACATTCAAAGCTTTTTCCTTGTCCGTGCCTTGGGTAAGTATTTACACCTAGTCACAGGCAGTGTAAAAACAAGCTAACATTTCAGCTGGGGAATGTTTTACACCTCGTTACGCAGGTGGAAAAGGCACAAGGGTAGAGCAGGGCCAGGCTATTTCCAGTAGGTCATTTTCTTGTTCTGGTCAGCCTTTAATTTAAGCCAGCCCTGCCCCATGGAGGTATGTGCAACCACACCACTGGTTCTTGCCTTTTCTTAGGGCCTGCTTCTGAGCTTGCACGGTGCAAAGCCCAGAGCTATTTTCAATCCAGTTTTGGCCACAGAGCAAAGGCCAGGGCTTTCCATGCACTCTTATGGGGGCACCAGCTTGGAAGTCCTACCACAAAAAGATCTCACAGGTGGGTCAAAGGCCTCTCTGCCCTGACCAAGGCTTACTTCTATCTGCTATCTCTCAGCACAAAAAGAAACAAACCAGCCAGTGTTAGGTGCCACCACATTTGACTTCCTGGCCATCAGTCCTTTGAACATCAAGGGACTGACCACAGCTGCAGATTAGACCTTGGTGTTTTTTGCCACAGGGCATAAGGCTGCTTCTGAGTGGTAAGTCTGTTTCTGGTTGTGGTTACCTAACAGCTGGTCTCTTTCTTCCTGCCTTGCTGTGAATGATGAGAAAGCCTCAAGCCAGAAAGGACCATTGCATTTTTCTCTCCAAGCTGCAGGATACAGCAAACCACATCTGTTTAAGGTCCAGCACCCAGGAACTGATGGCATCATCAGAAAATGATCTGCCTGGACTCGAGGAGATGGAGCATGGTCTGCTCCCCAGAGCAGTTTATTACCTTCAGAGGCAGGGAGAAAACACAAATCCTTTTTCCTGACTGGAGTTTTTCTGGCTTTGCCCTCCAGTTCTTGCTATGCCTTGCTCTGCTGGATTAAAGACCCCTTTAGCACCTGGTATTATTTTTTTCCTTTTAAAGAGAAGGCACTTACATGCTATAACATCCTCTCAATCTTCTTTCCAACAAGCTAAACAGCACAAGCTCTGTAAGTCTCCCGTAAGCCATTTCTTCCAGCCCTTGTATCATTTTTGTGGCTGTTTTTGGCACCTTCCTCAATTTTTCAACTTCCTTCTCAGAACGTGGGCATGCAAACAGTACTCTGTGTTCCAGCATACTGGGCTGCTCAGCTCAGACACTGCCTGATCAGCAGCACCATTTCCAGTGTCAGTGGCTCTGAGGAGGGGGAAGGAGAAGGAGGAGGAGTCCCTGGCAGCAAGCTGTGCTTCGTCGAGGGCCCTGTGCTTTGGGATTCACACTCTTCTCCCAGCTACAGAAGCCAACCTCTGTCAGAGCACATCTCTTTTCACAAGCTGTCTCCCAGAACTGCAAGTAGACTTCATCTTGTACCCTCCAGGACTCCTGTTTGAGCTGCCCTGGGCTTCAGCTGGGTTTATGTTTGCTTCTGCATCATGCAAATATGCATACTGAAGGCCTGACAGCCACATTTCACAAGCCTTAACAATCAATGATCTAGCCTAATCCAGATCTCCTCTCCCTCCTGGCTCTGTAAAAGCTAAACCTGAACAACTGTAGGTCTCAGAACACTGGCTTGAGGCAAATTCCTTCCCCTTCTGCATGGGAGCTGCACAGCTTGCAGCTGAACAGGGAGTTATTTATAGCAGTTCCCATGTCCTCAGCAGCTCTTTCTTTCAAGGATGATGTCACCATTGCTTTCCTGCCCCTGCAGCCATGCCAGGGCTGAGCTTTGCAAGCCACCCAGGTGCCATCCAGGCAGCACAGGAACAGAGGAGTGTTTGCTTGTTGAAATCCCTGTCTGCAGAAGAGAGGTAGGGAGTGCAAAGGGCTGTTTTTCAAGCCATCTACAGTGAGAGCCTCTCTGGTTCTTACTGCTCAAGCAGAGCTTCTCCTTGCAGATGAGCAAAATCACAAGGTTCTAGGCCTTAATTTTGGCCCTGCTATACTCCTCCAGCTTCACTGAAACTCTTGTATTTGCACCTAGAAGCAAATCCCTCCACCAGGATCCTGATAAAAGAGATGTCATGTATCCTGGTTTAGCTGGGATAGAATTAGAGACCAGCCATGGGCTGCAGGTTGTTTGCTGTTTCAAGTCAGCCAGGGGAGCAGACCCAAGCTGGGTACAGGTGTACCCCAGACCATAAACATCATGCTCAGTATAAAAGTTTACTGAGGAGAAGAGAGCTTCCTGCTTGGGCTTATTCTGCATGGTTTCCTTCCTGATTCTGCTTGTCTTTTCCTTCTCTTTCTGCTTCTCTCCATCCAGGTTAGGGAAGGTGATTGTGCTCTGCTCTGGGGAGACCTCACCTGCAGTGCTGGGTCCAGCTCTGGAGTCCTCAGCACAGCAGAGACATGAACCTGTTGGAGCAGGTCCAGAGGATCCAAGGGCTGGAACACCTCTCCCATGAAGAAAATCTGAGAGAGTTGGGGTTGTTCAACCTGGAGAAGAGAAGGCTCCAGGGAGACCTTACTGTGGCCCTTCAGTACTTAAATGGGCCTAGAAGAGAGATGGGGACAGACATTTTAGCAAGCCCTGTTGCAACAGGACAAGGGATAATGGTTTTAAGCTAAGAGGGAGACTCAGACTAGATCTAAGGAAGAGGTTTTTACAGTGAGGGTGGTGAAACACTGGCACATGTTGCCCAGAGAGGTAGTAGATGCCCCATCCCTGGAACCATTCCAGGTCAGATTGTTTGAGGCTCTGAGCAACCTGATGGAGTTGCAGATGTCCCTGCTGGCTGCAGGAAAGTTGGACTAGGTGACCTTGAAAGGCCTCTTCCAATCCAAACCATTCTATTCCATCATGAGTCTATGATTCCTGGAGGGGCTTGCTTACCATTCTACTCCTGAGGTCTGCCTTCCCATTTATTATGACTAGTGCACATTTGCTGAGCTGAGTATAGCTTTGTATATTTAGATTGGTATTGGTATTAGTTGGGCTTTCACTAAATCCATTTTCACTTCAACTCACAGGTCTCATCTTTTCCCAGTCCCCCTTTCTCAGCTGGAGAGGGATTATAGGGTGATAGAGCAACTGGTACAGTTTAGTCCTGGATTTGGGCTAAACATAAACATATTGATAAGGGCTCTTCCTCTTATTCCCTGGACCTTAGATTTCCAGGCTACTGTGCAGAAAATCATGCTCTCCACTGTGCTACATATTTAATTAGTGCATGAAAAGAAAACCCATTCAGAAAGACAACCAGAGAAGTCCTCCCAGCATCATACTGGTAGTTGCATGCACTGGCAGGGCTGTATGGCTTTGCAAAGCAAAGCAAGTCAAGCAATGTCAATTACAAGACCAAGGCTTTTCTAGTGTTTTCCTAGAATGAAAACTGCTTTCAAATTTAGTTTCATGAGCACTACCCTATTGATTAGCAAGCTCCTGGATCACCTTCTACTGCTCACTGTCACATAGCCACTTTTCTGTCAGAGCTTTTTTCCCCAGTGTTCTTATTCTCTCAGTGTAGGAATAAGGCCTAAAATAGCACGTTACAGAATAAATTCTCTTCCTGGTTACATGAGTGTAAACTTTAGGTTTCTGTCCCTTGATGCCTTTGCTGTTCCATCTGTGTTTCCAGTGGAGCAACCAAACCAAGGGGGAACTCTCAACCCCAGGCCTGCCTGAAGTGGAAGCTGTTGCTGAGAACTGTCATGAGAGTCACACACTTCAGAAACTGCTAATCATGCAACAAATGAGTGAATACTTCAGATTCAGCCAGCTACAGGCATGGCCACCAAAGGAAACAGTGAAAAATAGACCAAAAAAGTAAAAATCTTTGGGAATGAATCCAGATTTTAGTGCAGGTTGGATACACATAGCTCTGAGGGAAGGCTCTTCCCACTGGAGCAATGTGAACATTTTCTTTTTTCCTCCTGTTTTCTCCATCTTTATGGAGCTGAGGAAAGTGTCTCCAGGGCTTAGTACCCACAGGTGCTCTGGGAACAATAGCAGCATGGGCTGAATTCAAGATATATCCAGAAAAAAACATTACTCAGTGCTGCTAGACACTTTTACAGACCTTCTCAGCATATCCCTGGGGTGTCTTACACATATTAACATAAGAATCCTCACACTTCCTTCCTTTAAGAGGCTGTTATGGCCTAGACTTTAAAAGTAAGGAAGCTAAGGCTGAGAGGGGACTAGACTGGCCATGTGTGATCCTTGTGGTCTGGACAATCCTGACCAACAAAACCTTCACCTTGCCTCTTGCCCACAGTGAATAAGAGAGGGGAAAGGTTTGAATTACACTTTTAAGGGAGATTTTCCCCCATGTCATGGAGGAGCAGCTTTATTGACCCATGCATAGAGCAGCACAGGGCTGCTGTGTTACCATCCCTGTAGAGGACAGTGGCACAGGGACTCATTGGGCATGTGGCAGGATGAGAGCTCTCCCCATACAGGTAACCCAAAGCTACTATCTGAGGAGTCTGGTGGAGATTTTTGCACTATTGTTGTATTTCTATTAGGACTATTAAAAAGGCAGGTGCTTTTGTCCCTTCCTCTCCAGCTGGGCAAAATTCAAGGGCAGCCTACCAAACCTCTCTGCATAAATGGCTTTGCTTTGTTTAAAACTGGCACTGGTTTAAAGTTCACTATCTCAGACTCTGTGATGGTTCCTTCCCCAAGCTGACAGTGAAAATGGCAGCACTTGGAGGAATTCCTGGCTGGAGCACAGACTCAGGCTGTATGATTTTCATTAGCACTAACAAGCAACAAGCAGCTGATGTCCTGCTTAGGAAAATGACTGTAGCTCTAAGCATTCATCCCAGATCCATGTGCTAGTGGAACAATGCAGCACTGCCTTTCTCAGCTCTGCAAAGGGACTTCACTCTCCTTTCTTTTGGGCTCTTTTGGTGCTGATGACATTTGACAAGAAGCCTGTGTAGGATTTGGAGTCTGCTTTCCCAGCTCCCCCAGCCACGTCAGAAATCTCTGTGGTTTATGATTTAAAGAAGCCCATGAAGCTCCTGGAGCTGTAAACTGGGTGCAAAATCTCTCTTTGGTTTTTAAGATGATTTTATGAGTCTCTCATCACTGCAAGGAACACTGAAAAAGCAAAAAGCACTATACAGTCCAGCCCTATGCAGTGCAGCCAGTAGCATGCCTTTGTTTAGATTTTGGTTTTGGGGGGTTTTGTTTCTTTCTTTGGGTTTTTTTTTCTCCTAGTTAATCTCAAGATGCTCTGGGGCCTGACTTACAGGTTTTGGGTGTTTCACAGTTTCTTGCTGAAGGGACCCAGCAAGAGGTCTGTGAATTGGCTTGTAGTGAATTTGGGGAGATGACAGAAGGATGCTTTAATTAAACACCCAGCAGCAGAGGCAGGTCCCTGCTGTGCTCCCCTCCAGCCATGCCCAAGCCTGCTCCTTCTGCCTGCAGAGGAAGGGCTGGGTGCATGTGCTCACCCCACAGCTGAGACAAGCACTGTACTGACCTTGCTGTTGTCACTCATCTGCCATCCTCCCCCCTGCACTGACAAGCTTGTCCCTGCCCCACTGGGGTGCCTCATGGAACAAAGTCCTTAGGGGAGTCACTGCCTGCAGCTTGCCTGATGTTTCCCCTGTTGTAGGTAGATGTACCAAGGAGATAACTGGAACAAGTGGGAGAGAAAGGGAGATGGCTTCACCTTGCCCTGCAGCCCCACTCTGACCACCATGCTTGGTCCAAGCTCGTATGCACACATTCAGGGCTCCCAGAAGCTTGTTAATTGAGCTGAATTGAGTGACTTTATTACTGCACATGAGTGAAAAATCAAAGAACTGCTTAACCAATAGCTGTGTGAGCTCTCACCCCACTTTGCAGTCAGCAACCATGGCAGAAGTTCCCTCTGGTGCTGCTGCCCACCCTTGTCATCACCATCAGCCCTTGCCTCAGCCTCAGGGTGAGGAGTGATTCATGGTCTCCTCCACTCTCCATCACTGCTAGATGTCCAGAGAAACCCTGCTGAGCTCTGCAGGTCTGGCCTGGTTCATGTTCACAGCTCTGCTGCTGTTAGTTTTCACTGGCAGCCATAGGTCACCCTGGAGTCTGGAGAAATGAGGCCACTGCACCTTTCACAGCAATGTGCTAGCTGCAGGGATGCTTTTATTCTCTCTATAGCTGAGTGAGTGAGAGGCAATAAATAACATCTCCATCCAGGGAAAAGGCAGATGTTATATGTAACAGGGGAATCCAGCCATGGTGCTGAGTAGCAGCACTTGCTTCTGAGGAGAGACTGGAGAGATGAATAATCACATATATATCTTAGCTAAATGGTAGCCATGAGAGGCAGAACTTGAGTCTGTATGTTTTTCAAGAGCATAACCTAAGAGGAGGAATATTTAGTGACAGGCCAAGGGGATAGCAGTCAAGAAACTGATAGGTTTTCAGCCTGTCTTAGTAAGAAAAATAAAGTCCATGTAGATATACTGGGAGTGATAAATGCCAAGTAAGGAAATGCCTGGAGAGTCTGAACACAGACAAAGTAGCCAGGATGGAAAGAGAGTTTGCCTTAGTGGTGAGTGGCAGGGGATGGCTTATCACAGAGCTTTAATCATTCATGTTAAAGTAGTGTNTAGTGGTGAGTGGCAGGGGATGGCTTATCACATTTTAAAGTAGTGCCAAAGAAACAACCAAAGACCAGAGCACCAGGCTCTAGACATCCTGTACACTCTTCCATGCACTAAAAATTGGTAGTTTCAAGTATTGAATGAAAGGCAAGGGATGGAGCCAGGCAGACACTAGGGTCTTACAAGGAAGGACCAGGCAGCTCCTGCACTGCATCAGGCAAGGTCCTTTCACTGTTGAGCCCTGGGAAAGGATCTTACAGAGGGCAAAAATGATTTGTTTGGGCTAATCTCCTGACAGTGAGAGGGAGCTGGGTAGATATTGTGTGATGAGCTAAGAAAGAAGGACCAGGATGTCCATTGCAATGACACACCTGCACCATACCCTCTCTTTCCAGCACTCTGCTCCTCCTCTTGCAGAGCTCAAGGAATGATATGGAGTGAGCTGACATCCATCTAGGCTGGAGGAAGGAAACCTATAGCCCTAGTGCTGGGGACAACCAGGCATGGCCCACTTCTCTGGATCCCTTCTTCCATATTCAGGACAATGCTGGGAGCTCTCTGGGTTGAGAAGCCACATCTGCAATCAAGGAATTGTTTTAGGCAACAGTGAGGGGCTCAACCACATCAGATGAAAGTGCTCATTTTCCCCATGTCCAATGGATGGTAAGGATGCCACCTCCCCTGTGCAGAAACAAGGTCTATGCTGTGTAAAACACACACTATATGGGGCAGTGCAAGCACAGATACTTCTCTGTCCTCCACACACACTTGGTGAAGACACAACCATGAAGCAGCAAGTATGCAGCAGAGAGAAATCTAACCCATTTCCCTAAGACAAGCATTTGACTTCTAGAAGCCACCCAAGGATGTTTAATGACAGACTGAACATGTCCTGTGGCCCATGCTGATCAAAAAGCTGACAACAGCCCCAATCAAATGCTCATGAGCACTTTTATTTTCTGTTGTAAAAATGGTATTCAGTTAGAAGTGGAGAGACAGACACTTAGCTGATTCAGTGGGGCTTTGGCCCTGCCACACAGAGCACTTGAGGGCATGTTTTAAGTCCCAGCTGACAGCTCTGGAGTGTCAGCTCCTGGCTGGCTCCAGGGTGGATTCCCCACCATGTCTAGGGGCTGGGCTCTTGAGGGATGGATGTAAGCACATGCTTAATATTAAGCATATGCCAAGCATCTTGCTAATTCAGGGCTTTTCAGAGAAGGTGCTGGTGTCATTGTGTGTCCTTGGAGCCTGTCCCTGTGCACGTGTGAGCAGACACAGTCTGAAAGAGCAAAGGATTTTGCAATGCTTTTCCAGACAGAAAATTCAGGACAAAATTGTTTGGTTTGAAGATTCTGGCAGTTGTAAATTTAAAGTTCTCCCATATCCATTTTCCTCTGCTTTGCACTTAGAACAATATCAATATTAAACTGCTCCTGAACTGAGCTCTCCAGTTTTTGGGTAAAGTCAGTCTATACATGGGCAAAGGTATTTACAGCAGCCTAGGGCAGAGCTGGGCCCATCACATCTCAACACCTCTGGAACTGCTCTGCTGCTGGAGCCAGAATGGGTCCAAAGTTTTCCCAAGTATCACAATGGACCAGCCCTGGGAGAACACGAGCTGATGGTAGAGGTCTCTTGCTCATTCTGTTGCTGGAATACCTCTTTCTAGACATTTAAAGGCTCCTGCCTGTCAGAAAGTACCTCCAGCTGCCAAGGAAGGTTAAAATAGATTTAATAACTTGGCTTGAACCATATGAGCACAGGACCAGCTGCATAGTTGTGCCAGAGGAGACTATTGGGAGTGTGCAGCAGGACAGACAACCCATGGGACAGCCAGCCAAAGCTGCAAACAGCCTCCAGACATTGCTCCCCAAAGTGCTGGTGCCCAAAAGGATTCTTTAGTCCATTCCCTTGTCCTGGGGTGATTTCAAGCCAAGCCTTGCTTGTATGCAGACGTGTTTAAATCCCTGTTGAAGGCACTAGAATAGCAGCCAGCCAGTGACTCTGGGACTCAGAGTAGGACATCAGGCTACATGTGAGTGGTCTAAGTAGCAAAGCAGCCTGCCTCTGCCATGCTTCCAGCCTGCTCCACTCATCACCTGAGGTGCTGCTGCTGAGCCCAGTGCTCAGACCCCAAACCTGTCACCACTGTTGGTCCTTGAGGGACACTGGAATGACCTGCCTGAAGGGGAAGGTTATGATTAACACTGCTTGCACACTGCTGAAATGTTAACACTTGTATTAACACACTTTACTGACTGCCTTTTAACACCACAGGTGGCTTTGCAAGAGCTCAGCCTTGATTTAAGTTGCCTCCATTGCCTTCATTATGGAAATGGCCAGAGCACTCCTGGAGCCAGGACTCCCAGGAAAAGCAGGAGGGAGCCAAAGCTGCCTGGTTTTATTTTCTAAGCAGGTATATGGAGATCAGGAACAGAAATGGGCTCCACAAGCTGGCTCAGACCTTCCCCAAAGATTTCCCATGAGCATAAAGGTGGAATCCACAACTCAGCACTTTCTAGAAGTGTTAATCTGTCTCTGTGGGGCTGGAGTGAGAAACACAGGAATTCCAACCTCAGCCTTCAGCTCTGTCCCCACTACTGCTGCCAAAACCTGGATGCCATCAAGTTGGAAAGCCACCAAGGTGCAAGAGCAGAGCTCCAGGTTCTAGGTTTAGGATACCATCCCCTGATAACAAATGTGGTTAGGAAAAGGTGATGAGCAGATCCTCAGATACAGATCAGAAAAGATTGCTCCATGGATATAGCCTGGTACTTGTCAGTAAGTTAGATCTTGTAGATTATTTTGACCAAATAATTAATTTCTCAATTGGCCTAGCTTCATCTAGGCCACACTTTGAGGACACAACACATGCACATTCANTCAAGGTGGGGGGGGGAATTGCAGCAAGAGCATAACACGTGAAAATAAAGCTGGGGAGCAGGTTTCCAGGTTTCAACAGAGCACATTCCATCAGATGACATGGACTAAAGGCTGAGGCAGGCAGTGTGTGGAGCAGCCCCATGTTCAGCACAAATGCTGGCTTGCCAGCAGCAGCCCCAAGTGCTGCACCTTGCATCACTGCCACTGCAAGCTCAACCTCCAGCACAGGAATTTTAATTCCTGCAAGGCCAGGCTGCTGCTCAGTTTTCCAGAGTATAAAAGACCTGATCCAGCATCCAAAGACAGCTCAGCTCTCCATCCCAGGCTCCTGAAGGGTCTAGAGGACAAGTATTATGAGGAGCAGCTGATGTGTTGTTCAGCCTGGAGAAGAGGAGGCTCACAGAATCACAGAATCATTTGGGCTGGAAGGGACTTCTGGAGCTCATCTAGTCCAACCCCCCTGCAGTGGCCAGGGACATCCCCAACTAGAGCAGCTTGCCCAGAGCCCTGGCAAGCCTCACCTGCAATGCCTCCAGGGATGGGAACTCAACCACCTCCCTGGGCAACCTGGTCCCCTGTTTCACCACCCTTGTGGGGAGGAACTNATCATCTCATCCCCAGCCTGGATTGATAGTGGGGATTGTTCTGACCCAGGGGCAGGACCCTGCTGGAAGATATGCTGCATTCCTGTTTTAGGGACCTGCATTCCCTCAAGTGGGGCATGGCAGTAATTGACCCACAACCTGCACATTTGCTCCTCAGACCTGGTGGGTCCTCCCCAGGAGCTCCCCAGAGGTGCTGAGCAATGCTGGGGAAAGCAGGGTGAGCAAACCTGCCTGGTGGGAGGGTGCTACAGTCCTGCCCACACAATCAGCAAGAATCCAACCTCCAGCAAGGCAAAGACTCATTAAAAACAATCAGGCTCCCTTTCAAGCTGCAGGAAGCAGAGCTGCTGAATGGAGCTGCTCTGAATGTGCACAGATGAGAGGAGCAGCTGTGCTGAGTCAGTAAGCATGCACACACCAGGGCTGAGCATCCCACAGGGGACCTGCTTCCCATCCCTGCCTCTCCCACTGGCTCTGCCTGGACCTCCACCTCCCTCTCTGAAAGGCAGGGGTGGACTTAAGCCTGCTGATCTCTCCCAATGGGAAGAGCTGCAGGGGAGGTAGACATTAGCATGGTGTTGTATGCTCTGAGCATCACTTTCCTGTTGCCACTGTGCCTCCCTCCACAGCCAAGGCTTTAGAATCAGGCCCAAGAACTTGCCTCATCTCTTTTGCTTGGTGATGCTGAAGCAGGGATGAGGAAACATATATCAGCCACAGCAAGACAGGGAGTTGAACTGACTTCCATAAATCCTCTCTCCAAACACAGGTGAAAGGAATAAATAAACAAGGAGACTTCCTCCTCCCCTTTCAAAAATTCTCTCTTGCAGAAGGTTTTGTGAGCCAAGTGATGAGCATCAGCAACATGTGGAGTGGAGAGTGTCACCTCAGCCTGTGAGACCAGTCCTCAGCCATGGGAAGGGACAGTGGGATGCACCCATCACCCACAGTGCCCCAGCAGAGAGATGGCAATGCTCTTCCCATCACTCCCAGCTCATTGCAGCAACCCAACCTGGACCAAATCAGCTTATTCTACTTCTTGTTTGGGTTTTTATGACTGCCAAAAACCCCCAAAAAGGTCAGTGGAGTTCAGGAGCAGTGATTTAGGCTATGGGTGCTTGGGACAGGTCCCACACAAAGCCAGTCTCACTAGGCAGGTCCCTGCCAGGACTTTCATGGGCAGATCTTAGCCCAGGGGAGAAGTTTTCTGCATGTTTCTGGGCAGATTGGACAAGGCCTTGGGGAGGCTAATGAGGCATGGAGGAACTCTGCTGGGCTTGGCACTCAGGCTGTTTTTCTAGCTTAGTTTTGCCTTGGCTCATAGTTCCCAAAACATCCATCCACCCCCAAAGCCCAGGCAGGTCTGCAGGGGTACAATGCCCTTGGCTCACTTTGGGGAGGGTGCTACTTTCCCACATAAGGTGAGTCAGCTTCCTACATCTATAGGGCCAGCTTTCTGCACCACACAGCTCACATCCTCACCTCCTTGCTATCCCAAACAGGGCTGCAGTGTCCTATCTGTGTGTTGGGAATGACTCTGGGTACCATCTGCAGGAGAATTCATTGGTCTGGGACAGCACACAGACCATGGGCCATGTTGTAGATGATCACAAGAGCCAGAGCTCTGGCCCTGGTCTTGTTTAGGTGAATGGTCCAGATATAGCAAATGTGCTTTTAATACATAGAGAAAATCTCCTAGAAGCCAATATAAAAAGGCCCTTTCAGAACTCTCCTGCATAGCGTGCTGCAGCATCACCCTCAGCAAAATCAAGCAGTAACTGTTGAGCAGTCCCTGCTCCACCCTTCCCAGTGCTGAGGAGCAGAGCAGTGAGACACACAGACCTTGTCAAGGCTACAAGTGGATTTGCACTCTCTCAGTCTGCCTTCCAAGTGGCCAATCAAAGCACAATCTTACCCACCTCTGGGCAACAGTCACCTCAGGGAGCCCAGGTAAATCCTCACCCTTCAGAAGGAGGTGCCAGTTCTTCTCTTCCAAGCAGAGAAAAAGCAGAGAGGGATGAGAGCACTCCCAGGGCCTGAACGTTGTGCCTCCAGGCAGAGGAGTGAGCCTAGCCCCTGCAATCCTACCCTAGCCACAAGTACTGCACCCCAGGATTGCAGCTCAAACCTTAGCGTGAGAACAAGGCTGAGAAACACCAGAGATCAGAGAGGGGAGAGAAGCAGCAGGGAGCACAGGGAGTGGGGAAAGATGAAGTTGCAAAGGAGATGAGCATTTATGTCCCACCCTCTGGGCCAATCTCACTGCTAGGGATGGCAGTTGCCATTCCAAACCATGCCCTTGCACCCAGAGCCCCTTCTCTCATCCAAAACTTCTTATTCACCCCAGCACAGAGGAGAGTGATTGCTCCTGAGATGACAGCACAACCCAAGAGGCTCAGCCTCTGCCTGCAAATGCATGTAAGAAATCTCCCCTGCACACTGCAGCTAAACCAAATCACTCTGGGGTTAATTTCTTTTTCTCCTTTGAGGCTTTCTTAATCTCTGGTCATACAGATCCCTTCCTCTTCTGTCAAGGTGGGGAAGAACATGCCTAAAATCAGTGCAAAAAAGGTTCCTTCCAGGTAAGAAGTCCTGGGAAGGAGGATTATTTGGATGCCAAATCTGCCAGGCAGGCTGTCACATCATCCCTGCTCCTCCCTGAGCTGCCTGCTGCCAACCACAGCCCCAGATCCTGATCATGAAGCCACTAATGTTGCTCAGTTGGTCACCAGAGCCTTTACCTCATCACTGCTAAGAGTCAATGTGACTCCTTTTACACAGAGCAGAGGCAAGGACTGCCAGGCTGGAAGCAGGAGAGCCCACCCAGCAGTAACAGCACCAAACAGCTCCTCTGACTTTAACAGTAGCTGCTGGATTTTCATTTGCTGCCTTGTTTTCCCTTTCCCCATCACCCCTTTGACCTCAGTGCTCTTTGCTTTGTGTTTCATAGCTGGAGGGGGGGGGGTAAAAAGCAAAAAAAAACCCCAAAACCCAACCCAAACCAAAAGCAAGCAGCTTTCACTCCATGCACACATGCAAAAATAGCAAAGGGAGCCTTGAACAGAAGCCACAGTACATTTGGAGCAGGTTCCTCCTGCCAGGCATGACGTGAAGTGACACTGCTTTCCAAGTGTTGGCATGTTTCAGGAAGGGTCCATCCTTCCTGCAGGCACTCAGGATGGCCAAGGCCACAAGCCCAACAGCTCTGAGCAGAGCTACATGCAGAGCTGTGCAAAGCTTGTGGGCAGCTAGCCATGGCAAGAAGCACAAGCCCCATTTGCTTTTGCAGGTTCAGGCTTCTGGTGGCAGGGAGGCTATTTTTGTCCTCTCTTGGCTTATCCAAGAGAGGTGGGTTGTCCTACTGCCTCTGGTTTAGCTTTTTGAAGATAAATCCCTTTGTCCCAGGTTTCCAAAGAATTTAGAGATGAAAATGGCTGGTTTTTGCACCCCCCCCCAGTACAGGATAGATAAAGCAAGTCATGTTTCATTTCAGCCCACAGAGATTAGAAGCAGCAGCAGATATTTACTGCCTTAGGTTCACAGACTCTAAAGGCCATGGTACCAATGAGGTGTGACAAGCTGTCTAGGTCTGGCTACTGACACCTACAGCTGAGCCTCTGGGTGCTGAGTGGACAAACCCACATGCTTCTGGAGGTGTGATTCATCTGGTTTATTTTGGACATCTACCTCCTAGCATTCACTGGAACTCTATGGCCTACAAAGGGAGATGACAGGATGAAATCCAGTGCTGGTGGTGACCCAGGGCATCCTGCCCTCTGTGCCTGGGAGAAGCAAATGGAGGTGACAAGGAGACAGCCAGATATCAACTAGGGAGCTTGATCCTATCCCCATACAGGAGATACAGCACCCACCCAGAGCCTTATTCAAGGAGAAAGGGGACCTAAGCTGAAAAATATCTCAGCAGAGCCCTGCACCTTTGAGCACATGAACTATTAGGATATTACCTAGCATTTAGGTGCATAAATATTAAATGAACTGCAGCGAGGAGGAGAGAGAGATGTCTGCCATGCTAACACCCTGGGGCAGGCAGCAGGGACTGGGCTGCTGTGTACATCCCAATACAGCCTTGTGCCAGGCACAAAACAACCCTCAGGCTTGGAGAGCAGCAGCAAACATCCCTCAAGGGAGTTCTGCTTTCATAGAGCAGCTCTTTGACAGAGGCTGGCCCTGAGGTTTCCTGCTTGTTGTCCAGCTCGAGACACTTAGCAAATCCCATGTAGCTAATTACACTGCAGTTCAATGCCTCATAGCCTCTGGTACTGTTTCTGATGTTAATTAGCAGTAGCCAGCAGGGAAGCATCTCCACCATGTCTTGCTTTCCCCTCTCCACTAATGAGAGATGAAGACCACTGATGGGAGCTCTCCTTCTTGTCCCATGGAGGTAGGAGAGGGGCACATGCTCCAGCACATAGCCAGATTTGCTGCAGTCATTTTTTGTGGTACCAGAAGCAATCACATCAGCAGGGGAGAAAATATCCCTTGTCAGGACCATGCACACAGCAGGAAAACTCACATGATGGGTTATGGTGTGGGCAGTCAGTTGTGGAAGGAACAGACATTCCCTCTCCTTTTGCCAAGCCTTCTGGCCATGTTCCCTAAGGCATTACCATGCTGTGGCCCCAGTACTGAGCCTTGTGGGACCCCACTCGTGACTGGCTGCCAACTGGATTGAACTCCATTGACCACAACTCTTTGGACATTGGATGGCTCTGTTCATTTCTTCACTCTGGCACTGAACCTACAGCAAAGGATGCTGTAGGGTTTATCCAACAACACCTGAACTGAGTTGAAATGCTTCCTTTGAATCTGTTCCTTGCTCTGAGATGCTAAAGGAAAGTCTGGAGAGCCCTGGGACCACACCTGGAGAGGCTGAGGACAATCCCCAGACTCTTGGTGAGATCTTGGCACAATGCTTTGCCCTTCAGATACCCCATCTCCACAAGCAGAGTGATGTGGGCTGTGACAGGTGGCTGTCACATACCCAAGAAAAGGACTATTTAGTCTCTATCCCACTATCCCAGATTAAGGACAAGTAACTAGGTAAAGAACTGACTTAAATATTCTGGTTTAGCAAGGAAGATGATGCACATAAAATCTCATTACTGTTATATTGCCACAGATGTGTGGCAGGAGGGAAGAAATCTCACCTGCAATACCTCGAATGCAATTCCTTTCCTTATAGCCAAAATTGAAAGCCACTGACTAGAAATGCAGTCAAGAAAGGCTCAAAATTCCAGCCTTTCAGTGTTGAAAACTGACAGACCTGATGAAGGATAGTGAAACATCTCTTTAATGTTATTACAATTGCCAGAGAGAACAGCCTTTGCCAGCTCTCATTTCTAGGCTGGCTCTCCCGAACCAGGAGCAGGCAATTCCCCATCCTTTCCCCAGGGATTCACAGTTTAGGGTACAGCCCTATCCCAATGTTCCCATGTAGCCTTGTGTCAAGTGTTAGAGCTGGGCTGACCACCAAGCCAGTGACAGATGCTCTATTACCTGCTTTTCCCCTCACTCCAGGAAGGAAAAAGTAAATTAACAAGGAGAGAGAGAGAGACTCTTGTGGATTGGAAATGAAAACTTACACTACTTGAATGAAAATAATAACAGTAAAATATAAAATGAAATACATATACAAATACATGCAAAACCAGTAGCACACACAGCCCCCTCTGAGAGCAACTACATCACCTTCACCTCTAATGCTGCAGCAGAAGGACTCAGCAGCAGACAGGAATCAGACTCAGGGACTGGATCCTGGAACTAGATGCAGGAACTCTTGGATTGAGATCAAAGGAGGAACAGAGAGAGTCCTGCAACAGCAGAGCTGGGCTGCTGATCCTCACAAGGATGGCTCAAGGGCTCAACTTTTGGAGAAAGCAGAGGTTAAAACCTCTCCTTTTTTTTTACTTGCTGTTAATTAGGTTCTAAATAGCTTAGTTATGCACCTGCCTTGCTTGGCTCTTAGGCTTTATGGAAGAGACCCCAAAGCCCAAACTTGCTGTGATTGACCCTCAATTTTATACTGGGTATGAGGTACATGGAATGGAAAACCTTTGTTGGTCAGTTTAGGGTCATAACTCAAACCAGGACACCCTGCAGTGCCTCTGCTCCTCTGCTAAATTTCCCTGGCTTGGAAGCACTAACTCCTTCACATGATGTATGAATGTTGCAGACAACTCTGTTTATTATTACAAAGTTTCTCTATGTGTGTGGAAGTCCCTGCAGCTCCCTGCAGAAGGAACCTCCAGATGCAGAGTTTGTATTGCTGCCCTTGGCTGCCTTTCCTCTCTCTGCAGAGTACAATGCAAATGGATTTCCAGCAGCACGTAGAAGCTAACAAGCAAAGAAGGACCAGACCAGCCTTTGGGATCCTTCTTTCCTTGTGACCAAAGGTGTTTCCTAAGTGATGACCAAGCAGTTAACTGCAAGTGTTACATGGATTATTTCCTGCTTACTACAGCTATCATTTTATAGCCTAAAGAATGGTTTGCTCACATTAGGTTTTTTTGAGACATGAATGTTGGTTAGGACTTTGTCTAAGTAAATCCAATACTCATGTTTAGTAAGAGCATCCAGTGATTGTCAAATGCTTGTTGAAGAACTTTGCCATGTTTTGTAAGCATCATTATCCTCACCTTACAGAGAGGAGCTAGGGAAAGGCAGAAGATGTGGAATGAGCAAAGGCCTGGGACTTGTGCTGAAATCATGACTCCATGCACAGTCTGATTCATGTAGGAAACAGAAGGTTTTTGGGTGAGTCTTTTTCTGGGGAACTCCAGCCTTGCCAAGTTGCCACCAAGACTTTTATTTTGTATTCTTTTTCAGCCCAGCCAGACTGGATGAACTGCCCTCCAGTGTGAGCACCAGAGCTGCCTCTGATGCTGTGCTTTCAGATACCTTTGATCTACAGCACAGCAGTTGCCTGAGGCTTTCTATTGGAGCAAGGAGCACTTAGTTTGCTCTCCCATGGAGAAACTTTCACTAGGCTTTGGTGTACACACATCCAGAGAGCCATCACCATGCAGGACACACATGCAAGCTCTGTCCTGTGTTCCTGGCATCCACTTCCACAGCTCCTGTACTCTGCTTGACTTGTATCTGTTTGGGGTGGAAGGACCCAGGGCATGTTTGACACTCTTACCTGTTGAAAGAGGAGGGGACAGTTAAGATGATGGTTGTCCTGGACAATGCCAGGTGTTTCACACACACACACATTCCTTCCTTCTCACAAACAGCCCATTAAAGGATATCAGATTGACCTCCACTTTATTTATTGCCACCATCACTTGCTTTGCCTTGTCCAAGACTGAGGACTATTCCCAGTGTTTGTCCCCTCCAGACCTCAGTCAAGAAATACTGTAAGGCCCTGCTGTCTTTTTGGAGAGATGCAATCACAGAGCAATAGGCAATTGGCTAGATTAATTCCTGATTACAGTGCAGAATATATGGCCAGTGATTTCTCAAACTTATGGTTTAGGCAGCCATAAAATATAATACTGCTCATATAATGACTGAAATCCATCCAAAACACCAGGAGGTTTTAAGTCTCTTCTCCTAGGGATGACTCTCCATTCCTCTGACCTTGCTCACAGATCTCTTCTGCATGCTCCTTTGGGTTGAAATCTCTCTTCTTGTACCCAGGGGACCTGCATGCAGCATTCAGGATGAAATCTTTCAAGCTCACTGTAAGCATGATAGAAACACTCCTCTGATTTTATATCCAGGGTAACTCTGGGTTTTCCTGGCTTTTTTTTCTTTGCTGCCTCTTGCTGACTCTGTCACACTTGGTGGGCATGCTTAGATAAGGAATTAATCAGCCCATACAGGATTTCCTGGGAAAAGCCAAGTGAGAAATGCCTTTTATAGAACATCAAACTGCATTCAGTGTTCAAAATCACAGGAGAAGTGCTGTCACAGGACATATTTGCTTGGTAAGCCAAAGGGAAAAGAGACGAGGATGAGCATTTAAGTGGGCTGGTTTATACTGGCCAGCTCTGATGATGGGAGATCCCCACCAAAGCCCCAAAAGTCAATGCTAAATGTTACCTCTTCAACCTGCTCAGTGCTGCTGGACCTCTTGGGAACCTGAAAGAATTAAATGAAACCCTAAAATTGCCCTTGGTGCCTTCTCCTAGGAGCTGCCTCTAGCAGGCAGACCTGCTCCCAAAGGATTATCTCCCACATCTTCATTCCCTGTCCCAAGCAGTGCTCTGACCCATCAGCTCCACAGTACAGGAATTGTTATCACTCTGAGAAGCCCATGGTCCTCTCACAGGATGTATGGTTTCCCCCAAAACTTGGTCACCCAGAGCCCCTCTCTGCACACTGGGACTCTGCCTGCTGCATCCAGCAGCATCATCCCAGTGTCCTGGGCCCTACCACCAGCCTGGTCTTTGAGGGCTTGTATAGGTCACCAGCCCCTCCAGGGACTCTGGAGTCCCACATAAGACCCAAAAGAAAGGCTTTCTGAGGTTTGTCCTTCCCCCTCAGTGCCTCTCTCAGCATGAAGGATGCTCACATGGAGAAGGAAACATATGTGTGGTTTCTCTAGCGAAGCAGCGCGCTGCATGGTTCTTCTTGGGACACCTCCCTCACTGGAGAGCTTTCCCATCCTTTTATTTCTGTGCATGGTGGAGAGCTAAACTGCTCTGCAAGCACAGGATATTTTTAGAAGGCTGCACAGCCAGAGACAGCCTTTCAGTAGCCAAAGTAAGAGGATACCAAATGGTCCTGACCTTTCTCTCCAAGGCCACATGTTGGGCCAATGCACTGAGCAGAGAAGAGGGGGAAAGGAGGAAAGGAAGGAATTGGTGTGTGTTTGCTTGGCCAGCTGCCCTTGCCTAGGGCTTGAGTTTATAGAATCATGTATTATATAAAGGAGGAGAGGATACCACATGGAGATGAAAGTTTGTTGGCCATTGCAGGGTTCAGAAACTCAAATAACAAGGTTATAGGCTTGAAAATGCCTACAGAAACCTCTCCAACAGGTTTCTTGGGAATGCTTCTCCTCATTTCACCTACTAGTGACCTTCCAGGACCTAAAGGGAACTTCCAAGAAGGCTGCAGAGGGCCTGTTTGCAAAGGCCTGGAGGGAAAGGACAAGGGGCAATGGTTTTAAATTGGAGAGGAGTAGATTTAAACTGGACATTAGAAAGAAGTTCCTCCCCACGAGGGTGGTGGAACACTGGACCAGGTTGCCCAGGGAGGTGGTTGAGTTGCCATCCCTGGAGGCATTGCAGGTGAGGCTTGCCAGGGCTCTGGGCAAGCTGCTCTAGTTGGGGATGTCCCTGGCCACTGCAGGGGAGTTGGACTAGATGAGCTCCAGAGGTCCCTTCCAACCCAAACCATTCTAGGATTCTAGGATTCTATGATTTCATCTAGGTGCCAACCTAAGCATGCACAGTGACTCTTCCTAGACACTGTAATATTTTTTTCCTGTGTCCTTATGACATCCCAGTGCTGTGGCAGGAGCACTAATGCAATTCTACATGCATCTGAGCCATCATTTAAACAAAATCACACAGAATAGCAAGGAGAGGATCCCTGCTTGCAGACAGGAGTCCCGAGAGGCAGCTAAAAGAAGCCCCACATTTGCTCTGCCTTGTACAGACCCTGAGTTGTCCTTCTCTTTGTTTAAATCAAATCTCATCAGGTCAAGGTGCAGTGTTTATCTCCTCACTATTTGATGTCACCACTCCTGCTGCTGTGACAAGCTGGAGAACATCCTGGCTGCTGTTTGCAGGGGGTTGTTCAGCAGCCAGCCCAGCTCTGCCACATCAGTCCACCTCTCTTCCCTTCCTACCTCTTGATGGGTGATTGCACAAGGTTGGGTGTTGCAGCCAGGGTGGCAGATCCAGACTTGAGTTATCCAGGTCTGGTTCCTGCTTTTCCAAAAGTCTTTGGAATAAAATCATTGCCATCCTCTCCTGGTTGGATTCACAGCTGTAAACTGACATTGCTTCAGTTAAAGTGATGCTCCCCAGGCATGCAGCAGGTTCCTGTGGTGATTGCTGCTGTACAAACATAAAAGAGGGAAACTCTGGCTCCAAAAAACTTGTCAGATCATTTTAATGTGGGAGAGAGCACATCAGTCCAGATGAAGAGGGAGACAAGATACCTGCTATGCCTTTTGCCCCAGTTCTAGAAACCTCTCTCCCACTGATGCACAGCAGCAAACATCACAGACCATGGGAGAAGCAAAGGACTCAAGCTTGGACCACAGCTCAGATAATGAATATCAACAGCCTCTCTATCAGCCCCAGCTCTTGCCTGGATGTGAAAGCCATGCCAAGGAAGCCATTAAGGTGCCTGGAGCTGCTGCAGACAATGGGGAGGTCAGATCCCTGGGAGGGCAGCAGGACAAGAGGAGGAGTCACTGCTCCATGACCCCTCAGCTCTTTCAAGCATAAGGATGTCTTTGTTTGCTTCTCCTTCAGCCTCTGTTACCCAGAGGGGGAGAGGCAGGAGACAGCAGAAACCTGGGATTTTCAAACATCTTCTGAGTCAGATGCAGTGGGAGAGGAGGAGGAAAGATTTCCCACACCCAGCCAGGCTGAAATAAGCAAGCTGGGGAGTGTGAAGAGAGCAGAAATCCAACCTGATAAACCCAAGAGCCTGTGCAAACCATTAGAGACCAGGGGGTCTGCTTGGTTATCTCCCCCAGATCACAGAATCATAGGATGGTTTGGGTTGGAAGGGACCTTGCAGATCATCTAGTTCCAAACCCCCTGCCACGGGCACGGACACTTTCCACTAGATCAGGTTGCTCAAAGCCCCATCCAACCTGGCCTTGAGCACTTCCAGGGATGAGGCATCCACAGATTCTCTGAGCAACCTGTTCCAGAGTCCCACCACCATCACAGGAGAGAATTTCTTCCTCTAACCTAACCTAACCTAACCTAACCTAACCTAACCTAACCTAACCTAACCTAACCCATCCTAGGCAGCACCTTGCCTGGAGGCAGCAGCACCCATGGCCTCACACTAGTGGAGGTATCATGATGGGGACTGGAAGCTCTCCTCACAGCCAGGGATGTCCAAACCAGTTGGCTTGCCACTGGCCTGGCCACAGCCTGTCCCCCAGCTGCCCTGAGCCAGGGGTTCCCCCTGGTCATGTCATCCCTTTCCCAGCTCCTGCCTGTGCTGGGGCTGAGGCAGACAGACAAGTTTTCCAGCCCCAGAGTCTGCTCTGCAACAGAGCCACTCTGATAAATTTATTCAGCACTTTGTCAATTTGGGCAGTTGATTTTTTCCCCTAGTTATTTTGGACAAAAGTTACAAATTACACCAAATCTCTTCTCTCTCCCTTCTTTTCCTCCTGTGCAGTTGCTTTATGGGACTGGAATTACCTGAATGTCAAGGTTTCATCCCAGGGCCAGGAGGAAGAAGGCAAAAATTCCATTAACTATCTCCAATTGCTTTTATTTATCAGGTATAAAAGAGCAACTTGAAGACAGACAGATGGACAAGTATGCTCTAAAGTGCTGCTATCAGCTAATGGATGAAATGATAAGGACTTTTAGCTTGAGGGTGAATTTAGGGTGATGCTGGCAGAGAGCTCCAGGGCTCTTTTCCCAGTTCAGAAGGAAAAGCTAAGGACAACTAAGACTATGCCTAAACTCAGTCAAATACTGCAATGGCTATTGTGAACTTGTCATCAGCTCAAAGCAGCAAAACAAGCTCCAAACCTGAAGAAAAGGATCATGTGGCTGAAATCCTGCCTGATTTTTTCCAACTGTATCATCTAGTCTAAAAGACAATAGCTCCTCCTCCCAACTTTGCCTTGCTCATAGCCTGGAAACACCAGAGCTTCAACAATGCTGCTGGAACAAAGGGAATGAGTCATTCATCAAAGCAAGCATTTATGCTCCAGACCTCCAGAAAAGAAACCTGAATATTCATTGATTCTTGTATGCAGTTAAAAAGAGCTGTTTCACCTGTACCAAAGGATATTAAACAACAAAAAAAATGCCAAGCTCCCCCCCCCAGCTGTGGCTTCTTAACATTCACAATCAGCAAATGGCTGCAAGATATATCTGGGCATGAATAACACGATTTTTCAGCCATAAGCAGAACACTGGGAACAAAGGACTTGCCAAAAGGATTACAGTTAGAACAAGCTCTGGGGAAATCATTCCAACAGAGAGCTGGAGGTAAGGACACCCAAAGGTCAGGAAATAGCACCCAAAACCTGCCAGCAGCCAGATTTCCTGAGCCTGTTGGGCAATGAGAATCATAGAATCGTAGAACAGTTCCAGCTGGAAGAGACCTTGAAGATCATGAGTGCAGCCTTTGTCCTAGCCCTAGCAACCTGCTAAAGGATGCCTCCCAATGCAACATCTCCCTGTCTCTTAAACACCTCCAGGGATGGGGACTCAAGCACCTCCTGGGCAGCCTGTTCCAATGGCTCACAACCCTTGCAGCAAAGAAATTCCTCCTAATGTCTAGCCTGAACCTCCCCTGGCACAATTTCCATCCATTTCCCCTTATCCTATCACTCTCCACTAGGGAAGCTGCTGCCATTTCATACCACAAATACTGATTTGTCTGCTCACCAGAAAAGAAAAGCACCTGGCTTGGGACATTTTCTTGAGTGACAGGGATGTGGTGACCACAAAGTGGGTATGTTGTCACCTACAGAAGTTTAACATCTCTCCAAAACTCCATTTAAAAATGAGTTAATGCATATGGCCTCTAGTCTACAAGGCAAGCAGATGCTCTGCCTTCAAAGACATTTCCCTCCATCTTCATAAAGCTTTTTTTCCTTTTTTTTTTTAAAGTGGAATCCATGCTAGTTTGCATCTCTAAACACTGGAGTATGCTCCCAGGACCAGTGGAGCCTGGAATTGCTGTGGTGTTGGAAGTCACTCCTCTGAGCTGAGGCTGCTGCTCTCTGACCTGGTCTAGGTGATCCTGCTCTGGCAGGGGGGTTGCACTAGATGATCTTTCTAGGGCCCTTCCAACCCCTAACACTCTGTGATTCTGTGAAAGTGTCTTTCCCCAGCACCTGAAGAAGTAGTAGCTTTTGGTAGCTTCAGTGAATCTTAATTCCACCTGTCCAAAAGTAGTGACCTTAGCTCTGCTAACCATAAAACACTGCTCACTTCTTGGGCTTAATGGTGTGTGGCCTGCCAAGGAATCTTTTTTCTCCCTTTCAGAGACAATCTGTGGGAATTTATTGGCTTTTTAAAGCTGTCTTATCTTTCAGTGAAGGAAACTAATGGAATATCAATGACACTAGGTATTTGTCACAAGTATCACTTCTGCAGGAAAGATGGGTCTGGCTGAGGAAAGCTCTCCTGCACATGGTTAACTGATTCCATGTGCAGGTCCAGGCAGCAGCTTGAATCAAACTAAGGCTTCTCTGGGGCTGCAGGCTTATCAGTCTCTACCAAACACTGAAAAGCAAAAAGCATTCCTAATTCAGTTAACTAATTCAATTTCAAACCCTGATGAGGACAAAGCAGCTTGAATTTTCCTGGGAGGTTGAATTTAGGATGACACCTTTGCAGATGGGAAGAAGAATCTTTGGTTGATTTTAAAGACCTTTTCAAAACAACAGGTAAAAAAAAAAAGATTTTAAAAGGATGAACGCATTCATTTTCCTATTTTTTTATTGGCAACTCTTTTTTTGAGCTCTAACTTTTCACTGAACTATACCCTATTTGGTGAAATGTCTGCACTTTCTTCATCTCTTTTTCTGATAGGAGTTATCCAAAAGAAAATGCTTTTGAAGATGTTCTGGGTTCCCAAGTTCAAGAGAGACAAGGAACTACTAGAGAGAGTCTGCTGGAGGCTAGGAAGATGCTGAGAGGCCTGGAGCATGTCTGGGAGGAGGAAAGGCTGAGAGCCCTGGGGCTGCTGAGCCTGGAGCAGAGCAGAGCCAGAGGGGAGCTGCTCAATGCTTTTCAATATCTAAAGGGTGGGAGCAGGAGGATGGGGTCAGACTTCTTCAGTTGTGCCCAGTGGTAGGACAAAGAGCAATGGGCACAAACTAGAACACAGGAGGTTCCACCTAAATATGACAAAAGTCTTCTTTCCTTTGAGGGTGACAGAGCCCTGGTCCAGGCTGCCCAGAGAGGTTGTAGAGTTTCCTTCTCTTAGACTTTCAACCCCACCTGGACATGATCCTGGGCAAGCTGCTCAAGGACACCCTGCTTTAGCTGGACTGGATGATCTCCAGAGGTCCCTTCCAACCCCTATCAGTCTGTGATCCTGCAAAGTGCCATGATAGATGTGAATCTTTGGTTTTTAACAGAATAAACACACACTGCATGCTCATGGAGTCATCTACCTTATGTGGGATGCTCGAATCCACTTCACCAAGGCCTCAAGGCCTCACTCCACAGGACATCATCAGAGCCATTATCAGGTCCCCAGGACTGAGATGTGCAAATATCTGTCACTCAAACTCTGCTCTGGGACACAGATCTGCTTTCAGGTTTTCTCAGCAGTGTTAAATCTGGTTTGGGTTTTCAAGAGCCTGCTGAGAGCCATGCCCAGCAGTGAGCCTTCCTCCAACATGGTGGAAAATACTGCTCTAAAAACAGAAAATGTGCCAGGAAGAAATAAGCAACATGGCTCATTCCTCACATTTTTTGGAGCAGTGTTTGAATAACAGAGGGGATGAAGGCAAAGGGAAAAAAGGCACTCTTGTGCTCAAAGACTGCAGAAACGGTTAAGTACCTGAAGCTTCATGTTAAATCAGTGCAAAACATGGTGATTTGCTGCAGGGTTTGGATTTCAGCTACTGCAAACCTCAGGGGAGAGGGGAGAGGAAAAGCACGGGTCCTTAGTTGGACCTGAGCCTGAAAACAGTGACTAAATGAAGCCTGGGATCCTCTAGCCCCAGGAGTGTGTCAGGAGAAGCCTCTGCATGAAGGCAGTGGGAATTTCCTGCAGAGCTTTGACAGCACAGTTAGCAGTGGGGCTTGATGGAGGAGAGGAGAGCATGAGCCAAAGGAGCCAGAGGTGAGCCAGTTGCCTAAGTCAGGATCTACAAGAGGAGCTCAGTTGCCTAAACCTGGTGCCTATAACTGCATCATGGGTCTTGGACCTCTAGCTTGGACTAGAGCATGTGGAGAGTGGTAAAAGACACTTGATGCAAGGCAAACCTGAGCAGCATGGCTGGAAACACACAGGTTTCTGTCCAAATGGTGGATGAAAAGCAATGTGCACTCACAGCCCAGAAGCCAACCATAGCCTGGGCTGCATCAAGAGAAGCATGGCCAGCAGGTCAGGAGAGGAGCCTGCTCCTCAGCTCTGCTCTGCTGACACCTCATCTGCAGTGCTGGGTACAGCTCTGGAGCCCTCAGACCAGGAAAGGCATGAACCTCTTGGAGGGGATCCAGAGAAGGCCACAAAAATGATCCAAGAGAAGGAACATCTTTGCTGGGTAGAAAGGAGAGAATTGGGGTTGTTCATCCTGGAGAAGAGAAGGCTCCAGAGAGACCTTACTGCAGCCTTTCAGTACTTCAAGGGGCCTACAGGAGAGATGGAGACAATCTTTTTAGCAGAGCCTGTTGCAACAGGACAAGAGGTTTTAAACTAAAAGAGGGAGATTTAGACTAGATATAAGGAAGAGGTTTTTTATGCTGAGGATGGTGAAACTTTGGCACAGGATGTCCAGAGAGGTGGTAAATGTCCCATCCCTGGGAACATTCCAGGTCAGGTCATTTGGGGCTCTAAGCAACCTGATCTACTTGAAGATGTTCCTGACCAGTGGGGTTGGACTAGATGACCTTTAAAGGTCTCTTCCAACCCAAACCATTCTCTGCTTCTAAGCAAATGGTGAGGAATGACAGCTTCTCTCCCCCTCTCTCTTCCTCTCAAGCACCCATGGCTTTTCTCTTCTCTTCACTGTCATCCTCCTCCTGCTTCTGCAAATGCTGTAATTCAAAAATAGAAAAAGGAGAAGAATGAAACAAAACAACTGCTTAAAAAGCCCCGTTAACCAAAAAAAAAAAGGAACCTAAGATACAATTATGCCTCTTGGGTGATATTTTCCCCTAATAATATTGGAAAAACACTAAACATGTCCACGTGATGTTCTGCTGTGCAAGTATCTGTAGCACATCTCCCTGCTGCTTGCCCTCTCCCTCCCTCTCTTGCTCTCTGTTTCAGGCACTGCCAGCATTTGGAGTAGATACACCTAGAGACAGCTCAGATGTGAACCTACAGCAGGGCCATGCTCTGATTTAAGGCTCAACCCACTGACCACACAGTCACAGCATTTGAAACTAGATTAATAAAAATAAAACAAAATTGAAGCCTCTTTACAGCATAGTTTGTGTCTCTGGCTCAGTTCTGGGTACCTTTAAAGGCACAGAGAGGCATTAAAGGCATTGGATGTTGGAACACTCTACCTCCCCATGGAAGCAGATAAGTGTTGGAGCTCACTGAGCAAGACAGGAGCAGTTCTTCCATGGGCTGGGGAATGGGTGCAAGTGGTGGCAGAGAAGCAATGACCCAGGGGTTGAATTCAGGGACAGGGCATCATGGTTTAAGTGAGGTCTAAGTGAAGAGAAGTGGTTTGAGTGAGGTCTAAGCAAGGTTTTTGCAGTTCAGCAGCACATGAGCCAACAAATAATTCCCCTCTGGCTCCTTTGGCTCATGCTCTCCTTCTCTCCTCCATCAAGCCCCACTGCTAACTGTGCTGTCAAAGCTCTGCAGGAAATTCCCACTGCCTTCATGCAGAGGCTTCTCCTGACACACTCCTGGGGCTAGAGGATCCCAGGCTTCATTTAGTCACTGTTTTCAGGCTCAGGTCCAACTAAGGACCCGTGCTTTTCCTCTCCCCTCTCCCCTGAGGTTTGCAGTAGCTGAAATCCAAACCCTGCAGCAAATCACCATGTTTTGCACTGATTTAACATGAAGCTTCAGGTACTTAACCGTTTCTGCAGTCTTTGAGCACAAGAGTGCCTTTTTTTCCCTTTGCCTTCATCTCCTCTGTTGTTCAAACACTGCCTTACTCTGAAAACTTCCTCTCACCCATGGTAACTTTAAAGGCATTCTTTCTTGATGATTCATCAAAGGACAAGACCCTGGGAAGAAAGGACCTCTCTGGATTTCCACCATCCCAACATATCTGGAGCTCTAATTTTCCTGGGACTATCCACAAGAAGTTGATTAAAGCAACTCAGACAAGTCAGATATTTTGACAGGTGAGACATTCACCCATGGTCACCATAGCTCAGCCAGGCCCAGGGGATTGCTCTCCCTTTGCTCTATCCTTGCTCACAATCATTTTGTGCTGCTCCACTGGCTCAGTGCCACAGCTGGAAGGCAGCAGCCCTCCCAGCTGATGCCACTGGATCTGGGAATATAGCACACTTCCACAAATTAAAGTGCCCAAAGGCACCTAACAGTGCATGTTGTCTCCTTCCAGGTTGTCACCACAGTTAATAGGAGGCTTCCCAAAAAATAATCACCAATATGATTATGAGCTGCTCACTTGTCCTCTTGTTAGCAGCTGCTAGACATTCTGGCTGAGAAATGGTACCAGCAGGCAGGAGAGTGGGGGTTTGAGAGGAGTCTTACACCATGCACCTTGTCACTAGACACCTGTGGGCATCTGTGCTGTGTGGAGGACAGATTCCTTCCCAATGCCAGGATGCTTTCTGTCCTGAAGCATGAGATCTGATTAGAGCAGAGAACCATGAAAGCTCTTATGGGTCATAAAGTCACTGAGGTATAAAAACCCTCTATTTACTGTTTGAGATTCCAGCTCTAGTCATTGCCTCCTGTGACACAGACACTCTCCAAGGAGCAATTTCTTACTGATTATTCTCAAGGCATGGAGAGGATGATGTTTTCAGCCATGTTGTTATTCCTTTTTCCACTGATGGTCTCTGACAGTGTTAACCTCTTCAGTGAGGATGTGCACTCATCTACCAGTCTTAGAGAGATGTCATTGACCAAAATTAGCTTTGCACTTTAGGACTTGTCAAATTGCAGTTTTACTAAATGCTTTGCTGGCTGCACAGTGACAGTCCTGGCAAAGCTGATGCCATGACCCCACTGGCTTTGAAGCAGGGTGAGCAGACCCCTGGGTCTCTTCATCTCCTCAGAGGATTTGCATCTACTGAAATATGTCACCATGATTTCTATTTTGTTGTTTTGTGGTGGTTGTTTTTTTTTTTCACAGGATACTTCTTTTTTAATGTTTTCTGAGAATTTCAGAGCTGCATCTAGATGATGTTTTCAAAATGTTTTCCATATTTGCAAGGTTCAGAAACCCTTTTTGGTGTCTGCACTTCTTTTCTTCATGGAGCATCAGGAGCAGCACTGAGTTTTGGGGTGGGGAACACATGGACCAGGTATTTCAGGTCTCACAATAGAATCCAGGGAGACAGCAGCACAAATAAGCTGCAGGGCTGCAGCAAGGACATGGGAAAAGGAACTTCTCATGCCACTTTGTAGAGGGGAAAGAGGCCACTGAGAGCTGCAAGGGTGGTAAGATGCCAATTGGTCCAGAAAAGATTTAGTATCACAGAATCCCAGAATGTCAGGGGTTGGAAGGGACCTAGAAAGATCATCTAGTGCAACCCCCCTGCCAGAGCAGGATCACCTAGACCAGCTCACACAGCAATGTGTCCAGGCAGCTCTGCAATGGCTCCAGACAAGGAGACTCCACAGCCTCCTGGGCAGCCTGGGCCAGTGCTCTGGCACCCTCACTGTAAAAAACTTTTTCCTCATGTTAATACTAATCCTCCTGTGATCCAACTTGCTCCCATTCCCTCTTGTCCTAACATTGGATGTCATTGAGCAGAGCCTGGCTCTCTCCTCCTGACACTCACCCTTAATATATTTATAAACCTTCCTGAGGTCTCCTCTCAGTCTCCTCTTGTCCAGGCTAAGGAGACCCAGCTCTCTCAGCCTGTCCTCCTAGGGCACATGCTCCACTCCTTTCAGGATCTTGCTGGCCCTGTGCTGGACTCTCTCCAGCAGCTCCCTATCCTTCTGGAGCTGAGGGGCCCACAACTGGACACAGCATTCCAGGGGAGGCCTCCCCAGGGCACAGGAGAGGGGAGAAGAACCTCTCTGGCTCTGCTGGCCACGCTCCTCTTAATGCATCCTAGGATGCCATTGGCCTCTTGGCCACAAGGGCACATTGCTGCCTCATGGGCATCCTCCTAGCCACCAGCACTCCTAGAGCTTTTTCCCCAGGGCTGTTCTCCAACAGATCAGTTCCCAGTCTGTACTGATCCATGGGGTTGTTCTTTCCCAGATGCAGTACTTTACACTTCCCCTTGTTAAATTTCATTAAGTTTCTCCCTGCCCATGTCTCTAGCCTGTCCAGGTCACTCTGGATGGCAGCACAGCTCCTGGTGTGCCAGCCACTGCTCCAAGCTTGGGATCATCTGCAAACTTGCTGAGGGAACACTCTACCCCCTCATCCAGATCATGGTAGTATCAGATCTCCTGGTCCTTCTTCAGAGACCTTGTGCCATCACACAAGATGGTGCTCCGAGCTTGGAAGAGCCAACAGAAAAACATCCCACTGGTCTTAGCTCATAAGGTGTTTAGCCCTATTCATAAACCCACATGTCAGCATCAGGCACTCTAAATTGTTAGAAAATACCAGTCCAGATGCCCAGCAAAGATCTGCTGTTCTCTTGTATGGTGACAGCCATTGTGAAACTGCCACTACTGAAGCACACCTAGCTCATTACTATTTGTGATGAAATAAACTCCATTGCCCTCCTGTTTTCTCTACAAATGCCCCATCAGGATCCAAGTAACAGTCAGAGCCAGGAATGCAAAGATAATTATTATGCACTAGAATTTAAACAAATCATTAATTACCAAGATAGTCTGGCAGATGATGGCCCTGACAATGCTCACTACAAGACTCTTTATTATGTTACCTGCTTTTTCATGTAAGCAGAAGTAAGAATCTCAACTGAGATCAGAAAAACAATTAAACCCCATATAATAAGATGTTTTATTAATGACATTGGTGTCTCCATTGCTCCATCACAGCTCTCCATCAAGGGTTTATATATATCAGGACCTTAATAATGACTTGTTAAAGTTCTACCTCATTCCCTTGGGTTGGCTTGAAGGAGAAGGGAACAAAGGAGACATTTATATATTAATGGCACCCATTGAGGAGCAGTTCTATTGGCACAAAGTGGAGTAAGAAAGGAATAGAAAAAGGCATTGCAAAGAGGATTCCTGCTTAGCTCCTAGGTCTGTTTCTAAAGAAGGGTCTCAGCAAGGCAGGAACAAGATGCAAATGACTTGAACAAATTTCTAGGAAGACTATTTCCTCAAAAAATCCTCACTTTGATTTCTCTTTATAATTTTAGGTCTGTTCTCAGTTGAGCTGGTGCCAAAGATCTTCAGCAGGGGCAGAAGCAGATCCATCAGGGAATTTGCAAGGTTCAGTGATGGGACCATGGAGCACAGCCCTCAGGATATGGAACTTATTTTCATTGCCCTGCATGGAAAGCATGAGGTTGATGTGTCTAAAACTTGAGGTCCTGNAATTTTAGGTCTGTTCTCAGTTGAGCTGGTGCGAAAGGTCTTCAGCAGGAGCAGGGAAATTGCAAGGTTCAGTGATGGGACCATGATGTGTCTAAAACTTGAGGTCTTCTCTTGATCTCTGGCCAAACCCTCCACAAGCCAGGCTTTTCCAGCTCAGCCCAGTGCTGCCTGCAAGGAATGCACACAGGAGCATCCACTCCTCCTGTCCTCTAGCTGAACTGACAGTGAAGCCACCAAGGAGATGCTGCTCCCACTGAACTCTCATTTACTTCGTCACCACAGATTAACATGTGTCTAACTAAGGACAGACATTAGATCTGATGGGGCCTGGGTTTTAGAGGCTAGGCAAGTCCAATATCCCCCATCAAGTTTCAGGCTTTCAAATTGAAATGTTTTCTTCCTTTTCCAACAGAAGTTCAAAGTGTACATCTCACCTAAAAGATGAGGGTATGGAAGAACTCAGTTTTCAGAGCCCCCAAAAGTATTTCAGGCGAAACTTTTTCCCTGTTTCAAGTATTTACATGAATGTGTTGGGTTCCAGAAGGGATCCAATAATTGTGCTTATAAGTGGGCTGAAGAAGCCCAAACCCAAAATATACTATGATACATAAGAGTAATAAGAGAGGGAAGCTCACTCACAACAGACTCACTGCCCAGCACAACCATAGCTCTGCCTGGAGACCAGGAGGGACCACGAGGTGTTTAAAAAAAGTGTAAAAATGTGGTACTTAGGGACATGTTTTAGTGGCATGAGGGTGATAGGCTGATGGTTGGACTTGGTGATATTAGAGGTCTCTTCCAATCTGAATGATTCTGTGGTTCTGTGACCCTTCTCTGTAAAGACTGCTTTGCTCTGCTAAGCTGATCTTTACTGAAGGCACAGCCTCAAGGGATGTGGCAGTGAAATCAATCCCACTGCTTCCATATGTTGCTGCAAAGCCCTGAGTGAGTCACTTAACCTCCCTTAGATGCACATTGTATAGCTAGGGAGACATGGATCCTGCCTTTCTGCCATTGTTTGGCTGATGGGATTGTAAGGTCTCTGGGGTGGCATCCATCTACTACTGGGTGTGGACATATTTCTGACATTGGAATAAACAATAATAGCAATACTTGGCTTCTCTAATGCACTTACATCAAGCAGATCTTGAAGTGTTTTCTAAAAGGTGTAAAATGTTATTGTTCCTGACTGGTAAATGGGGCCTTAATCCTGGCAGGAGTGTCTAGAGACTACCATATCCACTGCTTTCTGTGGACTGCCTTTCCTCCACTGTTGTCTTTGAAACAGAGTAAGCAGCAGAACTGCCTCATAGGATTATCCAGGGCTGAGGGCCACCAGTGATTTGTGACTCTCATTCATCAGAACACTTTCACAGACATATCTCCCTGACCTCTAGGAGAACCATACACCTGCTTAGTTTACAAACAAGCTTCAGGAGGCATCTGCTGGGCTGGCATGCTGGAGCAGCTCAAATTTCCCCTCCCAAAATGATGAAGCACTTGTTTAGCACTTGTTTCTTTGGATGGTGCTCCAAAGTTATTTAACTCTACCAAGGTTTCACCATGAGACAGGACAATATAGTTAAGGTCTAGTCTCTATCTAAAGAGAAATAATTCCAATAGAAGAAGCATTTGTCAAATGCTGAGATGAATCACAGGACTGTGCAGCCACCCAGCCTGACACCATCATTGTGTGGCCAACACACCTGCAAAAGTCACATCATAGATGTGCTAAGGGATTCCCAAGGGTCTCATAGCTCCTTTCCAGCATGGGTTGGGTTTGTAGGATGCAGAGTGACCAGCAGTGTCAGCATGCTAGTCAGAGGAAAAGGAACTGCTGCTGGAAGGTCAGGCTGGGAAAGCAGGGTGCTGCAAGCACCATCTGTGCTGCAAACACAGTGATGCCAAGGGAGCAAGAAGTGTTCTATCAGCCCAGAAAAGTACAAGCCCAAGGCCACAAGCAGGGATATCTACCCAAGAAGAAGCAAGAAATCTCTCCCCCAGCAGACCCTGCAGGCTCTCAGCCTCTAGCAGCTGGGGATTTGGATGATGCAGACACTGGGTGCCAGCAGTGCCCTGAGCCCTAGGCAGGGAGCCATGCAAAGGGCACCACAGCAGCATGGACATTTGTACCAGCCTAAGGTCCACCAGCCCTTGTGTGCTCTAGTGTGGCCTCAGCTCTGTGGGTGCCTCCTTGGGATGCCATCACATCCTTTCAAAGCAGAGAAGGGATCAGCAGGAAATACATGTCTGCATGTGACCTGGGGTGACACATGCTTGCAGGCACGAATGACACACTTTACAAGTGACATTTGCTGTCATGGGGGGAGATCTGAGTGAGGCTGGTTAAAATTTAACTAATTCTGCCTGGAAAGAGGATGGCATGTGATCTTTTCTTTTTCAGTCCCCAGGATAACACTGTGATGTTTCTAGCAAGGAAATCCCTCTCCTGCTCCCAGATTTGGCAGTAGATTTTGCTCCAGAGATGAGATTCACATGTTACATGTGAATCTCTGGCTGCTCAGCAAGCTCTAGGCCAGAACCTCTGTCAGTAAACACCATGGGAATTGATTTATGCCATCAGAGAGTCAGAGTTAGACCAGCTGGAGTTACACAGCTCAGGAAATAGCAATTTTGTCCTACCAGCTCCACTGTGCAGATGGAGAAACTGAGGCACAGTGACTTTTCTGTGCCTTGCCAGTGCATGCAGTTGTAACAGGATCTGTTCACATCATGTGGAATGGTGTCCACCTTCTCTTTGCCAGTACCTGTAGTGTGACTGCCAGAAGAAAGGGAGCCATGCACAGAGGCTCCAGCTGGGATCAGAGCACTCAGTGATGGTGAGCAGGGAGTGCCTTAGCTCTCTTTCCTGAGTTCTCATAGAATCACAGAATGGATTGCCTTGAAAGGTCATCTAGATCAAGTTACTCAGAGCTGTGTCCAACCTGACCTGGGATGTTTCCAGGGGTTCAAGTCTTTCTCAATATGCAATAGCCAGTTTTAAGGGATTTCTTTCTCACTCAGCCTCAAATCCTACTGACTTCATGTATCTTTTCTTTGTATCCACTCTTCCATAGGATATGAGGCCAACATCATGAGCAGGGAAGTTAGTCATGGTATCAGGACTCACTCTGAAGGAGATGAGGCCACGTGCTAGCATTCAGCCTTCCCTCCTCCAAACCTTTCCCATTGCCTCTTCCAAGCTGTTGTGCAGTTTCAAAGGGGGAGATAGAGATGACACAATATCCTGTTCCAAAATCTGGGGTAAAAGAAGGTATTCTGAAGAAAGGAATCAAAATGCTTCAAGAAAGGCATCTGTTGTGGGTTATACTGAAGCAGAAGTCAAAATTCAGAGTTGCTTCCACCAGGAGAAATGATGGCAGGATCAAGGTCTCCTGTTCACTGAGAAGGTCCTGGCTTTCTCCAGAAATGGGGAAAAAGAACAGAAAGCTGAGTTCATAGCTCCAATCCATTTTCCAGATAACCCAAGACATGAAAGGCAAATGCATGCTCACTTTCCTTCTGTCCATTTTCTCAGCATCTGCTAGCAGCACACCTGTGACTATGCCCACTGCATAGTGTCTCTCCAGTTTTCTGGGCTTTGTGACTCTCTCTGGACATGCAGAGTTAAACTCTCCCATTCACATGTGACTTGCTGATCACTTTGCTTTAGTTTGTTGTAGATGGCTGCATCATGATGATGTTATTGAGTTATCTCCTAACACAGAATTACTTAATGATTTGCTCCATTGTCCTTGTTGATGGAAGCAATGTGTTCAGCCACTTGTTATCTCAGTTATTAAGAACTTTAAGCAATCTTGCAAGGCCTTGAGCAGCTCCAGCTCTTTATTTTATCTGAAGGATCTTTCAATGTACTGAAGAGAAGCAGGATGTAAACTGAAGCTAGAAGTCCCAACAAGGAAAAATTACCAAGTAGACTGGTGGACTGCCTATCTCCTGAGGATGTGATGCTTCTGATTAAATGACTGCATCTATAGGGAAAATCCAACACTGACTCCTCTCTTGCTATGCACCTTTTAGACCCTGTAGCAATCTAGTCTATATGGTCAGGAGAACCAAAGAGTTATTCTTGTCTTCCCAGAGGACACATCTAAAACTGGGCAGATGAATCATGCCCTTGGAGTGCACATTTGCTAGCACCTATAGTAAAAGGAGCTGGGAGTGGCCACATTAGATAGAACTATCCATATTATTGATGCCCAGTTAGGAGAGATGAACTCCAGTTTTGGTGCTCAGCTCAGTTTCCACAGAGCTCTTTGGCTGTTTATGTATCTGCACACATATCTGCTGGCAGATATGATGAAAGACCTTATAGAGAACTGCACCTCTCTGCAATCTGATTTCATCCAGACCTGGGTCTGCCACTGCAGATTGTATAAGTATCCTAGTTATCAGCTGTCTGGGATAATCTGGAGCATCTCACATAGCAAAAGGTGCCAATGCATAGAAAACTGAGTCCTTCCTAATGCAGTCAACAGAGTTGTTCATCTGACCAACGAATGCCTCTCTGGGGCCTGCTGGCTGGGTAGATAAGATCTCCACTGCATGTAACTCAGACACTCAATGCTCATGTGGACACCATTCTCCAGACACTTGAATTTAGCTCTCTCCATCTATGAGCNTCCCTTCCAACCCAAACCAGTCTAGGATTCTATGATTCATATCACTCAGGAAACTCAAATCTGTTGACACCACATAGATATTTTACACCTCTTGAGGGTCTTGATAGTATCTTGCCCAAATTCCAGCAACTGTTTCACAGGGGAGGGAGCATATAGGCCAGCAACATTTTGTACCAGACACACGTGGATGCCTCAGCATCTCAAAAAAACCCCTCATACACCTCCACTGAGGCAACTGAACAGTATCCTTGTGTTTTCCAGGAACATACACATTGCTCAAGAATGCATTGCTGGACACTAAGCAGAAATACGTGGGTGACTTTTTATGACGTGTGTATAGAAGTGCTGGGACTCAAAGACCAAATAATGTCTCTGGCCATAAAGCTTCTAAATGCTCTTTACCTATCTTACAGGATGTTTGCTTTGTTCCATTCAGTGGTGTGGGCAAGACTCTTCTACTGTGCTTTATCACAGCATCTTGAAGGGTAAATGATTTATATGAATGCCAACGTTTATTCTATCAAGGGGAACACTCAGTGAAGTTAAAATACAGTCAAACAAGATGCACTAGGACAGAAAACCACAAGCTGCATTTCATGCTTGTCCATAAACAAGCTAAGCTTGTCTGAAAAACAGGTCCAGCTGTGTTAGGGAACTAAAGCAAGCTCTTCATCACACACCTTGGAACCTGTAGCCAAAGTGACTATTAGACTCTTCTCAGATGAGCAAGTTATAATCCATGGTGGCATGTGTGAAATAAGGAATTGGCAGCACTCATTAAGAAAGAGAAGAAATGAAAAAACCTGATAAAGAAAGTAGCTTTACTAGCATTTCCAGTGTTGAATCATTGGCATTCAGGGCTGTGGCCAGGCAAGGGTGAGAATGCCTCTAATTTGAGTGTCCAATAGTGACAAAACCTACTAGGGAAGCATGCTAACCCTCTTCTCCTGGAAGCAGTGGGGGAAGGAGGGTTAGAGCTCAGTTGCTGTAAGGGATTCCCTTTCTCCACCCTCCCCAGGAAAGCCATCCCCTTTCCAGCTCTCCACTGAACCCTGGCCAGATCCCAGCACTCTGCTCCCAGCCCCATGGGCTGTCTTTAGCCTTATCCATACAGGCTGCTCTCAGGATGCTCAATCCCTTTTTTCCCAGCAGAGAGGGGAAACCCTGGCTGTTTGGAAACTAATGGCAATATTCTCAGAGACTATGAGGAAGGCAGAAGAGGGCTTCAGCATTTTCCCCATCTTCCTGTATCCAAGCCCTTACTGGTGCAGACTGGGAGCAAGCTCTGGCTCCTCTCTGGCAGTGCCTTCCCTATAAAAACAGGAGTTTCCAAGACAACAAGTTTTTCCTAATTGCTTCTAGCAAGTGTTTCACCACCAGCCTCTCCATGGGCAAACCAGCTACCAGTCCCTCCACTAAAATAACAGCAAAGGAGGCCAGGAGAGCAAAACTCAAGACAACAGGGGGAGCCTTAAATAAAAAAGGAAGGAAGGAAGGAAGAAAAGCCCCAAACATGGCAAGTGCATGACTAAGTGAATTGAAATGCTTGTCCAGGCTCCCAACAGCTGGGTGACAAATCTGCCCTGTCATGGTGTGAGGGGCAGAGGAGGTGTCTCAGCAAACCATCCAGGGGCTGAAATTCAGCTCCCCACGATGGATCACTGAGTCCAGGTGTTGAATTTGGGGTGGCTGGCAGTGGAGAGGACAACCCAGTGCTACTTGGAGCACCTGCTTTCTCCAAGGAGATGCCTGTTGCCCACCTGGTCCAGCACTAGAGGGTAACAGTGAGCCACAGGGCTGGGACTGGTGGAGGTGGAGGAGCTGGAAATGGTGAGCCCAGTGAGCTAAGAGTAGGCAAGAGCAAATTAAGGGGCAGGTTGTGTTCCCTTGCTGTGGAACACTTTGTGGGGCTGGACTGCACCAAGAAGAGAGCAGTGGCTGTGCTGGGAGGATGTCCCTGTGTGCTGGTGGGAGAAGAAAGAAGGTGGCATCAGAAATGGGTCACTGAGCTTTGCAGGAGCATAGGGCCATGGGGAGGGGATGAGGACCCAATGGAAGACTCTTTCTACCCCACACAGGATGACTCTGGGCAAAGAGCCAACTTACTGCTCTGCTTCTGCATGCAGAGCAGGAGGTGCATCCACTAAACTCCACATGTCATGTCTCAAAACTCAGGTTGCTTGTATTTAGCAGCTAAATGACACATTTTTGAGCACATAACACACCAGAAGCCCAGTGTAAGGCATAAACCCACAGCTTGCTGCTTCTTAAGTTCAAGATCTCAACTTCTGGAGATGGACATGCAAAACCCTGCCAGCCACCTGAGCTGTTCATGATGGCAGGAGCCAGACCTGCTGCCCATGTCAGCTGGCATGGAGCCTAAGACCTCATGTGTATGCAGAATTCAGCAGATCAGCTCTTCTTGCATGCCCAGAGGAGCTGTGCCTGCTCATGCATAGCTTTGGGAAGTTGTAGTGAATTATTTTTTTTCCTTTAAGGCTCCAATATTTTTTGAATCTTTAATCAAAATTGTAAAGCTTAAGAGCAGGTTCTCTAGCTGTTGATGTTAGGTATCTAGTGGTTAGAAATGATCAGCAGTCAGGCCTCCTGGGTCCTATTTTCAAATCTCCCACTGACTGAGTGACCTTGAAAAAGTCAATTAATTTCTGTGTCATTTTCCAGACAGGTAAAAATGAGGAGATAATTCTTCTCCAGCTAGCTGGGGGATTTTGAGACTTAATTGTTTGCAGGGCACTTCACTATCCTCAGAGAGAGATAAAGAACTGTTCCTATACCATAGCTAGAGGATGGAAGAAGCTTACCATGGAAAGCCAGGAATACTTTAGGACCAAGACTGCAGTGCTCAGAGGGCACATGTGTCTTTGTGCAAAGAGGAAGAACTGCTTGACCCTGCACCCTGTGCCCTACCCAAACAGTTGTGACAGGACAAGAGACTTGTACTGACTAGTTTAATAGTTTTAAACTAAAAAAGGGTGCATTTAGATAAGATACAAGGAAGACATTTTTTACAGTGAGGGTGATTAACCACTGGCAGAAGTTGCCCAGAGAGGTGGTAGATGCCCCATCCTTGGAAATATTCCAGGTTGGGTTCAACAGGGCTCTGAGCAACCTGATCTAGTTGAAGATGTCCCTGCTTACTGCAGGGGAGTTGGACTAGATAACCTTTAGAGGTCCCTTGCAATCCAAACCATTCTATAGTTCTGATAGTAACTTTCCAGCAGAAAACAGTACTCTGAACTTGGGGGTCCAGCTTTCCTCACCAGCTGTCCCAAGGCTGTCCTGCCCCAGGCTTTCATCAGCTCTGGAGGCTGATGTCTCCTTGCAGTTGTGTTATGGAAACAGAGGCAATGAGAAGGAACCAGCTGCCTCCATCCAGAGCCACTCACACATGTCCATCTTGCATTTCCCCAGGCTCACAGCTTTGGCATGTTTGCCAATCCTCACCAGTAACCTGCTGATAGCTCACCAAAGGAGGATGCATCAGCAGCTGGCAGCCTCTCAGCATCCAACCAGAGCTATGAAGTCCCATATGGACTATCAGCTGCTTTCTGGAGCCTACCAGAAAGATCCTTTAAGGTCTTAGCTTTTCTGGAAAGCTGAATATTTTCACACATAGAAGGAGGTGATCCTTTGGCTGGTGAAGATGTCTGAGGTTAGTGGAGCTGGGTCAGGAACCTGCCCTTGGGTGTAAATAACTCCTGCAGGAAAAGATCTCTGAGTTTATATATGTATAAGTTTATTTTTACCTTGAAGGGAAGCTTGTCACTTCCCTGTCTGCAGAGCTGATCACTGCACAGATTTCTCTGGGCAGAAGAGAGGAAGAGGAGCTGCCACCAGGGAACCCCATCCAAATTAACCTCCTTACCATGAGGCTCTCCTGTCTGCACTGGGAGTGTGACTGTTTGTTTGCTTTAGGCCATTTTTGTACAAGGAGTAAGTAGACATGAGCAAAATTCAGAGAATTTCTGCTCCCATGAGCAATTTAAGCCTCTCAGAGGTCAGTTTGCATCCCAAATCAGGCCAGTTCAGCAAAATGCAATTCTGGTTGAACTCACTTTAAACTGTGAGATTCTCCCTGGTGAAAAACTGGAACCAGGAGAAAGAAGAGGGGAGAAAAATGGGGAAAATTTACTTAGAGGAAACTTCCATTTCAGAGAAATTGTATTGTTCACTTGTTCCAGTCCCAAACTGCTCCAAAACTAGTGCCAGGAATTCCTTCATCTATTTATACTCAGTTGTGCTGTCTGGGTCTGATTGTACCTGGCATTTGCTGTGACATATGGCCATGTTGCAAATAATACCAGGAAGATTGACCTTGTGGAAGTAAAGTGGTGGAGGGAAGGTTTCCAAAAGCCCTTTGTCAACTTTCTGTCACCAACCTGCAGGGATTGTCCCAGGTCCCTGCCAGCAAGGGCCCAAAGCCCTGGGGCTTTCTGAACAGTGCTGCTGCCACAGTGTGTAGTTCTGGGGGGCTAAATGCTCCTTCTAGTGAAAAAAAATCAGCAACACTGTGAATTTCTGTCAGTTTTTTACAAATGAATTCATTTAGAACTAAAAACCTTAAGTTGTTTGAGAGAGATTTCACTTCGAAATGTCTCTTTGTTCAGAGGTTTCCTTTCACTCTGTTTTTCTTCTTAACGTGAAAAATGCTTAAAAATGAACTGAAATGTGTTCTCTGGGATTGAGTGAAACTTTTTTATTAGATCAGGAGCAATATAGATGTGTGTAATTATCTTTCAGTATTGCCAGCAAAGGAAAACATCTCTTACTCACCTCATTGTAATTGAACATGTCATGGGACACCCTGTTAAAATTGAAGCTGTTTGCAATTGGCTTGGATTCAAACAAATAACTCTTAACTGAAACTCTTGTTTTTACACAAGCAGCCATGAAAACATTGCCATAATGAATGTCTGTCAGAGCTTACGTTGGGGGACAACTGCCAAATGATGCTTTTGAATCTAATCTCATCAACACTGCTGTAATTACAAGCAAAATGAAGTCCATGGATTGTTGTTTTCTTGGTATTAAGCTAATGTCAACATGACACAGACCAGATCTGGGATGAGGTTCATCGGATTGCTTGTAAATGTCCATATTTCAGTTCCCTTTGCAGGCACAGAAAAGTGGTTATAGCAGCCCATGGTATCTAGAGAACAACTCACCTCCTGGAAGAGGTGTCTAAAACAGACTGACTAAAACACACCTTGAAAATTGGCTCCATGCTGACCACAAGAACAGCCCAAGGTGATGAGCTCTGATGGAGACACTGAGGGTGTAGATGTGCAGGAAGGAATGCAGGTGCCTACATACAGGCATTTCATGCTTTGAGATGCTCTGGCATATCTCACCTGGCCTTTAGTTGCCACTCAGGAAAGGCACAGGTCTCACACAGCTCCCATCTCCTTCCTACCTGCCAGGCTCACACAGATATTTCTGATAACATGGGGTGTCTAAAGTGGACCTTGATGCCTCATTCCATTCCTCTCGCGTTGCATGAGACAAAAATCAGTGCTAGAGTCCTCAGGAGGGCAAGGACTTGGAAATGCACAATTTGATAGGACTGTATTTCCTGATGAGACTGTATTTCCAAAGATGGATCACGTAACAGCAGCCTGCAGCCTGACAGCCCTGCCCAGATTTTTGGGAGGTTACCCAGCTGAGTATCTCAGTCTCTTGTTACCATACAGAAGACATATGACAAGAGGAAGAGTCACTGTGGAGACTCCATGGTGCTTTCTTGGAAGGTCCCTGCATTAACTCCCAACCTTTTGTCACCTTCTGTATAATCACTTCCATGATTTTGCTGCTGACAAGTCACACCTCTTGCTCTGGGGAGGTGGTGCCATGCCCAACTGCTCTCCCTCTTTGCCACAGCAGAGCTTGCTTGCATCATGCAGGAAGCAGGAGATTTACACAAGTGAGATTTCACAATCACACCAGATAAGAGGAATGTAACATGTCAGCAGTGTCCATGTCTTTATCTCTGTAGGAAAGACATATAGGAACACACAGATCTTTGTGGGGTCAATAGAAAAAACATCCTTCCCCTGCAGTCTGTCTGGACATGAGTGGAATAGAGTGGATAGAACCATCTGACCAACAGCCCCACTGCTGTTTATCTGCTGGCAGACCAGAGCTGGCACTGCTTTAAATCACACATTTCCCTTTCACTGTCAATTATAATCCATAGAGATATTTTATACAGTTTCTTTCATCCTAAGGATCCAGTGCTCTGTTATGAGATATGATCCAGATGCAGGGCTCCTGCTCTGCAAGTAGACTGGCTCATGAGGACATCAGGATGGGCTTTGTCCAGGTGGAATCCATCTGGGCTTTCTGTCCTGGATGCTTTTTCACTCCTGGGTCTTCTGGTCAGTGGTGGTTTTGCAGGCAGTGATGGAAAGAAGCATAACCATCCCATTCAGATTCCCCTGGTACAAAATACTTCCTGGAGGATGGTTTGGAGCCCCAGGACAAGAAACTCATGAAAGCATGATTTCTGCAAAGGGCCATATGTGTAGATATTTTAGGGACCAAATTCACATCATATCTTGGAAAGAGAAAACCCATCTCCAGAGGTGACTGACTGAGGTAGAAACAGACTGATCAGAGGTTTGATTTATACCCCTGAGAGCCAGTGAAAACTAGACTGTAAATCTGAGTCTCTCCAAATCTGGATACCACAGCTGTAAAGATCTCTGAGATTCTTTGCTAGAGCCCATTAGAGCCCATGAAGACAAGCAGGGTTTTTTAGGACACACTCCAATAGGGCATGTCTTGCAAATGTCTACTTTAGCAAGGGGTAAATTCCTGGACTGCAAGGGGAGTTCAGGATGATTACTCAGAAGTAAATACCCACATTGCAGATATCTAAAGTTAAGAGAAATTAATCTTACCAGGCTGCACCTTGCAGCAGCATCTGTGAGCCCCAAACAAGCAAAGGATCTGAACAGAAAACAAGAGTCTTGCCTTCATTTGGACCAAAACCTCTGTGTTCTCTGTCCTACACAATGGAGGAGATCTAGTCAACAGCACTGGGCTCTATTGCTTTGGATCCATATGAGAAGCCAGTGAAACAGGCCTTGCCAGACAATCCCTCTTTCTAGTCAAAGTGTTGCTTAGTTTAACTATTGAGGCCAGAAGGTGGTATAGAAATCAGCAACCACTGATTCACACACCCCCAGAAATAATGATTTTGGTATTTAGACCAGTGAAATAAAGAAAGTAGGCTGGAAATGGGATGAGAAATAGTAATCTTTAAACCACGACCTATTTTAATGTTTCTTTGGAGATTATAATGAGAATTGTGAAATTACAGGATGAAATGCAAGTTTCCTGTTTAGTAAATTAAAGAGAGGTTTCAGGTTTCCAGGAGCTTCAGCCAGCTTCAAAACAGGGTGGACCTAAACTAAACATCCCTCAGAGTAATCACAAGTCTGGTGGGAAGAACAGATCTAAGAATCCTCTCTCTGAGCACCCAGTTGATGGGAGTTTTTTCACTGCCTTCTCTGGGTTTTGGACCCGTGTGGAGTTCTTTCCTCTTAGACACAGATGATCTTAGACCCATGTCTCTGCTGCTAAGAGAGGCAGTGTTTGCTTGTCTGCATTCCAGAGCTAGTGCACATTCCAGGCCGAGCAGAGGACTTTGCCTCACCTCCAGTGCACAAGGTTAGCTCACCTTTGATCCTCTGCCTTGGTGGAAGGCTATGTGAGGAGGGCTGTGCAATGATTCAGCAGCTTGCTGCCTGCTATGGTTCTCTCTTTAACTGGATTTTTTGCTCCAGTGAAGCTGTTCTCAGAATGGCTGAAGCTCACAGGTCTGGTCTTGAAGCTGGTGAAAGCACAATTATTCAGCAGGTGTAAAGCCAGCTAATGGCAGTACAGCACAGCTCAGGCATGTGCCAGGCAGGCTGATGTGTCAAATCATTGTTGCCACTGCCATGGGAATAACAATAGAGGAGAACAGCATCATGTAAGGTCATAGCCAACTGTGACATGTCAGCAGGGCATCCTTCTTCACCTGCTTCACCTCAGCTGGAGAAGGGAACCATGGTTTGGAGACATGTCCTATTTGTGCTGCCAAACCCTAGCAGTGACTGATACTCCTGAGCTCATCAGACAATATTAAGATGTCCAAAGACACAAGACAAGTGACCAAGGGAAAGACAAATTGAGAGGAGGATTTAAGAAGGAGCACATAGAGCAGGTATGTCACCTGCTTTTAACTTCCCTCTGTCCTTTGTGGGAAGGGTCTGGCATCTGTTTCAGTCCCAGGATGAGGAGACTCGTGATGTCATCCTGAGCAACCTTGCCACCTCCTCTCTTTCCTCAACTGAAAGTGTAAATCACAGAGCTCCCTCAATACTAGCAAAGCCTGAGAAGTCTCCATGGAACCTAGATCATGAGGGGAGATGTACATGAGTCAACATGCAACTCAACACCTCTAGGTGGGCCACGTCAGAGACTTTAGCAGAAAACATGCCTAGAGCTTTTTCCTAGTTTTCCTTGACTCCATATCACTGGCACTCCTACAATCACTACTGCTAGTAAAGCCCCACCAGTGACTGGCCAACATACCACCACATCACACAGCTGCCTTCACACACCTTTAGAAAGACATGACTTTGAAGACACCACAAGTACTTCCAACATACTTGCTGCATTAGTACTTCCAGAATCTCAGCCATCATTAATGTACACTAATTAATACTGTTGGGAACCCCTGAGAAAAGCATGGTCAGATACAGAGAAATTATTTAATGCCAAAAAGCCTAAAACATCTTGGCTTTATCTAATTTATACTGTATAGTAGTATCCAACTTACAGCACAAAAATAGCTTCCAACAATATTATCACTTTGTTATAATGGGCTAAATTCAGCCCTGAGGGGCTGTAGAAATTAATGGAGTTTGGCCCAACATGGAGTTTATGAGGATGGTCTATTTCAAGCCCATAATATACCACACTTGTGCCACTACAGATTGGCTGGGAATAATTCACCTCTTCAGAGACACCTCAGTCATTTCCAGCCCTGGCTATGTTTGCTCTAAATAGAGGCAGCAAAAATAGATATCAAAACCAAAACCATTTCTTTCAAACTCCGAATGGCTCTGGCTCAGATTTTGATCTCTCAAGCAGTAGAAGCTCAAGTGAGTGGAGAGGTTTATTTCTCACTTGTGCCAGTAAAAATGAAATGGGCTAACTATGTTTAACATTGCTTTAGAATGCAGAACATTTAATACAGTGTCTAAACACTTGGAAAATGCTAACTCTGATTAAACAAGGCTAATCTTTGCTTCTTCACAGAATCCCAACATGGTAGGGGTTGGAAGAGACCTCTGGGGATCATCTAGTCCACCTCCCCTGCTAAAGCAGGGTCACCTAGAACAGGTTGCCCAGGATTATGTCCAGGGAGGTTTGGAATCTCTCCAGAGGACACTCCACAACCTCTCTGGGAAGCTTGGGCCACTGCTGTGTCACCCTGAAAAGAAAGAAGCTTTTCCTCCTGTTCAGATGGAACTTTCTATGTATGTTCCAGTTTGTGCCCATTGCCCCTTGTCCTGTCACTGGGCACCACTGAAAATATTCTGGCCCCAGCCTCTTGCCCCCTGCCCTTTAGATAGTGATAAGCTTTGAGCAGATTGCCTCTCAGTCTTCTCTTCTCCAGGCTAAGCAGCCCCAGGGCTCTCAGCCTTTTCTCCTCACAGAATGCTCCAGCTCCCTCAGAAACTTCCTAACCCTCCCCTGGACTCTCTCCAGTAGTTCCTTGTCTCTCTTGAACTGGGCAGCCCAGAATTGGACACGAAGTCTCTTCTCAGGAATTTCAGAATCAAAGTCATCCAGCATCAGATTTCTAGTTCTGCACAACCTTGTTTCATCTCTCCAAAGCATGTAAGCCTGTGTTCATCTGTTCAGCCCAATGTGTGTTTACCTGTAAGAAGAGGTGTATGAGGATGTTTTCTTGGGGTCTGAAGTGTAGCTTCCTCTTTCTGCTTCTTAGTCTTTGCCTCCAGTTTGAACTTTCCCTTTATGCCTTTGCTGCTGTTTGCTTGTTTTGAACCAGAGCACGAGCACAGAGTCTCTAAACATACCCTCAGTTCTTGTACTCAAATGCTCCATCATGCCTTTCTATTTTTTCACAAACACTGAAAACCTCCATAAAAAAGAAAAATGCTCCAAAAAATGCTAAATTACAACTCAAGTGGTCTTAGACCTTCAAAAGAGACTGACCATTTTTAACATGGATGATTTGTGTAAAAGATCTCATATATCCCCTCCTCCTCCTAACTTCTCTCAGCTATTCTTAGCTGAAGAGGCAACCTAGGAAGGATTTCCCCTGAATGTCTGCACATAGACTAGCAAGCTTCAGCTACACTCTACTGTACTACAATCTGCCAGGGACATTTCATGGGCCAGAGGCCAACTACCACTGTTTGGCTGTATTCATACTATCAAAGTCTTTCAGCCTCCAGAAAAGGGTGACCTCATCCAAACTGCCTATGGAGGAAAGTCCCTCATCCATGGGAACTGCCAAACAGGGACTGGAGACTGTTTGGGGCAGTGCTAGGTGGTCCAGGCCAAAAATTGTGTCATGGATCATGATAATAATGAGGGGAAAAAATTAGAAGGCAAATTCTAAGGGGTCCACACTGTTTGTTTCACTATTGTAGATGTATCCTTTAAAAGCTTCCCATTGTCATTGAAAAAAAGACTGCATCCATATTTTCCCTGGCCTGCTTGCTTTTAGCTTACAGGTTGTTCTCCTTTTCTCAGAAAGAGAGAAAACTGCTCACTGCTAATAAAAGCTGTGCTGAAGTGGAGCACATCCACATCTTTCCTTTGGAATAAGCTTATGGCTTCATCCCTATGGATCACAACCTTAGCTCCCCAAACTTGTTGACTTTTGGCAAGATAGCCAAGGGTGGGACTTGGATCTTTAAGTATGGACTCCTGTAGACTACAGCTATGGAGATTAGGACTTTCTAAAGAGGCTAAAGAACTATGTGGCATCTCCCTTCAAACCCAAAGGCTCTACCTGGTCTTCACTAATATAGACATTACCTCCCAAGAGTACCACTCTGTGTTCCAGTAGAGATGAAGTGGAGGACAGCTAAGGTATTAAGTTTGGTTTTTTTACCACCTCCAAATACACTCCATTAATTTCTTAGATCACAATGAAATAAAGAGCTGATTTGAGATTCTCATCTCTTTAGTAATTTGTTAACTTCTGATAAAACTGAGCTTTGTCTTCTTATCTCTCTTTGCCAAACAAAGAGGCCAAGGCCAGCAAGTGAACCTCATCTTTCACACTACTCACCTGATTCAATCAGTCACATATTGTAGTTGATCATTACATTTTCTAGATAAATACTTGCCCTTTCTTCTATGGTGTAAAAACAAATGTTTGTCGTGCTAACCAGCACTTAATGGGAAGCAGAAGGAAAGACAAAGATCCACTGATATCATATCTTTGTTATGTCTTTTTGGTGTGAAACTGGCAATAACTTATCAATGTGTTTTGTCCATAACCAGCAGCAATAATAGTCTCTCTAGAGTGAAAATATAATCTTTATCCTCAATATACAGCCATTATACCTCATTCTCTGTGGATCATTGTAACACAAAAGTTTCTCAATTAACAAACTTCACCATCTTATGTTTTATCATTATGGTTTCTGAATTCTCAAAATACAAACCTAGTCTTCTTTTAGGGAAGACTTTGTCCCCAACTACTCCATTTTGCAATTCAGGCCTAGCACTTATTCATGGACTCCTCTCTGTGTTTCTTGGGAGCTACCTCTCAAATACTACTGCTATCAGCTTCATTTTTGTGGTTAACACACATCTATGAGGGCTTTCATTTGGAAGATACTAGGACTGCCTTAGGAACTGGCTGACATCTCTAGCTTATAGTCTTTGAAGTCACATTTAGTCACCAAATCTAAGGGAAAATGCAAACATTGAAAACTCTGGAAATTGACTTTAGAAACTTCACCATCAGTTCTGAAAATCTCAACTTTGAACTATGGTGGACAAGAGATCTGTATTCATTTTGTGGAAGTCATATAATTTTGCTCTGTTTTATAACAGTGTAATTCTGGAAGCAGGCTTAGTTAGTCCTTTGTCCAAGGGTAGATTTACAGATATGTAACAGATCACAATCTTTCTCCCACCCTCTGCAAAGCTTTGGCACCACGTCTATAACTTTATGCAGAGAGTAAGCAATCACCCTGTAAGATAGGAAGGCAGCTCCAGGGAGTGAGCTCTTGCCAACAGCAAAGAACTGGCTAGTTAAAAGGCTGGTTAATGTTCTGAAATACTGAGTGGTTAACAACACATCAAGAGGCTGTTGAGAGAATGCTCATATCAACTCAGAGGTCAATTATTCACTCATAAATGTCTTGGTTTAGTTTTCTTGTAGTCTGTTTCCTCTATTCCATATTCATGATCATCTTCTTGTAAGTTGTCCTCCTACAGCTACTAATTATTCTCTATGTGCACCACATACCCTTTTGTGCCATATAGATGGTGAATAGTAATTGCCATAGAGCAGAGATTTTTTTTTCATTAAAGCAATATTATTTAGAAATCAATTAAATTTAACAAATAAGAACAAGTCATTAAACAAGAATGTCAAGATGCTGAGCTGAAATTCAAAAAACATCAATCATACTTCAGTTGTTCCAAAAGGTGGATTTAGTCAATACAAAGTCCACAGGGTTCCAGTATTCATAGAATCATAGAATCATTCAGGTTGGAAAAGACCCTTGGGATCATGAGTCCAACTATTAACCCTACTCTACAGAGTTCACTCCTAAACCATATCCCCCAACACCACATCTAAATGGCCCTTAAACACATTCACACACATTAGTTTTTATTCTTCTAGAAGATGCAGTTATCAGCTCTGTACCTGGGGCCATCAAAAAACATCTCAGCTCCTCTGGAAAAAGTTGTGCAAAAGATGTGCAATGTGCTTCTGAGAAATCAACAGAGAGGACACCTCAGACTCTGCATGGTGGCTTTACTCCTTCAGGTGAACAAGATTAGGTTGCAAAGCATTTGAAATAAATCACTGAAAACAGAGGCTTACATTCTCTGGGGATTCAAAACTATTTACTTCCACAGGAGGCAGTCATGTGTCATTCCTATTTTAATGAGGATCTTCCCCCAAAACAACACACAAACCTTTTAAGGTCTGTAAGGGAATTTTCCTTCAACTCTTTCCTATTCTGTTTAATCAAAGTAGCTGAGAAGGAAGGACATGGTCACCAAGAAACAGGAACTAGATTAAGAAAAGTAGTCTGATGGGTCTTAGAAAATTCAGTACTCTGGATCTTGGCTTCAGGGAATGTGTTAAGAAACTTGCAGCTTTGGAAGTGGATATCATCAAGTAGTTATTTCATACAGCTACATGTCATGTAGAACTGAGCAGTTACATATGGTTCATTCATACTGTAGTTATACATAACATCAGAAAAACCCCCCACAATAATATATATCTTGCCAATTGTGTTTTAAATACCTATTTTGCCCTGAGCAAGAAGGAAACAGTAACTTCTGAAGTAGATCAGTCTCTTGGTCCAGAAGTTGGATTGTGTCCTAGAGCTATCTCATAGATCTGCTTTCCAGATCTGCAGCCAGACACACACAATTCCCATTAAAGTAATTGATTGCCCTGTGAGCTTAATACTTCAATATCCCAGGATCTATGGATTATAGTACAATATGCTGTATCATAATATATAGCAAATAGCATTGAAGTCAGTTGGCACTGGCTAAAACCAGAAGATAGATATTAGTCCAGAAAGAGGCACATGGGATACTTTAGAAGCCAGTAGCCAGCTGTGCAGAGCTCAACCTGTCTGTGATATTTGTGTGAGGGCTGCAAGCAGAAAATCCCATCCCATTATCTCCAGAGAAGGAAGAGGGATTGTGACGAGAGAAGGGTGAATTATTAAAGGATAGGCCAAGTATGACTGAGAGTTTATTAAAAAGGGAGGAGGATGGGTAAGTGGAGAAACAGCTTGCTAGGCTGGTTCTATTAAAATCTAAGGCCAGATCCTCTGTGTAAATTAGCATAGCTCCATTGATTCGGCTTGACTGGTTGACTTCTCTGGCTTCATGGCAGTTTACCAGCTGACATTTTATCCCATTAACTTGAAGCACTGCATGTTTTCCTCTGAGCTCAGTCTTTGTTTGTTCTGCCCCCCCACTCTTTTTCTCTGGCAGAACTGACAAATTCTTCAGCTGAAACATCTGAGGAATGACATCTCATCAAAGATGGATGTTTCCATGGAAATATCTGTTTCAGATGAAATTTTTTTGAGTCTTTCACAGATAAAATATAAATAACTGGTTGGACAAGTTTTCAACAAATCAAAATAGAAACTTTGCTGGAGAAGCTGAAATGTTGTTTGGGTTGCGTTTTTCCTCTCTTTTCTCTAATGAAGAACATACAATGCCTGAGAAAAGGAAAAAAAAAAAGAGAGAGAAATTACCAAAATTAAAATTTTCTGAAAACTTCCAGTATAATCTGATATAACCTGAATAACCATATATCAGGTTATTCCCCCACAGATGCCACCATTCATAGTCTTGAGGGCAGAAAGAGATGATGAAGAGCTGGTGGCAGATAAGCACTCCTGGCTTCTGTCTAGATGAGGGCCTTTTCTCTCCCTCTTTTCCCTGCTCTTCCCTTCCCACTCATTTCAGCTAGTGCCTCAAATCATAATCTGCTGGAAAAAAAAACCAGAGCAAGCTGTGCCTCCCCTGCACCAGCCATCACTGATAGAAAGAGCCTCTGACATGAATCTAGAGGGATTTTCTTCCTCACTTTGAGCACTGATTTGCCCATACAAATGGACTGACATTGAATCATATGGGGAAATACATTCCAGGGGTGAAACTGCTGTGACTGTTGCCCCAAACATGATCCCAAGGAAGAGGAACTGGTTATGGAAGATTATACACTGAAAATAATTTTACAAATGAATATGTAAAGTAAAATGCCAAGTTCAGTTCAAACACCTAGAGCAGTCTGACCACAATGGAAGCTGGCAAACTACATCCCTGAGACTCCCTTGGGAGTCTTGGCCCAAGAATACCAGAGGGATTAGGAATGCATCCAAGATCATGGACATATACTATCACCTCCACATCTCCTAGTAGTCCCATACCTCAAAATAGTTCTGAGGAACCACTCCTGGAGGTCTTACCCAATGTGGAATGAAAGCCAGGGCTGTGCTTTACAATGCAAAGATAATATTGAAGATAAAAGATTCAACTGAGAATTTCCAGGGCTCTACCTTACCACCACTACCCAGAAAGCTCTCCATAAATGAAATGTTCCAACTTAATCAATCCTTGCTTCTGGAAATGCAGTACCAGCATCCTTGCTATAGTTCAGAATAGCAAAAAGTGTAAGAAGCCACCTACGAGTGGGGAAGAGAGCTAGAGCTACCAGCTGCTTTGAACATATGTAGAGGAATACTTGGGGACTGGGTTGGAAATAGACCAATATAGTCCACTTTCCAGGACCCTGAAGTATGTTTGGCAATATACAGGAGAGAACTGCTGTTAGTGTAAAACCTCAGCTGGGAGTTTGAGTAGAACAGTGCATAATCCTACAAATGGATGACTACCATCATGCTATTTTATTGCTGTGTTTAAGTTCACATAAAGAATGTGTCACTTGACTTAGTTTTCCCACATAGAGAATGAAAGCTATGTTTGAATCATTGCTTAGCTTTAGGCACTATTTAGCTGCTGACCAGTGTGGATATCCCATCTGAAGGAGCTAAGGAAGAGACATGCAGATTTGTCATCACTGCCCAAGTGGTTTTGTACAGCAAGTGCTAGTGCAGAATGAGAGGAGAACTATTTATTTCAGTGGAGGCAAACTCCAGCTTTTCCTGTGAGCTAGTTGGGTGAGGGCAGCCATTACTAAAAAAAAAACAAACAACAGAATAAACAATCCCACCCAAACTCAGTTTGTTAAAGCATAAATGCAATTAAAACCAAAGAGATTGCACTGGGGATAGGTGTTATTCAGTGTGTGTGAGGGGGTGCCAGAATCTGGCTCTAAACAGTTTTGATTAGCAAACTTGAGCTGTAATTGTTAGAGAACTGTTCATTTCTTCAAGCCATTATTCATGGCCTGTGACTGGTCACAAGTAATGTTCTGCATCCTGATGAGAGGATTGAAGCTTACACTGAGATGATGAATGCCTGACAGCAGGTAATGAATAGTGTACTTCCCTCACAACTCACAAATACTCTAGGGTTTCTGAATTGTAAACTAGCAGGCCAACTCACTGAACAAGTACATTGAAATAACATTCCCCAAAGCAGCAGGATTTCAGCTCTTTCTCTATGGGGAACAGTTTAATTTCCTTAAATCAAAGCAGTACAGGTCAAGCAGGTGTCCTAGAGCTGCTTGTTGGTTTTGTCTCAAGCCCAAGCAGTCTGCAAATACAACCCAACCCCTCAGCCATGAATTCCTCCTTAGAGAGAGAGCTGGGAGGTTCCCTGTGAGGTCAAAACCAGCTTTCCCTAAAAGTACTATCACTCCATGACCCAGGCACTTCCACGTGGAAGCTGGAGCTGCATGAATACTTGCAAATAGTAACCCACACATGCACATAAAGAGCAGCCAATGGAAAGCAAGTAATTCATTCATCAATACATTGGCCAACAGACTGTCTTAATTATTTAACAATTCTGGTAAAAGCTCATGCATAAAGAACTTAAATGGTGCATGGATCTTGCACAGGGCCTTCAGCCAAGGGGAAATTTCACACAAAGCACCAGGCAATTCAAAAGCTTCTCTGCATGTAAGTGGAACAGAGTACACTTGTGCTACAGGGAGCTGCAGGATGACTAGCCGGGGGCAAAGCACTGCAAATGATGCTTGGACAAACACAAAGCGATACTGTTTTCCAGTTTTATCACCAGTTTGGCTTGTACTCCCCAACTGAACATTATACAGGTATGTAAGGAAAATGTTTCACTTAGTGACCCAAGGGAATCAGAATGCTTTGGGTTGGAAGTGACCTTTAAAGGTCATCTGGTCCAACCCCCTTCAGTCAGCAGGAACATCTCCAACTAGATAAGGTTACTCAGAGCCCCAAACAATCTGACCTGGAATGTTTCCAAGGATGGGGCATCTACATCCTCTCTGGGCAACCTATACTTCACCACTCTCATGGTAAAAAATATCTTCCTTATATCTAGTCTATATCTCCCCTCTTTTAGATTAAAACCATTACTGCTGCACCTGTTGATAAGATTGCCTCCATCTTACAGGCTACTTTAAGTACTGAATGGCCACAACAAGGTCTCCTGGAAAAACTGGGAGAAAGGAAAGTGAAATGCAGAATAGCTGCAAAGTGAAGCTTGGAGAAATTCACTCAAGACATCAAGATGCACATGTTGCAGCTGAACATTTGACAGACAATCACGTGCAGAACACTTTACCCACAATAGACAAGCAAAAATTGTTTAGCTTCAGATATTTGTGCTTCACAGGTTGATCTGTCAACCAAGCTGAAAAACCAATTAATTGAATTAACATGGCATATCAGTCTCCAGAGCACTCAACACTTTCCAACTGTGTGAAGTCTGTTGCTGTGGCAGGCCTGCCCACACGTCTGCAGCTAATAGTGCTACAATCTATTTGCTTCCATTTACAGCCATGTCCTTGCTAGCTGTAAATGACAGCAATGGCACTCACTAAGTTGGTGACTTGGGGCAGGCTTCAAGTTGGGGATGTCTTATGTGAGAATCTCAGTTCAGCAGTATCCTGCTGGGATGGTGACTCCAAAACTAAGCAAGCAGAGGCTTCCCACTGACCCACTGACACAGCATGAGTTACATTTTTACTCTTGGCTCCTTACTATCAAACAATTGCACCAAACTATTTGAGGATGGCCAATGTCACTTGCTTTGGGAGTCACCAGGAACCTGTTAGGCAGCAACACTTCCATAGCTTTGCATATTCAGGAAAGCAAAGTAATGTGAAGCTCCTGGTGTCCACTGGACTCCTTTTCATTACGCAGGTGGCAGAAGGAACAACTAGAGAAGAGAATTATACTGTTCTGAAGCACAGCCACAGAGTTTATCTCTGCTCTTCCAACATTTAGAGTTCCTTTCCCCAGCAAATATCACCAACTTTCTTTGCAGCTCTCCAGCAACCAGGCACTGAAGATCACCCCACTTCTGGAATGCCCTGCTAGGAAACTCTCTGGAGGAAAGCTACTAAGATTGACATGCTGAGTTATTAGGAGCTTCTCCTGACAGATTTTCTATCTCCTATCCTTTCTGTGGTTCATTTTCTTTTGCTCTGCCCTGATTCCTCCACCTGCTCTTCCCCCACATATCTTGCATCCAGAATTCATACATTCTTAAGGCTCCCTTTCATTACCTCTGCAGATACTCTCCTCTTTCCCTCACTCAGGTCTACCCACTTTGACTCGAGTTTCTCTACTTCCAGCCACATGGACTATCCCAGCACATGACAAATGCTCTTTCACATTCTTGACCCTCTCATGTTCCACTAGCAGCCACATGAACCAAACTCCAATCAAACACATGGTCAGAGTGACAAATAAGCATAGCTCCAAAGACTTCAAAGAAAGTTTGTGGTTTTCATGCTAGCATTTTTTGTGGTAGTCATCCACTGCTAGTTAAGTCTATTATCAACCTTAACCAATCAAGCCACTTCACTTTCCAAAGCCAGACCATAATTAAAGAAGGCCAATAGACACTCAATGATGATGCAATGATGTATTCTCAGGTGCTCTTGTAGGCATGAGGCCAAAAAATAAGTTCCCATTTATGCCATTTGAAATGAATAGCATAAAATTAGACACTGACTAGAATTTTTCATTGCAGTTCTTAATCGTTTTGACTTGATTTTCCCAGTAGTCAGCAGGTTTTTCTTCTGAGAATTCCTCTTAAAAAAAAAATTAGATGACTACTTACCATGACTATCATTTGACTCAGATGACAGGACATTGCACTTACAAGACCTTTCTTGTAACTCAGCATGTTCCTCACTCCTCCATTTCTGTTTCTCAATTAGGCCAAATTCTACTGCCTTTATTCATATTATTACTTTATTTCCCACCTTGTACATATGATTTCAGTAGTGACTCCTAGAGTAAATTACCACTTCACTGTGTCAAGATGACCTGAAGTCCTTGCTGAGGGCTGTTTCAGGCCTTTGTCATGCCCTTCTTATCCTGTTTCATCATCCACAAAGCCAGGACCTTCTCATAGCTCATCAACTGGTTCCCCCAGCACGAGTAGACAAATATCTTCCCATGTTTACTATGCTTAATGGGAAAGCATAACCATGTTACTAACATGGCATGCATCTACCATCACTCGTATTAACTTAGCATTCCCATCACATAGCTATCAGCACAAATGACATTTGCTGTCCTGCTTCATGGAGGCAAGATTTTTAATGTGACAATGGTTGTGTTGGTCAATGCCTCACTGAATCAGGCATTACGTTAATATCTCCCACATCTGGGGAATGAAATACACACTTTTAAGAATGGATAGCAGCAATTGAAATGATAATTGAGAACATTTAGAAGCATTTCAAAGTATGAACCTCTAAGAGTTATTGAAACATCATGTACCTATCCTATTTCCCTCTAGTGAAAGTCCAGCCAATTCAGCAGGTCATTCTTAAGTGCTGTGAAGATACCCACCTGAGCTGGGGCAGAAGGTAGAGCTTAGTTATGGAGCCTCTTCTTGAAAATCATATAAATATATATAAATAATACAGCAAAATCAAATGCTTACCAATTGTGTCTCAGAAAGAATACCAAGAGTGCAAAGTCAAATCCCCAAAAGATAAGGAGTTCCAGAGTTAAGATGACCATGACCTAGTGTGGAAAGGACAAGCTGCTACACTTGATGCTATGTAGCCTCAGGGGAATGTGCAGTAACTGGTTATCCCAGTGTCCTATAAAGTCTACTCCCAGGCTTTCCACAGTTGCTATTAATAGAGTTATAAACAGCCATGGAACCATAACATGAGATTAGCTGTTATTATATCTGTTTCACAGATAAACTATCTGACAACCAGTAAAACTGAAATGGAAACCAAGCCTCTACAGCCATATCAGTAGGAATGCTCCAGCCAGGATACCAGAGAACAGAGTGCTCACAATGGGTAACCAGATAAGGGTAAAGCCAAGTTTCATCCTATTCCACTGCTATACTCAAGTGAAATAGCAGTACAACTAAGAATGAAGTCCTGCTACTCTTGTCTTGTCTCCACTGTGGTCCTTTGATGACAGAGATTTCCCAGCTCTCATCTCTGACCAACAGCAGGAAGTTACAGCATGGATATGATCTAAGGCTGCAGATACACAAGCAATTACACTACTTGAAGTGACTGTTGCCTCCTAAATGGTTGTTTCTAGCTTTGTGGTGTTGCTTCTGTAGTTTGAAAGATTCAGAGTAAGCCCTAATCTAGTTTAGGCCAAATTATTTAGGCTACAGAATTTAGTTGCCTTGAGTCAGCTGGTTTTGACTAAGTGAGAGCCTCTCCTAGCTCACCTCCAGCTCCTAGATGTTGATAAGCACCTTAGGGCAGCAGGAGACCATTTAAACCTGACCATAGGAAGCAGAAGATCCAACTAGCACATCTAGTGAATTGAAGACTTTACCAGTCTTTGAAATTGAATATTATATATAATTTGAATATTGTTCTCTTGGCTGCCTTGCAAAGGTGCATCCTTTGCAATTAGGGAGGACTGCATTTGTCACTTGTAGGACACCAGGTGATGAGCTCTACAGAGCCTTTCACCTGCTGGTCACCAGTTGAATTTAACTCAGCACTAAAATTATGGCCAAGCATTTTAATTATATGTTTGCTTCACACTGGCTTGAGTGCTTTTCAGGCATTGTTTCTTTTGTAGGTGTCTAGCATCTGGCACAATCAGGCCTCATCTTAGTTAGGTGTCTTAATGTTTCAGATAAGGAGTCTATAGGAATCTGGGGTTGAAGAGAAATTGTTAATGTTAGTAGAAAATCCATTCACCTTATCTTCAGCACTGATTTAACCCAAGCTAAGGACATACATTTTCTGCTATTATATGCAGAGTGAAAATCCAAGGAGAATAAAAAAGCCAAGAACCCAAAATCTGCAGTGTTATTTAAAAAAAAAAAATTATTGGGGGGGTAAGAATGGAGACAATTTATGTTGCAGTTTTTCAAAGTGGGTTTCATGAATCTTTCTCAGCTTGACAGTAATACCAATTCCTCCCAAACAACTCAGCCTGAAACAGACAACTCATAATGTTAAAGTTAGGTACAGTTACAGTTGACTGAAAAAGGGACTTAGAATGGAAATTGTTACACAACTGCTACTTTATGAATTGCTGCCAGATCTGAAGATAATGCTAAAAGCAGCCATTTTCTACTGATTGATTTGGTACTTTTTTATCCTGCTGTGGAATGACAACAGTAACCTCCAAATGATAGTATTCCTTGAAGTTTCCTCGTTTCTTTTTGCACAGAAAAGAGGAAACAAATACATTGTATTTAAAGGCACAAAATCTTTGGAATTCACAGCATTTAGTGAAACTGAAAATGATCATATGAGTACTGGTTTAATAAATTCTGACAGGCACATATATTCCAATAGGAAACACACACTGTTTTAACTGTGGTGAAAGCAGAGTCCCAGCACACTTAATGCTCTACTGTTTTCTCATCAAAATCTCTTATGTCACATCAAAAAGGTGACTGTGCTGAAATCACAGCTACATTTTAAGCAGATTGTGTTAACTTTTTTTAGGTAGATTGTGTTAACTTTATGAATGCATCATAAAATGGGAACTCAGTAACTTTATATTGACACTGTTTTACTGTTGCAATTTACCATTGTAATGGCACTATTTAGGAAACAATGAATGAACTGCAATGAGATAACTAAGGAATAATCTCCATTACTTTGAAGTATACAAAGCAATAAACAGCTGCGGAAACTGATTAATAGCTGAAGTGAACTGAAGACATTTAATCAATCTAATAAACCATTTATTGCAAGAATATAGCTGCTTACACTAACTATGAGACATTTATCTCAGTGATACAAACCACAGTATTTTCCTTTCTTTAGGATGTAATATTATGAGACCTTGATTGTTCTTCCATTAAAGTCAAGGATAAAACTCCCATTGTGGGCCCAGGGTCAAGCCTTCACTGAGCTGATATCAATGAAAATAAATGCTTCCTTTTAATGTAGAACAGTTCTGCTAAATAACATTCCCCTCCCCCCAAATTATAAAACATCCTATGGCATTGAAAGGGAGACACATTTTAGTGGCAAGGACAAATGTCAGGAGTCATGATAAAAATCTGGATGCCCTGCTAGCTTGTGTACTGCAATTTCCTGCTAAGTATTGTTTTATCTGTGCCTCCACCTCCTATCTGTAACATGGAGATGAAACCATTCACTCGTTCTACAGGACTATTTAGGACTTAGTTCATGTACCAGATAAATAAACACAGGCAGAAGATACTGTGCACACTTCACAGTGTCTCTAAATTCAAAGCAGAAATGGAAGAACACGCTCTTGAATCTGTTACACCTGCCCTGTAACCAGTACAGGAGTGAGGGGAGTGGGAAAGGCTGAACAACGCTGCTTGGAGGAAGGGACCTGTTTCCTATGGAAAACCAGCGCTGGCAGCACAAGCACAGCTGAGGTTCCTAAAATTCCATTCTGCTTCCCACTGCTCTGTCCAGGGACTTTCTCCAGCTCCTTGGGTGCTGTTGGTATCCTGCTTTTCTCCACCTTCAACTGGAGGGGTGAGGGATGCTGAATGAAAGTAGCAAAGGGACAGGCATAGGGACAAATAGTCTCTGCTGGCATGTTCTCTTATCCTACCTCCACTTTATGTATCACCAAAAGTGGCAGTTCCCCCTCCAAACTGAAGTACCAAATTCCTTACTAGGAAGAATAAACAGCTAGCTGTTTGACTGGAGTTTTACAACAACAATCTTAAACAATGTTTAAAACATACATAACACATTGGCCCAAGGTGAATATTGTATTTGTCAAGCTTTGCAAAACATGCTTTTCATCAGACAAGACCTTTATATCTTCTCATCCCTGCATAGAAAATAGGCATTAGAGCACAAATTGTCCTATCACACACTGTAATTGTCCTTTCCCTGCAAAGTGGAAGACGTTTCTAGGGCTGGGTGACTCCCAAACTTGCTCTGAAGCAACACCTTTGCTTTAATACTATTAGGAAGCTACTTTGGTTTTATCCAAATCTGAATATTGATACAGAAACTCATACCCAAGAACAACAGAGGTATGAAGCTTTGTTTCAGCAAAAGCTTCTATGCAAATAAACCCTGAGATAATTAAAAATGCCTCTAGTGTCTGGGTGGGTAAAAGATCAAGCACTTGCTGGATTACAACATAGCTAGTGCTGTGATAAAAGCTTTATAATAGCTTAGGAGCAGGAGCTCTCAACCTTTACAGGTAACAGGACTAATTCCATCAGCCAACAAGTACTAACTCCTATTCATCTATGCTCGATCTAACCTGTGAGGGACTGTTTGCAACTGCAAGGCTCTTGTCTTGAGAAGCCAAAGCTAACCAGCAGGTTCGAACTTGCACAACTGGATGCGATGCAAGCAGTGGCATTGCACTCATTCCCTGTGCAAGCATTTGTTGTAAGAGTAGGATGGGCAAACCTAAAAGACAAGTCCCAGAAACCTGCAATACTGGTATCTCTGCATGTACTGCTGTTTAGGGAGTGTTAATTTTGTGGGAGAAAACACAGCTAGATCTTGAATTACTTTTTCTACACTGATCAAACGCAGCGATTCGAAGACTCACAGCAAAATGCTTAAACGTGTTCACTGTGGGAATATACTCACTGAGAGTGGAACAAGGCCCCAGAGCTTTAACTGTTTTCCCTCAGAAACTAGATGTGGCACTATTGCAGAGCAGAAATTCATCAAGGCTGGGCCCATAGTCTGCCTTACAGCAAAGCTCTGCATCAAGAGCAGATGCTTGCTGTTCCTGGAATTAAACAGAGTGGTCATTTCTACAGCCTAGCTTGGCAGCTGAATTGCCATGGTTTGCTACTCTGCAGTAAAACTGCTCAGAGCTATACACATATTTGTGTGTGTGTATAATGCATAGAGGTGGTGGCTTTCTCTTTTAGAACAAAAAATATAGAGCTGTAATCAATATTACTAAAATTCATGTTGCCTGGGTCTATGCCAGCTACAGAAGGATTTTCCCCAATTAATGGAATTTAAAATTATGACTGTCCTTTCTGTAGCAAGGTTGCAATAGAGGCTGTATATACATTAGAAATTATCTTTTTTCTAGGAGGTTGCAATTCCTCATCTACATTGAATACATCATCATCCTTTCTTAAAGGTTTTCTCTTGATTGTACAGCCCCAAAACAGAGCCATCACTCTGGGTCTGTGTGCTCCAGCCACCATGCCCTGGCTAGCAGCAAGTACTGGAGAGGGGTAGGAGGAGCAGAGCACTCTGTTTCCTGATGCAGCAGCAAACAGCAACACTTGGAATTCCTGGAGAGCCTGACATGCCATTTAAGAATCTCTAGGAAGGGGAAAAAAAAGAAGAGTGTTTTGAGTATTTTCCTGGAGAGGAGCTGCTGCCAAGACTGCCCTCGGTACGTTCCAGCTGCACACCAACCTCTGAAACACACTTCACGACCACCTGTCAAATACTCCCCTCCCCACATCTCCTCCTCGGGCAATTTACACCCATTCCAGAGGCAAAACAGCCCCCACTGAGGCAAGCAATGGCGCACCTAGCCCTTCCCGCCTCCCCGAGCCCTCCCAACTCTGAGGGCCCCTTCGAGGGAGCGAGCGCTGGGGACCCGCCCCC
>VWZO01010532.1:237810-481195 GCA_013396975.1 Bucco capensis | reverse complement strand
AGGGTGGGTATGTAGGGAGCAGGAGGCTGTACCGGGGGGACGCGCTCGGGGGAGGCCCCACGGGGCGGTTCAGGTGGATGCGGGGGGTGGTGTGAGGCGAGGGGAGGCGCGGTGAGGAGGGCCGGGGGCACTTCCCCCGCCTTGGAAGGCGGCGGCGGGGGCTCGGGGGGGAGTGCTGCGGAGGGCTTCCCGGAAGGGTGAATTGGATTAATTAGTTGGGTTTTCTTTTTTTAAGGGGGGGGGTGGGTGTTAATTTGCCTTTCCTCCCCCCCACTCCTCCTCCTCCTCCTCCTCCTCCGTGGAGATTTGGCGCCTGGAGGAGGAGGCAGTGGCAGCGCTACCAGCGGGGCCCCTGTGCTCGGTGCTTCCCCCTTTCCTATCCCACCCCCCACCGGTTTGGCTTCGCTCCTGGAGGAGTTGGTTTTGTTTGTTTTTTTTCTTTTCTTTTTGAAATACAAACCTACGTCTTGATTTTAAACAAACAAGCAAATCAGCCCCCCCCTCCGCACATACGCCTGCCTCTGGGAGGGAAATAGCCAGGTGGAATCTCACTCTGTTTCCATGGACAACCCGTCCATTATCACCCAGGTGACTAACCCCAAAGAGGAGGAGATCCTGTCCTGCACTCAGGATAAAGGTGAGCTGCCTTCTCGTTCTCCATTTTTTTTTAGTCTGGAAATCCCTGCTTAAAAACGCACGTAGTAACAACTCGCATTCTTCAGCGACCCTATAATTCTATCTCTAGGCTGATGGGGATAGAGGAGGGCTTGTTGTATTTGGGTTTGTGTTTTTGGGTTGGTTTTTTTTCTGTTTTTGTGGGATGAAGGTATTTGCAATGAGGTGTCTGAAACTGCTTGCTGCATATAGCTGCGAACTTGTTACAGTGTTTAAATATTGAGTTTAATCAGTTATTTAGAATATTTTTGTTCCTCGAGGGTCAGTGAGGTAACTTTGTGAGGTTGTCAGTGTCCTGCTTCAGGGAGGGATACACACCTGTGTTGGAAGGTTTTGAAATCTCAACTTACAGAGATTTTAAATGTTTCCTCCTCATTTTTTTGGAGGGGAGAAAAGGAGGTTGAGATTTTTCTCTGCTTTCCTGTATTTCTGCCTGCATTGCATTTAAGAATCTGTGTAGCTCTGAGGTTTGCTGTTGGAAGATACTTGTGGGTCTCAGAAAGAATAAGAGAAAAGTGAACTCTATTTACTCTCTAAATAAATAGTTGTTGCTTGCGTAAGCCATCACATTTCGGTTGTGTTTTACTCCAAAATACGATGACTCCAGCCTGGCGAAAGGAATTGTTTCTCCTCAAAAGTCTAGAGCTTGCTGATTGCCCTTAACCTCGTTTCCTTTTGGAAGCTCAGAGGTGTGTTGGGCTGTAAGTGGCTGTGTCCTTGCAGCTGGTGATGAGAAAGGTATGGGTGAGCGGCAGGTTTGAATTCTAGGGAGTTGTGTGTGTTTGCTCATGGGTTTTGGAAGTTATTTGGATGTTGAGTTTATGCTTTGTTACAGGCATTGCTGGTAAAAAGGGCAGAAATGAAAGAAATGGGTAGGAGTATGTGGTGATTTTTCCCTATCAGGTGTAGTAATAGACCTCTGAGAGGTCTTGTGAAACTGGCAGATTGATGGTTCTACCCCAAAACGAATGCTTTTAGTCTCTAGAAAACTTAACATTTTTCTGTGACTCATCTTGTAAATAGCAAGAGGTCCTGTATTGTCGAAGTTGTGCCCTGTTACTTTGGAACAAAAGGCTGTACATAAGATCTGTCTTCTCCTCTCTCCAGTGCTGACTGCAGAAGTATGGAGGTAGATTTACAAAACCCAAAAGCCATCAGGCTGGGGGGTACTCCAACAAGAAATTATTTTTTGTTCAAGTATAGGAGTGGTCACACAACTAATTTATTTGGCTTGTGAAGTGATACTTCCAGCACGAGGCCTTGTTTGTCTCAAGATTTCTGATATTTTCCTTCTATTTTGGCCGTGTGGAGTATCTACAGTAAATAAGCTTCTGCTGCTCTGCCTATGATGTCTCTCCTAAGACCTGGTTTGGAGTAGACTTATGTGTTACTGTGCTTAGATGTTGTGGTTGGTCTTAACCTATTTCACAATACATACTGGAAGAGATTAATTAATATTATTGGCAACTGGTTGAAATTTTAGTGTAAAAAAGCTAGTTGAGACAAGTGGAGGAAAATCTGACAGCTGAAAATAAGAGTAAGCATCCACATCAAACAAGTGTCTTCAGAACCCTCAGTACAGCGCGCTACACTGCGTAGTGAAAATATGCATCTAACTTGCATAACTATGCAGTAACTTGCATAATAAGCATTGTGTTCTTGCTGGTGGTGTGTTTTTGGCGAAAAATCGTGGTGGTTTTCATTGCACAGCTATAGCTTTTCCATCTGTGAGTTAGCAAGGGTGAGCTTGGGGGAGAGTGGAAGGCAGGCAGTTGGAGATGAAACTTCAGCATGATCTTAATGCAGCAGGTGGATTAATGTTCTGGGGGTTTGGTTTTAGGGTTGTTTGTTTTTTTGAACATGGTTAAAGCACATACTTTGCGTTGACTGTTGCTCTGTGATGAGACTCAAATCGCACCAGACCAACTTTTGCAGAAAGAGAATTGCACTTCTGTCTGTCCTGGGCTCTGGAAAAAGAGTTGTGTGCTCCTACCTCTTCCACTACCGATTTTCCCACAGCTTGAGGTACAGAGCTCGTGAAAACCCGTTGCGCTGCCTCGCCTCCCCACGTGGTTGTGTATCATGTCACCCAGTTTCCTATTAGATTTGCCAAGAGTTTTAGCAAAGCCTTTAGGTCCAATGAGCTATGAGAGAGCCTGAAGCTGAGATGGTGAATGAAGATAGGTTCTTAGCGGGAGACTGATGTTTGTTAGCAGTGAGTCGTCACTGCTAATTCAGACCGAACAGAATGTATTGGTACAAAGTGACTAGCAGAGATGTTAAGGCATTATGAATTACCTCTTTGTTTAACAAATGCAAGAATCACCTGAGCCTGTCTCCTGAAATTTGGTAATGCAGTGAACTGTAGCAGCACTCTGTGAGCAAAGGCTGTCCTGTTCCACGGTGCTGAGTAACATGTAGCTTTTAGGAGTCAGGGTTTTCTTAGGGTTTTTGGGACCTTCTGTGGATGTTTCTTATGGAAGAAAAAATAAATTTTCATGTTATTAATCTGGAGAGAAGTGGTTTTACAGTAGTTGAGCAACTGCTAAATAATACATGTGTATACCTTCAAGTGTTTGATTTGTCTCCAAGATTTTTTTGAAGCTTTTAATCAGCCATGAGGCCAGCATTTATGTTGATTTGTTTTTTTAAAGTGTATTTGTGTTTTAAAAGGAGCTTGATGTGCAGAATATGCTTATGCCCTATTTCTTTTGTGCAAGAGAGCATGGTTGGCAAGAAACAGAGCTGCTTTCTGGTCATGAGGTGGTTATGGTTTTAGGTAAATATTGTGCTTTATAAATGAAAATGCTTGAATATTCCTAATCCAGATCTATTAAGAAATAGCTTTTCAGATAAGGAAAGCTGTGCTACCTTGTTAAAGAGGAACTTGTTAAGACTGAGATGGAATTAACATTTATTCTCAACAATTAGCAAAACATTTGGAAGGTGGAAAAAACACCAGATTTTGCTACTTGAACCATTCCCCAATATGTTGCCACATGGTGGTGCACTATATTTAGTTGTCTGTCCAAAGGAAAGCTGTGTGTGGAAAGTTTCTACAATCATATTTTATTGCTATTATTGTAATGTTTGTTCGGAAATGCTTGTGGTGTTCATGCTGCTGGAGGATTCTTGGTCCCTATCTGTGGCCTTAAATTAGTTCTGGGAAATCGAAACTTAACGTTCTTCCAGTTGGAAGTGCTGCGTAGGTGATGAAAAAGATTTTGAGTACTGAATTCCTGGAAAATGTAATTACCTGTTAGTTTTCTAAGTAACAAAAATAGTAGTTCGCAGAAATATTTTATGTTGTGGTTATTTGGCACTTCTGGAAATTAGAAGCATTCAGAAGACTGGTAACTTGAAATGAAAATGGAGACGTAAGTAGGTGGAAAGGAGCTTGTTTCATCAGCAATACATGTGGCCAACTAAGAAAATATATAAATAAAAACTACAAAGAAAAAGTGAAAATCTGAACCTTTATATAATTGGTCCTGCAAATAAAACCAACTATTTTATAAGGGAAATATTAATTCTTATTAATTAGTTGAATAGTGACTTGTAATGTAAAATCTATACAGTTGAATGTATACAAAGCAGTGCGATACTGACAAATCTTTGCACTGAGAATATGATCACAAATGGATAATAGACATTCAGTCCAAAAAATGAATTTCCCTTTTTTAACTGTATGCTTTAATTTGATCTTTTTAATTTGATCTTAATAATTGATGCAAATTTCTGACTTTTTTAGTAGTGCAGTAGTATTCCAATCCTCCTTCAGGTACCAAATCCTTCAGGATGGTGGTGGTTTTGTCTCTTCAGATACATTTTCATGACTTCTATAAAATTTGTCTGTCAACTGAGCACCTGTTTCCAGTTACTTAGAGTAACTGTATGTTTCAGTGTCCCTACAGAAATATGTGGTGTTCTGCGGTAAATGATTTGAAAAAGTTTTATGGTAGAACCTAAACCATTGTAATTTTTTTAATGAACAATGTAATAACACTGAGGAAGTTTCTACAAAGAGGAAAACTTTTTGGCTTCCTTTCCTTCAGTTAAAATTGGGAAGAGCAGCAGTAATAACAGTATTCATTATCATTTAAGCTAACAAGTTCCTGTGATCTCAAGTTGAAAGCTGAAGTAGGTGTCTTTAATTGTCTTCAAGAAAAAGCATTTTGAAAATAGATAAAAATATTTAGAATATTCTTTTTTGCCACTAAATCACCAGGAGTCTGAGTGCTCAAACATTTGAACACATGGTAATGTTTCTGAGACATTGTCTCAACGAATTCTTACAATGTTAACTTCAGTATTTTAACTTTCAAGTAGCATTAAAAAAAGGGGATGTGGAAATCACTCCAGCACTACATTGGAATGTGAATTGCTTACAGAGTGTAAAATTTTAAATCATTAACTAATGACATGTTATATGAAACCAGAGTAACCATACAGTGGGTTTTATGTTCCAGGGAGACTGTAGTAACCCAAAATTTGATTTAGGGTAGCAGTTAAGAAGCTGGAGTGTACTGGCAGCAACATGAATGGTAATTTGAATGAATATCTGATATTCAGTCTGTGTCTGTAAGCTGCAGTGTTGTAATATCTTCCTGTCATCTGGAAATCATACTTGTTTCAATGCAGTGATTTAAAGTGTTCAGAAGTTTAACATGCTTTTAAAACCACAAATTTGACCTACATTTTGTCAATTCAGCATTCAGCAATGCAAATATTTTCTGACATAATCAGTAAGAGGCAGCGTGATCGATGCCACACTTCAGCTTGCAGAATTTAATCCAAGCGTTACAAATAAGCCTCTGGATAAGGGAGCTCTGTTTGTTTCCTTAAAGTGATACAGAACTCAAATGCTGAGAAGGCAAAACTAAGAAATAAAACTCACTCACTTGGTCAGTGTTGGTGAAAGATGTTCCCATTTGCCTGGTAAATAGATTTGACTGTGGGAAGCTTATTTTTCTGTTACGGAGCATTTTATTGATGAGTTTTACTATCTTGTAAAAGTCATAATTGAAACATGAAAGTGGTTGCAAATTAGTTCTAGCTGCAGTCTTTGTATATGTCAGATCTTAACTGTTCACTCTGTAAGCAAATGCACCTTTGTTTTCTGCTAGATTTTGAGCTGGAGTTGTTGGCAGTCACCACTGTGGTTGCTACTTAGTGTTACATTTTTCCCTTAAAAATTTAGTTTCAGCCAGTCCTGGATATGGAGTTGGTAACTTTGGGAGTGAATTTGTCTATTACTCAGTCCTGCCCAACAGAGAATTTTGGACTGTACACTTTGAATTATGTTTGAAGTGTTTCTGTCCACAAGGTTTAACATTTTCCTTTTTTTAAAAAAAAAAAGGGAAAACCAAAGAGAGGTCTAACTCTCTACATTCTTACTTAGGATTTTACCAGCTGTGTGGATCAGTAGGGGAAGGTGTGACTCATCCTTATAGCAGCCTTCCACTATTTAACAGGGCTCAGACTGAAAGAGGGGAGATTTAGGTTAGATGTTAGGAAGGAATTCTTCACTGTGAGAGTGATGAGGCACTGGAACAGGTTATCCAGAGAAGTTGTGGATGACCTGTCCCTGGAAGTGTTCATGGTCAGGTTGTTTGGGATTTTGGGCAACCTGGTCTAGTAGAAGGTGTCCCTGACCTTTAAGGTCCCTGCCAAATAACTTCCATTCTATGACTATTCTTCCTTCTCCTCCCTGCCTACAGGATATAACTTGCTGGGAGAGAAGCTAGACATGTAGATGTATGTAGGACTAGGAAGGAGGAGAGAATTGCCAAAGTGCTTCAGCCTATTTGAAGGACAGAGCAGTGTGGGCGTATTTGAAGGTCAGAGGGTATGAAGTGCAGGATCCTGAGGGGACTGATGGTGAGACAGGGAATAGATTTAGTTTCTGCTGCAGCCTCCAGACCTGCTCTGACCCCATCCATCCTCATACTGCTCCAAGGTAGTGGGTACTCCTGTGATGAAATCAGTGCATCTTTGTCCAGCCAGGTGGATGGTTGTATGTGTTCCCCTACCCCAGTTCATAAGCATATCCAGAAAGGGCAGGAATCTTCCAAGCTGAAATAAAGAGAATGACTGAGAGAGCTAATGAGCATGCCTGTTTAGATATTTGAAGGTCACATCTGAATTGCTAGTAAGGATTGCATAGGATTTGAGGCCTCTCAGCAGTGGAAACCTGGCTGGAAAATCTCACAAAACCACTCAGCAGCATCTCTGAAGTCTTCTTTATTCTATTGAATGATATTGATATAAGCTGTATTTTCAGTGCTCATCTTCCTGGCTAGGAGGCTCAAATAGGATGACATGGTATCAGTGGGTTTAAATGCTTTGCTGAACTTCCAGAGTTTTTTTGTAAAGGGCTGTAGACAGAGGAAAGGTGCCTTTTATGCTGTAATGTAGCCAGAGGCAGTTTTAAGAGTTTCATGCTGGAAATGTTAATCTTCTATAAATCCTACTTTTACCAGAGTTTGACAGAAGCTTGCTTTATTTTTACTTGCAGAGGTTAAAGCATTAAAGGGACATAGATGTGACAAATATGGAAGGCATAAGTAGCATCTAAATAGATCAGAGTGTACTTTGGTATAATTTTGGCTTGTTTTGTATTTCTACAATGTTTGCTGTAAGACAAAATTAAAAGCTAAGTCCCGTAAAGTCCAGTCTTTCAATACCAGCAACTACTGTGTAACATGGATATTAGCAGTAAAAATGCCAGCTCTAGACAAATGAGCAGGGAATGTTCTGTGCATGGTGCACATAAAGTTTGTAGGCTTTCTTCAGTGTGTCATCAAAATGATCACTTGCATAGAAGTGCCACATCAACTTTTCTTTGTATGAGATCATAAAGTATGATCTGTAAGAAGAAAACCCCATTATAAGAAGTGATTGGCTGTACTAGAAACTAGAATTCTACTATCTAGAAAATTTATTTAGAGTTAAATCTGAATAAATATATGACAGTCTAGGTTTCTAAGCATGCTGGCAAATTTTTAAATGAGATTTTTCCCTTACAACTTTTTGCAGGGAAGAACTACTCTCTTCTGAGTATTTATTAGTGTATTTAAAGCATGACAGATGGGGCAAATAAGATACTGCAGGACATATTTTGTACAGAAGAGAAACCCCCCAAAACCCATGTCTGATCTGTCAAAACCTCCTTTTAAAAATGTTTATGAAAATTTGACTGTTTTGTAGTTGTCAAATTTCACGAACATCAGCCTGAAGTTCCAAGTTGGATATTGATGGTGTTGTTTAAAGTCAAATCACCTCTTGTGAGTAACTAGACAGTGAGTTCTCTCAGTTATTTTCTGCTGCTGTTTCAAGACCTTTTAATTTTCTTGATAGAGGATGATGTATAGATTTTTATTCACTACCTTTCTCTCCCCCACTCATGCAGCTCTCTTGCTTCCTCAGTTGTCCTCCAGGATTTCCAGCAGAATTAGCACTAAAACTAATCTTGCCATTTGCTTGTCTGCTATAATCAGCAAAATGTTAAGCTTTCTTGTTTATTTGATGATTTGCAAAGCTTGGTTGTCACCTTGCTGTTAGTTTGCAGTTATTTTAATAAGAGCAATCATACAAAGGTACTGAAAAACAACATTATAAAGGTCCTGATCATATTTCAGTGTATGAATTGTGTGTTGTCATTCAGTAGAAGGAAAGCAAAAATATCTTTACATAGTGACTAACTGAATGTGTCAAGTATCAGATTTGTGATGAACTTTTGCCAACAGTTTTCCTGTGATGGAAGATGATTCCTTTCCCCAAGCCATTTGTTGGCCAGCTGCCAGTTCTCATGACTTTTTATGATATGAAGCTGATTTTGTTGAGAATCAGAAAGTTGAAAATGAGTTGAGAGTTTTGAAAGTAGTGGGGAGGGGGAAGTTACGTTAGTTGGAGAATTAAAAGAAGGAAAGAAAGAGTACTGAATGTAATCTCCAGTGCAATTCATTTGCTAATTACACATTGACAGAAATTGAAAAGTCCCAGAAGGAAGGAGTTTACAACATAACTGTAAAACAATTTGCATCTGTGTAGAGGTCTGTGCTTATCCACAAAGGAATGAGATTTTAAGTGGATTTGTTTAATCAGGTTTATGGTGAGTACATAGTTGTAAGACTTCTTTTTCCTCACATCTCAAAAATCTCGTGTCTTTCTGGAAGATTCCCTCTTCTGTTGTGATTAAAGATGTCATGGAAGCAAATATGGTGAAGTTTAATAGGGAATGAAAGTGAAACCTGAAAAAAGATCAAGAATGTCCTTCTCTGTTTTAGAGTGGTTTGAATACTTGAATGTTTCTGGCTCCAGATAAAACTGACAGTTCCTTACAAAGTGTGCTCTGAAATTCAAATGCCTTTCTTCTCTTGCTCCATAAGAAATTTGAAACACTTCCAGCAAACTCTTGCAGTCTGTATTGGAAAGGCTGCTGGCATCTTAGAGATGCTAACTAGTATTACTACAAAGAGCATTCACTGTTAGTATTATGATAGTTCAAGGATTTATTTTTTCTTATAGTTGCTAATGCTTTTTTTTTTTTTGTAAACCTGTCATGACAGAAAAAAGGATAAAAATTTGAACAAAACTGGCAATCATACTAGGCAGTTTTGAAACAGGAATCTCTTCAGGTCTCATTCCTGTATTTACTTGTGCTATTACTGCTGCACTTTGTTATAAATTACCTGTTTAGCATTGTTCTGGCAAGCAAGGGAGCTCTGAGAGCAGAGTATTGTTAAGTGTCACTACCTCCGTTGTTTTGATAGTGATGGGTTCTTGAATCAAATACTTGTTTATTTTAAACATAACTAAATAGTTCGTGCCTCATGTTATAAAGCTGTTATTGTAATAAAAGGAAAAAATGAGCTTTCAGACAAAACCTGCCCCAGATGCAAGAAACAATTTCAGTAGATCTGCAGTACAAGGATATGCATGTGTTTGTGTAGTGTTTGTATTAAAACACAGAAGTAACACTGGTTTTGTTTTGGAAATGTCTTAAATGGATACTAAAGAAAGGTAAGAGTAAACATGGCTGGGCTGGCTCATTGCAGAGTATTCTGAGAGAGTCCTAAATTCAGCATGTCAAGGTCAGTATTGGGTTAGTTTAGGCTTTGTTCTTCCTTAATTCTGTGGATGGGGGGACATTGGAATTCACTTTAAATAATACTGGAAGTCCATAAGTAAAAATTCCATTATTTTTTCAGCAAACAGTAATTAATGCACTAATCACCAAAAGGCTTGATTTTTTCTTTTCCCCTTGCAAGGTTGAAGTAAAATGTTTCTATTGGCCACTTTAAAGCACCAGCTGGAGTCAAGGTGGGAAAACAAACCCAGAAATTGATGGTGGTGTTGTTACACTATTTTCCAGTAATTGTCAGCCCAATACACACTGTGCTTTTAAAAACAGCTCTGCAGTTTTTTATTGTGAAGATGATTTCTTAAGTCCCACTGTAGGTGGTCTTCAAGTAACAAAATGGTTTTATCTTCTGCTAATAAGGTCAATAAAGATTTTTTTGTTTGCATAATAATGATACAGTTTTGAATGGATAATTCTGACTGGGAAAAGGGTTCCTGGTTTTCACCTTTTTAATAGCTGATGAGGTGATACTAGCTGGCTGCTAGAAAGCATTTTAGAGGAGTAAACAAGCTTTCTTATTTTAAGTTCATATGTGTACAGCAAGTGGGGTAGTGTGGGATCTATCCTGTATTTTCAGTTAAACAGTGGATGAAATGTTGCAATTGTGGAAGTGACTACTAAGTGGAGGAGGCAGGTGTCTTTGAAAACAGTTTTGCTTTCTTGGTCTCATCATACAAAGTAACCAAACGTTTTGTTGAGGTTTGTCTTGTGTCATGACATGCAGGATTCATAAACCTTTTTTCTTTTTAATAAATCTCAAGTGTACTAAGTGGCAAAATACCTATGGACTCTTGTGTTTTCTTTGCAAAGATTGTGTGGGTTGACTTCTCTGTAAACAGTGGTCTTCTGTATTAAATGGTGCAGCCAACACACCAGAGGCATGAGTTCTCATCCAAAGGGACCTTGACAGGCTTGAGAAGTGGGCCTGGGTGAACCTCAGAAAGTTCAATAAGGCCAAGTGCAAGGTCCTGCTCCTGGGTCAGGGCAATCCCAAGCACAAATAGAGGCTGGGTGTTGAGTGGATTGAGAGCAGCTCAGAGGAGGAGGACTTTGGGGGGTTACTGGATGAAAAACTGAATATGAGCCAGTGATGTGTGTCTCGGTCCTGAAAGCCAATAGCATCCTGAGCTGCATCAAGAAAAGCAGGGCCAGCAGGTCAAGGCAGGGGATTCTGTCCCTCTGCCCTTGTGAGACCTTACCTCGAGTACTTCATCCAGCTTTGGAGACCTCAGCACAGGAGAGGAGGCCACAGAAATGATCCAAGAGATGGAACATTTCTGCTATGAAGACAGACTGAGAGAGTTGGGATTGTTCAGCCCGGAGAAGAGAAGGCTTGAGGGAGACCTAATAGCAGTCTTTCAGTACTTAAAGGGGGTTTACAGGAAATATAGGGAGGGGGTCTTTATTAGAGAGGGTAGCACTAGGGCAAGGGGTGATGGTTTTAAACTGAAAGAGGGTAGATTAAGGTTGGATATTAGGAGAATATTATTTACTATGAGGGTGATGAGGCACCAGAATGGGTTGCCCAGAGAATCTGTGGATGCCCCATCCCTGGAAGTTTTCAAGGCCAGGCTGGATGGGGCTTTGAGCAAACTGGTCTAGAGGAAAGTGCTCATGGCAGGAGGTTTGGAACTAGAGGACCTTTAAAGGTCCCTTCCAACTAAAACCATTCTATGAAATAGTAAAAAAACATATTGAACAGGAGAGTTGAATATGAGCATGTTAAATTCTTGATTTATGTTCTAGTGAAATGGAGCATCAAGCATTTACTAGAGAATTCACTTTTTAATTCTTCTAGAAAAAAAAGTAATCTGAATGGAGGTCTCAGATGCTTGACCTGAAAGTACTTATTTGGCAATGTTTGGATAAAAATGACCACTAACACCCTTCCCTCTGGAAAACATCATGTCTATTCATACCACTTCCCAGAGGTTAAATGCAGCCCTTGGAAGAGTCACAGGAAATAATACCAATGTACTTCTAAATCATGACCTGCCTTTTGTTCAAAATGGCCAAATATGCTACTTTTCTTGATTACTGGGAGGACCACAAACAATTATTTTTGCCATGTGTGGAGCTGGGAGGTGGCAGGAGATGTCCAAAGGCTCTTGCACACTCTGCCAATCCCCAGCTCCCCTCCCTGCTGGCTGAGGGGTTTTTCTGTGTTTATTCACAAACACCACCTGTGTATTGATTTCATCCATTTGGTCCTTTTTGAGGAGAAGCTGAGCCAGATGTTTTGTTGTCCCTTGGCTCAGGGTGCGTGACTGAAAGAGATGGTGTGCTGCTCATCTTTGATGCTGCTAGTTTGCCAATATTTCCTTAGAAACAAGGCTTTCTGCTGTCACTGGTATTTTAAGTTCAGTCATTTGCCTTGCTTGGAGGAGTCCTAAATAATGCAATACTTGAATATCTGGTAGAATTTTCCAGTAATTTCTCATTCAAGTACTCAAGCTTTTGCTAGCAATGCTGGAAATGTTTCTGTGTCTGAAAAAAAGGAAGTGTTGCTGTGCTAGGTGGTCAGGTACTGGAGAATTTTCCTTCATTTGGTTGGAAAAGTTAAGAAGTCAGGGCATCTTTCATTTTTGTCACTGTGTTTGAATATTTTTAATTTTGGGGGGGGCAGCTTTTTGATAAAATAATCATTGATACTCATTAATAGACATTAATGTGGTTTTGTCGTGTGCGTGTAAATAAGGTAGAAAACACAGGCACTTGTAGGATGCACTTATTTGCACTGCTGTAGTTGTCTGCTTTAGGATGACATCACTCAAGCCATACTCTTTGCAGTAGTGCCCAGCAAGAGGATAACGGACAGTGGGCACGAACTGGAACATAAGTTCCACCTAAACATAAGGAACAGCTTTCCTGTGAGGGTGCCAGAGCACTGGCCCAGGCTGCCCAGAGAGGTTGTGGAGTCTCTTTGGAGAGATTCCAAACCCACCTGGACATGATCCTGGGCAAGCTGCTGTGGGTGAGCCTGCTTTAGCGGGGAGGGTTGGACTAGTTGATCCCCAGAGGTCCCTTTCAACCCCCACCATACTGGGATTCTGTGAATTGTGTCCTGGAGGCTTGATTTAACAGGAACAGAATCATTCAGTTTTTCACTGACCTCTCTGCTTGGCTGTGTGCAAAGGTAGGTGGAATGGAGTTCAGAATCCTAATTTGACAACCCTGTCACCAGCTCCACATGCTGTGTGTGCAGCAGTGTGTTTGGCTGCACTGAAATATAACCAGGGATATGGACTTGCAGAGTCCCACTGTTATCTTTAGCTCCTCTTCAGAGGAGGAGAAGAGGAAAAACTTGGCTAAAAAAAAACTTGAGCAGTTATTGCTGGTGTTCTGCTTCTCTAAGTTTAGCAGTGCTGGAGGTGGCTGTTAAAATGGGCCTTCAGTTTTTGAAACCCTCAGCTCTGAGCAGCATTAGGTAGTGTGATGCTCCAGTGTGCTGGAAGTCTGTCTGTGCTGCAGCTTCCAAAGCCAAGATACCTGCTTGAATTTAATCAATGGTTCAGGAAAAATGGAAGAGATGTAAAAACTCTTCCTCTGCAGACAAGAATTGTGTCGTTTGCTCACCAATAAGCTCCAGGCAGCATATTTAAATTGCCATTTGTGGAAGTTTCATGTCACACTGAAGTCCTATTGCTTTACTCCATAGAGGCAAACCTGATCTCAGCATCAGCAGGGGCTTGTTGTTTTGCCACTGTAGAGAAACTTCCCCTTGTCTGTTAGGCAGCCAGGAGAACAATATAGAGGGTTATGGAAAGGCTGCATTATTCCCGGGGCCTTTCTGATGGTTTTCACAGTTTCTATAGGATGTTAACACATCTCCCATGGCAAAAAGCTGCAACTGAATTCTAATTCCTTCTCTGATGGATTTTGTCAGCTGGCTTCCTGAGTGAGTACTACCAATGCTTTTATATGCTTACCCTTCAGCACTTACCCAAATCTGGTTTAATTGTCTCTTTCTGAATTAAGTAAGATTGTGATCCTTTGCTTAATTATTCATAAAAGGTTTTTGTAAGAAACTTTAATTCCCTGCTTTTCTGAAGTCTGTGGTGTCAAAAGGAAATGAGTAGTTATGGAAAGGGAAGGGGATGCATCTGGGATGAACACTAGTGCTGGGTATAGAAGGAATATGATGCTGTTGTGGAAGGAAGGGGAGAGATCACACATACAAGTGTACTTTAAGTGGATTCATCTCATACTTGTTGATTGTCCAGGGTACTGCTAAGGGAAAAGAAATCCAAAGTCTGCACTTCAGGTTGCTCCCATCAGTGGAGGGAAAGACAATAGCAATAGAGAAGGCTTGGCAGAGCTGTGTGGCCATGCCTGGGGTGGGGAGTCTGAGCAGTACTCTGCTTGGAGGACTTCTGTTGTCCTAGGACCTGTCTTCCTCCTTTTGGGAACTTAAAGTGTAATATTTTGGCATCTTGTCTCATCTCACAGGTATGTGTGTGTGTTGGCACCTGTACAGGACTTTGTGTGAGCTTAAGCTCTAATTCAAGGGGAGGCATTTAAATGTTAGTGAGTGTTTTGGGTTGAATTTACGGCCAGCTTTAAACTTCAATTCTGAAATGCTGCTTTAGGACCAGATTAAATCATTCTGTAAGATCAGCTCTATGTGGAGTGATACAATTTTGATGGTCCTAGTCTGTAATACTAAGGATAAAATTTAGCTCACTGCTGGAGCTTGACACAGTAAGACTCATGAGGAAAGTTTGCAGTTTAGTAAATATTTACAAGAGGTTTAGCAATTAGTGAGGTGCTAACACTTTTCACCCCTTTTATGTGATCAATGATTAGCAAGGTGGTATTTTATCTCCACCAGCAGGCTATGGTATTGCTTGCTCTACCTCTGCTATTAATCTCCCAGGAAGTAATTTAAGGGAGTGAAGATGCCTAAACAGTAAGAATCTGGGAAAAAGACAATAGGCTGATATTTCTGGGGTAAAGAAGACTGAGAAAAAGGAGAATAAGGTAGCTAACATAAAACTAGAGGATGAAAACTTTGAAAGAATTCAGTGTGATGTAAGATGTCAGTTGGAAAAAGAAATCACCTTTCAGATGTCACACAGGCCCTTTTTAGGTTTTCTTATTTGGCAATATAGTTTTTCAAGGTAAAAATACTAAGCTTTAATTTGCTGCTACGTAAAAGAATTTAAAAGAAAAGACTTATTGTTCATACAAGACCAGCAGACTACTGTTAGAAAAGGATTAATTCTAAGTACTTGAGGGTTTTTTAACCCATTATTGGTATTTAACCATTGTAAATACTTGTGTATAGCTCTTTAAATAACTAAGAGTTAGTTGTGTGGGATTACAGGAGCACAAACTGTGCAATACCTGTTATTCACCATTAGGTAACAGAGTTTGTAACAGATAGGTTGTTGTGTTGTTACACTGCAGGAATTCAGGTCAGAAGGAACGACTGCTGGTCCTCACTCAAGAGCAGGGCTGAGGATGCTCAGAGCATTGTCCAGCCAAGTTTTGAGTATCTCCAAGGAATGGAGATTTCAAATCCCTGTCTGGGGTCCTCTTGCAGTGTTGACTACTAATTCCTGATATTTAGGAGGAATTTACCCTGCTGCAACTTGAATCTGTTGCCTCTCCTACTATTCCTGTGTGCCTTCAAGAATCTCACTCTATCTTCTCTGTAACTTCCTCGTAGGTAGTGGTATCTGCTTAAAATGTTAATCTAAAGATACAAAGGAATAATAATGTCCAGTGTTTCCCTCTTCCTCAAGCTCTTCTCTGTTCACTTAAGTGTAATTCATCTGCATAGACCTTTCTTTCCTGTTGCGTTTATAGTGATTTTCAGTTTACAGCCTGTGCTTCATTCTGTTACTTTCCTTGGCTGTATTTTTTTTTCCTTAATATAGGCAGACACTATAGCTATAGGTTCCTCACTGGAGGAAATAATAGTTTTGTCATGCTCTCGCACTATAATCTAAGCCATTTTTTGGTTTAGCACAGTCACCTATTGAAAGTACTGTGCAACTTTCCAACACAAAGTTGCCTATGCAACTTTGAGAAGTTTCTAGAATAAACAAAACTCGCTTTCCACAAAGTCATGCTGTATGCCAAACACCTCAAAATTGTCACTTGGGAAAATGGAAGCTGAGTACACCTGAAAGGGATCCCCCTCAGAGCTCTTTTCTTAAGGAGTTGACATGCTGCTTCTCGAGACTCTGCACCCAAGTTACTGAGTGTTGCATTAAGTACTCACTGTTAATTGATCAGCTTTTTTTAACTGCCTAGTTAGTGAAATATCCAGAAGAGTTTTTTTGAATAAGAGTGAAGACAAAGGCATAATCAGGCTGACAAACACTAGTGCTTTTATGCCCTTGTCAGTGGGCAACAAGTTCTGCCAGTTTTAGCATGTTGTGTAACTGTGGTTTTCCATCTTGAACACATTAGGGACTCTGTGTGTTAGACATAGCTACAGCACAGAAATAAGTGCATAGGAAGCACACTTTTGCAGTACTATAGTACATATATCTGTTCATTAACTTTCCCAGGACATGTAGGAAGACAGTATTTTAGGTGCTACTTTTTGCTCAAACTGATTTTAGCACAGAACCTGCAGAGATGAAATAGTGTAATGTTTCATACAACCTGCTGTTCATACAGCCTCAGGAAGAATGTATTATTATTTTTTTAAACTATTATTAGTGTCTTGGCATTTTATCATGATACCATGAATGTTAATTTTTGGTACAGAAGATTCAAAAAAATTGTAGGGTATATATTGTGGTAGAAAACCTGTACTTCATTTAAAAAATCCCTCTGAATTCTGTCTTCAAAGAAAAAACATAAAATTCCTTTTGTATCTCCCTATAAAATTCTGACATATCCTTTCTTTAGCTTTGGCTTTACCTTTAACAGTGTCCTTTGGTTTATTGCTGTAATACTGACATAAGAAGCCAACACTTGCCTTTCTTTGAACTGTGTCATGATAGCAAGTTGTTTGTATTCCATTCATTCTGTTGAATAAAACAATTTGTGTTAATTACTGCTTTGGTATCTCATGTTATTTGGGCACATAGCTCTACTTGAGTGCACTGATTGTTTATTTTGGTGACAGTATTAGTGTTTCCAGTGTTTTGATTTAACATATTAAGCTGCATAGTAAGGTAACAGTCTTTATTCTCATGCAGTGAAATGGCAGGGAAAGGCAGGGCAGAGTTTTGTAGTTTGTTGAAGAAAAGTAAAGAAAAAAAATCAAAAGGAAAAAAATCCCTGGAAGTGGATTAGCCAATTACTTGGCACCCTCTGTTATGGGATAGCAACGCAAAAACTGAAGCACTTCCAGTAAAACTCATGTTCATGGAGGTGGATTATATTTCCATCTTTGCCAAATATTGCAAAACGCTGTCAGTACCAAAATAATCCATGCAGCTAATTTTTCCATGATTTTGGGGCAAGTCTTCTCTGGTTTACCAGCACTATCTGGTACACTCTTATGTTTTGCTACATGTCTTCAGTATGGATAACTAGAAGTCTCTTCGGTAGCTGCACTTTAGTAGATTAACAGTTAAAAGCATCTTTGCTCGTGGAGGCAAGAAGTTAATCTTTGACAGTATATTTTTGACACATTACTGAAAATCATTTTGTACTCTAGCTTTGTTGCTATTTTCAGTGTTTGCTATGGGGCTCTTTTCAGCAAAACTGCTGTCAATGATAGCTCTGTGGAAGCAAAAATAGCAGCTAATCAATGTGTGTTTTATCCATGGAGTTAAGCATTTGACTTGAAAGGGAAAATAGATGAAAAAAAAGTCTTTCCAATGCAGTGTGACAAGCTGCTGAAGCCTCTTTGCTGTTTCCTTGTGCATTTGGCTCCCCTTTTTGGACCAGAGTTTGTTAGGTGGAAGAAAGGTTGTGTGGTTTGGGTTTGTGGGTTGTGTTGGGGTTTTTTTAATGCTTCCTAGGGTTTTGCCTTTAAATTGTGATTTCATGTGGAGTATATCATGGTCATTTCTCTTCTGGCCTTTCACTGATGGCATATTCTCTTCAATTACTGCCTTGCCTAGTACCCAAAGACTATAGGACACTAGGTTATCCACTAGCAGTGCTTGACATATTTTATCATAAAAGCATTTGGAAGTCCTGTACCCTGAAGTATTTCAGGGAAGTTGCTTAAAAGTTCTTGAAACATAGGGTCTCCCTTGGCACAGAGACTTGGGATGCAGTCCTGGGGTTGTACATCCTGGTCTGCCACTGGTAATTGATTGTCTTCTCATTTCCTAAAACAAATGGAATGTTTGGAGTGTGGTTATTATTTATTCCTTACTTTGCTGTCCAGGAAAAACTGTTCTTAATGTGCATCTACTTCTTAAGTTTTACAGCCCTGATCCTTAAAAAAAAAAAGGGATCATCAGGTCACTTCTGGAAGTACATGGAGTCTGACCTCTTGCCATTGGCTTCATAAATGGTACTGGTTTTCCTTAGGGTTCAGCCTTATCTTCCCACTGTCTTTTTGACTTCAAGAGTAGACTTCAGTAGAGACAAATGTGCCAAACAGATTAACTGTTGCAGTTACTTTTACTGGAGTCTGTAGTAAGATGTGTTGTGGTGGAAAGGTGGTTGAAAACCTGATAGATGAACTGTTGACATGAAACTGTAACAAATGTGCCTGTAGTCATTTCATTCATTATTACAAATATGATTCTCTTTATCTGCTTGGCATGAAGATCTATGCAGAATGGCTGAACAGATTGAAGTACACCTGTGTCAAGTGATAGTCTAGGTTGAGTATGGTGGTAGAAACATTTTTTGTTACAAGAGATTGTTAGAAGTTTGGGGCTTTAATAGCTCTGTTGTCTGGACATGATGGTTGTTGCTTGAACCACGACGGGAACCAGTTGGTATCCACCTGAGCTCTAAGCATCATTGGTCTTGAATATCCGTTTCCTCTCTTAGTGGGACTCTGAATTTGGCAGTTACAAATTATTTTAATGTTTAATCTTCATATTACTGTGAAAATTTGTGCATATATAGTGCTGTTGAGAAGTTTGTTTAAAAACAAAACAAAAAACCCAGAATAACCAGATGATAACTTTTATCTGTTCTTCTAAGGATACTTAATACTGATTAAAGTGTTGGTGATCAGTTTATAGCCTACCTATAATGAAAACTTTGTAAAGAAATGGAATCATAGAATGGCTTGGGTGGGAAGGGGCCTTTAAAGGTCACCTAGTCCAACTCCCTGCAGTCAGCAGTGACATACTCAACTAGATCAGGTTGCTCAGAGCTCCAAACAACCTGACCTGGAATGGTTCCAGGGACAGGACTTCTGCCACCTCTCTGGGTAAACCATGCCAGTGTTTCACCACCCTCCGTGTAAAAAAATTTCTTCCTTAGATCTAGTCTAAAATGCTTAGATGTTCCACTGGCTGCTGAGCCTGTGGACCTGTGGTTTTTACAAATATACCAGTGTCTTCAAAAATGACTTAAGAAACAGTACAAAATTGCACAAAGCTTTTTCTCTTTAGGCTATATCACAGGCATTTGAGTTCAGAATTAATTTAGAGGAAAGCTTAAACCAAAACAAAACAGCACTAAAATGGCTCACCAAAGAAAAACACTTTCATGTCAGTGTGGTTAGTCACAGAGTAGAAACATTGATCGCGGTGACAGCTTTCTTAAAGGGAGCTGGGCAGTGTTGCCACTCAGCCAGGAAAGGCTGCAGTCAGATCCTCCCTTGATCAAGAGGGGAAGCAGGCCCTGTTGAGAGGTACTTACAGATCACTTCTGTGTGTCGCTGCCTCTCTGGCATTTCTTAAATGCTGAAAATGCAACCTAAAATTGTCTTGATAAGATTCATCCCTTAAGAATATGCACCTCTCATAATGACTTTCATCTTCTATCTAGACATGCAGATGTGTTATAGCCATTATTTTTAGATGTGTTATAGCCATTATTTTTTAAGAAGACCTGAGGTGATTTGTGTGTTTGACAAAGGATCAGTGTGATGCAGTGTTCCAGCAGATGTGGTAATAATAGCTCTGGTTCTAATTGAGAAAGAGCAGGAGGCTGTAGGGCTGTCAGAGGAGGGATTTTCTGTTTGTGCAGTCCTTCAGCTCTGACAGATGACACCTTTTAAGCCACATAAGAACTCTGGAGATGCTGGAAGGTGCAGGAGCAGAGAGTCTGTGGTCTGTTTTCACACTGCACAGCAGTGGGTGGACTAAGATGTACTTTTTATGAGTGGGAGCAGTGAAGGTAACACAGAGCAAACATTAAATGTTTGCATTTACTGTTTGAGGGCTGCTGCCCTGTGCTGTATGTCACAACAACATATACTTTCAGTGCTGTCCTGGCTTAGTAGCTGTGTGGCACTTCAGTGTCAGCTTCAGAAGCAATCTCATGGAGTTTGAGGCACCTGGATGTTGCCCTTAGTCACCTCGGGGTTATCCTCTGCCTAAATGGGAGTTGGACTTGATGATCCTTGTGGGTCCCTTCCAACTCAGGTTGTTCTGTGAAGTGGTGAAGCACCCAGTGGCTTTGTGATGGGTGATGGACCTTTGAACTTCATTGATGGAGTTACCAAGAAAGAAAGATTGAGACCAAATATTAGGCATAATAAAACTTACCTGAAGCTGTAGCACCAGGCAGCTTCTATAATGGCCAGGTTTCATGAAAACACATATCTCTTCTTAGTATATTAGGTAGTAGAAGTGAACACTGCTGCTGCTGTCAGAAGTCACATTGTGGTAGATTTTCTTGGACATCTTTGTATTCTTGCTGTGCTTTCACTGATAGCATCTTGCAATTAGCACTTGCCTTTTGTGCTGTATAAGAGTCCTGGAGTGATTCAAACTACAGAAGATGGTGGTGAAGTGATTTTTCTGCAACTAGACCTTGGAAAAAGAGCAGGACATGTCCAGCATATCCTCCTAGTGTTCAGACAGGCTTTCATGCAGGAAGGGAAGCCAAGAGACATCTGATGACTCTGAAATCATAGGTAAGGAGGCTCCAAGAGCTCAGAAGTGGAAGGTGGTTTGGAACGCGTGCCTGTGAAATCGTGACATTCATCAGAGGATTCAAAGAGGAAAAGGAAAGAGAGAGATCAAAAAACCCTTTAAATCAGTGTACTGCAAGATGGCAAATCTCAATAAACTCTGAGAAGTGGGAGACACAACTCAGGGTGTTTCTATAGATGCAAACCTGAAAGAAGAAAGAGGCCTTCAGATGAGGTGGCAGTTTAACAGAATTTTTTATTATGGAGACAGGCACAGACTGTCCCAGTTCAATGAAGGCTAGAAAGTACAGTAACTTGCTAACTTGATAAGTTTCTCCAGCACAAGGAAGGAAGGAAGCTTGTGGAAAGTCTGACCTAGTTTCCTGTAGGGATAATTTGAGCAGGGATAAGTATAAAAGTATTTTTGCCTCTCTGATTTTTTTTTGTTGTTGTGGTTGTTTTTAATTTTTTAATATTCATTTTTTTATGTTCTGTGCCCTGTGCTTGCCAGAACAGGCCCTGAGCAAAGGCTGTGGGGAACACAGAATCAGTAAGTCTTGTAGTAATGAAAGGAGGACAATGGATTTGGGCTGCTGCTCTGCAGGAAGAGGAAGTTACCAACTTCTGACACTAAAATATTGTATTAAAATGAGGGAAAGGAAGCTTGTATCAGTCTTTGGCTAAGACTTTAATTGAGAGCAGATGGCAAAATAAATCACTGGATGCTTAGTGGCTGGTATGAAGATACACAGATTCAGAGCTGTGAGCTGTTACCTTTGACACCTTTGAAAGAGTAAACAGGCTTTGAAAAACCCAGAATGATTATAATACTTAGGCTGCCTTATTCATAACTACTAGTTTCAGTTTTCAGAAAGGAACATAAGAAATGTTGCAAGAAACCAAGAAAACAGATAATAACCAGCAGGTTCTTTTAAAAAATAAACCATGTCAAAGAAACTGAACTTATTTCTGTAACTTGGTAACAAGAACAAAACAGTAGATTACCATGAGTTGAAGTGAAGCTTTTAAGACTCTAACCTAGAGAAATGTGGTCAGCATATAAACTGCTATAAAATGGATGAGCTAAGTGTATATATGTTTTACATGTTACTTCTTCAGACTATTTCAAGATTATGTGGAATAATCAATTGCAAAACCAGGAAAGACAACTAGTCTTGCTAGTCCATAGAAAATCCTGAAATATTTGTCTGAGTCAGCTTTGACACACAGCAGTAAAAAAAAAAAATAGGCCTGTTTACACATTCCAAGGTGACAGCTGATTTGTAAGAAGGGTGAAGTCCTCCTGTTGTACCCTGTTTTGGAAAGACTTCTCCTGAACTGCTGTGTGAAGCTTTAAGGACTGGATTTGGATTTGAGAGCTTTCCAAGGGCAGAGAGAAAGAAATCGCAGTAGAAAAACTGTCCTGCAGTGAAAAGCTGAACAAATTCAGAACTACTTTTATCCTGGGAGAAATCCTGCTTGCTATATATTGATTTATTTATTTGTATGTCCATAGTTTCTGTGACTGCTGTGACTGCAGCATCTCAACAGTTAGTGTGCCAACAGAAATCACAGTGGTGCTGGTATTGGCATATATTTTTTAATATAGACAAGATGTGTTGGTGTGGTTAATTCTGCTTGTAGTTATTCTGTTTATAGTCATTTCTTTTCCTTTCTTCCCAACTCTACTTGATATTCCACTACTAAACATTAGATATCAGTGGTTATGGGGTCTCTGTATTTGAATGTGAAACAAAGGATGAGTGCTTAAAGCATAAGGTTCATTCATACCACTGGAAGCACCTTAGCCTGCCAAGGGAGGCAGTGGATTCACAGGCCCTGCATGTTTTAAAGATGAGATAGGATGTAGCACTTAATGCCATGACATAGTAATCATAGTGGTGTTGGATCAAGGGTTGCACTTGGTGGTCTCTGAGGTCTCTTCCAATCCAATTGATTCCAGCATGCTGGGATTCTAGCAATTGAGGAAGTGCCAAAAAAAAATGGAAAGGATGACAGGAAGGGATTTTTACTCTTATTTTAGGCCATGAGGTTCAGGAAGAAGAAATTGAGGAAGCTGCTGGTGGAAGGGATGCACACATACACAAATAGCATTAGAAAATACTCTGTTTCGAGATACAGAACTGTGATGTATGTTAGGTTGGTTTTTTTTTTTCCCTCTGGAATATACTGGGGTGGTCCTGGCAATGTTGTAATGGCCAGAAAGAGGAAAAAGAGATTCACCCTCTTATGTTAGAAACAAGCTGTTCTGAGGATGGAATGGTAGAGCCAAGAGACTGGCATGGAGTGAGTAGGCAGAACTGTAGAGAGGAAAGATGCCTTAGTGCAGAGAAAAAAAGAAGAGAAATTAGAGTTGTAGACTGCTCCTTCCTCCTTTAAGCACTTGATCTGACCCACTAGGATTCCAGGCTGTTGTAGCCAAACTCTTGTGCTCACAACCACATCTTCCACATTCATAACCATCATCTGTAGATCTGCTGTTGCTGCCACTTCACAAAAGGCACTGAAAGTGCTCGAGTGCAGCTGCATTGGTCTCACATGAAGTAACTGAAGTGTAATGCCCAAATGTGAATAAAGACATCAGAATGTTCATGATTATCGGGTTGTAGTGGCATAGCAAGGTTGGTTTGTACCTTTAGATTTGGATTATCTGCTTTCTATCTTGATGAACAACAACATTTAGTGTGTTTGTTCAGCTGCAGGAATTTGTTAATCTATCTTTCTTCCTCCAGTGTTCTCCCAGAAATAGGGAGAAATAGCCTCACTGGAGAAGTTTAGCAAAGATTTGACTGTGATAGCTTGCAGTGCCTCTATTTTCTTTCTTTTTTTTTTTGGTGGGAGAATACATCTGTAGTGGTAGCTGGAAGAGAAGAGAACTGAATGTGCAGGATTAAGTTTGAGGCCCCAGCTTCCTGTATGAGGGGAGAGGAGCTCATGAACCTGAAACGCCAGCCAAAAGGAAAACAGGGAATGGACAAACAGCCTGTGCAGTTTGCTGTGCTGCGTGCCAGCTGCTGCTGGGTGGGCTTCCTGCAGTGGGACACCAGTGATGTTTGGGGCAGTTGCTGTCTGTGCAGAGCTGCCTTTTCACTGTGCTGAACACAAGAGCTGGAAGAGGGCAGCTTGGTGGTTTCTGGTGGTTTTAACAGTTCAGAAAGCAAAAGAACTTTGTTTCTGGGAGGGTTTCGGTAAAGGAGCTCCTCATATGAATTTTATTAGTTAAGACTAAATCAAGTGTTGAGAAATAGGAAAATAGGTTATTGGCCAGCAGGACTAGGGCAGTGATTGTCCCCATGTACTCGACACTGGTGAGGCTGCCCCTCAAATACTAAGTCCAGTTTTGGGCCCCTCACTACAAGAATAACGTTAAGGTGCTGGAGTGTGTCCAAAGAAAGGCAACAAAGCTGGTGAAGGGCCTGCAGAATAAGTCTTGTGAGACGTGGCTGAGGGAACTGAGGTTGTTTAGCCTGGAGAAAAGGAGAGTCAGGAGACCTCCTTGTTCTCTCCAACTCCCTGAAAGGTGGTTGGAGTGAGATGGGGGGTTGGTGTCTTCTCCCAGGTAACTAGTCACAGGACAAGAGGAAATGGCCTCATGTTGTACCAGGGGAGGTGTAGCTTGGATACTAGGGGGGAAAAAAACCCCTTCACTGAAAGAGTAGTTAAGCATTGGCACAGGCTCCCCAAGGCAGTGGTGGAGTCACCATCCCTGGAAGTGTTCATAAACATGTAGATGTGGTACTTCACAACGTGGTTTAGTGACGTGGTGGTATTGGGTTGATGGTTGGACTTGATCTGAGAGGTGTTTTCCAACCCTAATGATTCTACGAACAACTTGAGGAATTCACCACTCTGAATTCAAACCTGAAGAGCTGCAAGTTTGTAAGAAGCCATTTCTTGAACACTGTAAAGCCAAACCACTTTGGAATACTGATTCCAAAACCTTGATGGGACCTCACTTCCCTTTGAAAGCTCAGTTGGAAACGTGTTTTTGTCAGAGTTTACCCAAGGCATCCACAATCTCTGATCCAAGAACTGATCATCAAACAGCGTTTGCTAGCTAGTTCTCTGCAAACTAGGTACTAGAGAGTATCTGTTTTCCTATGTCTCGCTCCCAAGATTTGTATTTTTGTAGGAAACGTGAAGAGCTACCTGGAAGTCCAACACAGAGTGAAATATTGGAGTGCTAGTAAAGTAACAGTAATTCTAAAAGCATTTGCAGTAAACTAGGTAAATGATACAGTGTTCAGTTTGTTGCTTTCATGCTGTGATCATGAGCAGACTATCCCAGCTTGTGTGGAATGTGATAGCTTAAGAGAAATTAAAAGATCTCTTTAAAGGGTAATATAGTTGCAGCCATACTGTCAAGCCCATTAGAGATTTCTTCCAGTCACCTTAATAATTCTTCTGCTCATCCCTTCAGCAGGGCCAGTCCACAGAAATGAAGACAGAGTTTCTGTTTATTTGTCCTTTATCCTGCAGATTGTTGTGCTTGCGCTCCTTTCTCAAAGGACACCCTGTCCAGTTCCTTAAGTGTTGTTAACTTGCTGGTGGCTTCCTGGAAAAGATACTTGAAGGCTCCAGGGAACTGAGCTTGGCGGTACTGCCTTCTAACACCATCCTGCCAGACACAAACACTTCAGAATACTTCTGTGGTAGCAGTATAATTGGGCTCTTGCTTCTGAGTTCTGAAACATCTGGGTTCATATTCCCCAGTTTGTTTATTTTTATATGAGCCTACGAAGGAATCGGAAGCCTGAGGCAGGAGTAGAGCCATCAGCCTGCAGAGTCAGGCACGAGATTGATGCTGCTGTTCTTAGAAGGACTCTTCTCTTCCTAGAAGTTTTCATCCTTTTAGCAGGCAGTTATTTTGCTCCCTCTGCTCTCTTACATAATTTTTGCTGCTGTAAATGGTTTTACTTGTGGGATTTGGTTTTATTTACATATGCTGTTAGTAATGTGGACTATAGATGCCTACGTGAAATCAGGATTCTCTTGTCTCCTTCACGTAAACAAACTAGTTTACAGGAATGGCTGAAAAAAATCTCTTCCACTGCAGATGATAATACTGAGTTATGGGCTAAAATATATTACACTCCTTATGGTGCATACGGTAAGTGTTTGTCTCTTTTCATGCATCTATAAAGCTATACAGTATTGTTTTGGAATTGGTCTGATAAATGGTGAAATATTTTGTTACTTTAATTATGGAAAACAGGAGCTTATGGTTTACCCTTATTTAAATGTGTCATGAATCTTTTCAAAGATTCCAGACTGTTTCTGGAGGCTTAAAAAGATTTGTTCTGTAATATTAAATTTTTAATGTATTATTCATGAGGAAAGCAAAGCTAAAAGCTTTTTTCCTTCCCTCAGTAGAAATGAACTTGAGAATACATTATCTGTATAGAAAAAAAAATAATGTAAAGGAGACTAACTCTTGCTAATACTGGAGTGATGTATGCAAGTACTATTGTAATTTCCTCAGGGAAGAGAAACCAGAATTTAGTTGAAAACAAGCTGATATGATCACTGAATAATTCCTACAATATTACAGGAATTCAATTGCTAAAAAAGTCAGAGTAATTCTAGTAAGAATGAGACTTTTAGAATGACAGAATGACTGTTTATTGAGGTCGCTTTAAACTCCGTGACTAAGAATTATTACCTCTCTGGTTTGGATAAAGAGCTGGGCTGCATATTTTTGTTCCTTGTACCTCTTTCAAGCTAGCTTTTCCAGATGTGTGCATATAGATGCAGTGTATTCCTGTATATATGTATATACTGTTGATTTATTAAGGCAGGCAAAGATGTGTGTGAGCTGTTCTATCTATGGTATGTAAATGGAATTTGGAGAAACATTTAAAGCTATTTACATTGTGCAATAAATTCTTCCAATATGGAATACTTTAAACCTGGGGCAAACTTACATTTGTGATTATATTTTCTGCTGTACTATCACTGTAAACAAGAAGTATAAGCCAAGTTACATCAATGTACTTTTTCATTCCTAGGTCATGCTTGATTTAGTTGCCTGAAATGACTCAAGGAAAAAAAAAACAAGTTGCATGTTTACACAAGAGCTCTTGAGATATGTTTTTTCCATTGCCTTACTAGAATCTTATGCAACAATTAGTTTATTAATAGGAAAAAGTCTCTAATTAATATCCAAACACCATAATTATGTTTTGTGGAAGGTGTAACCTTAGATTGTTACTGCTAGATGTGGCCCTTAGCATTTAAGTATTTCCTAGGTAATGCTTAATGTCATTTCTAGATGTTGCATAAAACAGTGCATGATACCACTGCAGGGATTTGTGCTTCCTTTGATAAGGGAGTAAAGCTAGGATGTTGCAAGCTCAGTACTCCTCTAGACCTTTCTGTTAAGTTGTATGAGCTCCTCTCAGTTTTTAATATATATTCAGCCCCAAAGTTTTAGTGAAAAGCTGTTTGGATACCTTACCTGTGAATAAAAATGAAGCAGGAGAGGTTTTGTTGGTGTTTACCATGGGTTTGAAAAGTTGTTCTGTAAACAAGGAACCATGGCACAAAACAAAGGAAACCACTTGTCCAAGAATGGAAATTCCAAGTGGAGCAGAAAAATTAATCTAGATCTGTTTGGACTTTAACTGCTTGTCTTAATTGTTGGAGTTGACTTTTCTCTCTTTGCTTTGCAGTACATATATCCTATTATAAGTACAGTGCAGTATTGTCTTTTGTCACTTGATCTAAAGTTTTAAGGAAACCTCAATTCTGTGTCCCCAGTTGTACTTGGAGCAGTTAGTACCTTCTGGCATCACTTGGATTTTTGTATTGTCTTCTAAGGGAAGTATCCTAAACTTGTGGTTGCAAGAGAAATAGCTTATTTCTAGCTCTTTTTTTAACATATTCACTTCCAGCCACATTGCTTAATGTTTGCTGTGAAATTTCCAATGACATAAAACACAAACTGACACAGATGTTTGCACCATAAGCAGAAGAGCAGGAAGAATATCACAGACTTGTAGAACTTGCCTTTTTTTTAATTGTCATTTGTGTAGGTACACCTGTTTTTGGGATTCAACGGAAGACTTAAGATAATGGTGGGAAACTTAAAACCTGTGGCCAGAAAGCAGGAACAAACAGTACAGGACTGTTGTAAATACCTCACACTTGTCATGTGGTGGTGAAGCATGTTTTAACCTGTGGCTTGTCAAAGGTATTTGGAAATTGTGCTCATCCTTCATTAAAGTAAGGGACAAAACAGCCTCTTCAGTGCTTATACTCACCTAGAAATGTGCATTAGCTGATTAAGTGAGATCTTGGAACAATTGAGTTCTCTCACATTGGGGGGGAGACAAGTTTTATGAATAATGTGATTGCTTAAGTGTCCAGGGTATCCTCTGTATGTAAAGAACTTTCCAGTTTCACCTCTTGACAAAAGGGAGGAAGAGGGGAGAAAAAACTGGTGGCAAAGTCTATCCAGGAGCTTTGCCCTGTTTGTGTAAGCAAGGACTGTGCTGTGATCTTTGTGTACGTAATCTTCTGGGCAAATAATCTTCAAAATGTTCTGTCACTAGATTTTTCTGTACCATGGCATTTTTCCTTCAACTTAGCATGGAGATCTTGTTGAAGTTCCCAGGAATCATGAAAGATGGGGTATGCTTGGTGGATGTGGGAAGTTGCATTTGGTGTCCAGTGTTCCTGATTCAGCCCTGTTGAGGAACCTCATGTTAAGCCCTAGTCCTGTTGTGGTTTATTTTTCTTACAAACAATGTTTTTCATTAGTATTTTGGATATGCAGATTAACAGTTTGGAGTGGTTAGGAAATAGTTGCATTGATAGGGGCAGAGGAGCAGGAGTATTACATGAAGGGGGGAGTTGCAGCATTTTTAGGATGCTTGATGGATTGTTTCTGGTCTTGGCCAACTCCACTGACTTACAGGAAAGGCTAAAGCAGTCGTGTGGGGGATGGTGATCTTTCCCCTAACTGTAAATGTTTGCAGTATAAACAGCTGAGCTATACATCAGCAACTCTCAGTGGGGGGAAGAAAAAAAATGGCATTTTTAGGATGGGTTCTAGTGCAGATAAATCAGATTAATTACGTCCTACAAGTGCTTATCAGCTTGGCTTTGTGAACACTGCCTGTGGTCAGCTGAGCTGATGACCAAGCTACCAGGATGTTAAGGACAATAACCCCAGAAATTGCTTTGGAGCTATAATGATGTAATTAAAACAAAAAACCAATAATAATTCCATTCAGTGCAGAGACCCAGAAACTTCCCACCACTACCTCTCTGGGTCTTGGCAGGAGATTTTTGGCAGTGGCTGTTAAAACACACCGGACTTACTTTGTTTATTTTGTAGGGCTGGAGTTCCTTGCCCATGCTGGGACTGTGGGAGGGGACGGATGCTTTCCTCCTTGCACATGTGTTTGTTACTGGAGTAGAGTTCTTCAGCAGAAGGGAGAGTGTGTTGCAAGAGTTAGCTACAGATTTGTGCTGTTCATCTTGCTTAAATTTTGGTCTGGGCAAATCATCTTTGGTTATGCATGTCTCTTGCTGTGTTTTCCTGTGTCCCCAAGAAAAATATGATCATGTAAGAAAGGCACTAATGAAGCCGATACACAGCTATTGTCCTCCTCATTTGGGTTATGGAGGAGGCATGCCAGATATCTATCTTGTTCTACAGCAGGCCTGCAATCTCATGCAATGCTTTTCTGCTTGAGCTCTATATAGCTTCAGGAGATTAATTTAAATGTAGAGGTCTTTTCAGGTTTCAGTGGTTCATTGACTATGCTGGGGCTGGGCAGAGGGAGCTGAACGGGCAGGGAGAGGCTCTGCCCAAACTGATAGTACTCAGGCAGTAGCTAGAAGAAAGCTTTTAGGATTGGTTGTTCTATGTTACAGTACAGGACATAATACATATTACTCAGGTTAAAAGGGATTTTTAAAGCTGTTTGGATGAGCAGTGCCCACAGCCATGGCAGGTGTGACCATCCAGGGCAAGACATTCCTCATGGTAGGTTCTTCTGCCAGGTATCCTGGGGGCACCTGTAGGGTTTTTGATTAGAATTGTTGTTGCTGTGCCACTTTTCCATCTCCATTTGAGTTAGACCCACATCTCAGCAAGGTTTGTTGTGTGAACAGTTGCTTGCAGAGCTGGTGCAGTTACCATAAGTGCAAATGGGTAAAGCCCGAGTTGGTTTGAGCTGTGCAGAGGGTGAAGTCACGGAAGAGAAGAGCTGCTGAGTTGCTGCTGGCTGGGGCTTTGCATGATTAGAGCTCATCATTTTGGGGAGGGCAGAAGAGACAGATCTTAAAGATGGCCTTTTAAGTGCTTGAGTCTATACATAGGTATGGACTTAATCAGATTTAATGTTTATCAGTCCATATGCCTGGGGCTTTCCATCTAAGCTAACAGTAACTGGATCAGTCATTTGGTTTGGGTGTGAGACCATTGGCTGCTTCTCTCCTCTGAGCCAAATTGGGACCTCTGCTATTAGGAGTGCTGGTAATAAGACAAGAATCCTACCTCGCTAAGTGATGAAGAGTAAGTGCTCTGCAAGAGCTGGCTTTCCATGTCACCAAGAACAGGACAGTAAGATTGGTTTAATGTACATGGTAAAAGTCTGGCTTCTTTATCCCAAGAAAGACAAGGGTGCAGAGTGATGGGGATAGGATGGTGTCCTTATGTGCTAAATGAACAGCTCAACCCTTGTCACTGCATCAGTGGTGAAGGAAAACAGGTTTGCCCCACTCCCTTCAGGCTGGGCAGAGACCTGCATGATCTGGAAGTGTTCTGCATAAACAGCTTGAGCAAGAATGTAGGTTGAGAGAGGCTGGGACATGGGCAAGCTGTAAAATTAATTTCAGTTGAATCATGCTTTGGTTCTCTCTTACAATTGGCATAAATTCACATCCTGCAGAATTAAGCTAGGAAGGACGTTTAATTTTCTTAATGGGCACAGGTGCTATTTTTACCTCCTTTTATTCTGTATTAGATAAGATCAATGTATGGCATTTGTTTGAGGATAACGGGAGTGGGGTTTGTAGACAGTAGCCACATAATTAGAAATGTCATCAATTTTGTTCCAGTAAATAACAGAAAGTTACTCTACTGTTTGGGGTTGTTGGTTGGTTTTTTTCATAGTAAAATTAAGGAAACCATTTCTTTGTAACTTGTATGAAGTTGTGGTTCTGGAGACACTGATTATTTAACATCCTGTTACACAGTGGTCAGTTGTTCATGCTTTCTCATGACTTATATGTAAAATAGCAAGTGGGTAGCTTTCTCCTTTACAGGATAGTTAGTAGTTAAGGCATGGGTATTAAATTATGTGCATTCCTTCTAGTATAAAGTTTAGGATATTGCAAATGGGTCAAAAGTACTTGATGTTCTGGGTGTTTGGAGAAGCAATTAAACATGTCTGCAGCTGTTCCAATCTGCAGCTGAACTGTCAGCATGGTAGAGGCATCAAAGTATTTAAGGCACCAAAATGCCTTTTTTAAATAAAAGTAACTCCTGTTAAACTTAATGGAATAAGAAAAATTAATTTATTTTCATTTTTTATCTGAATTTCTAAACAGGCAATAAGTTGTGGTGGTGTTCTAGAAAGAAATTGCTGGAAGTTGGACAAGTTTTGCTGCTTTTTTGGTCAAAGCTATAGTAACTTTATCATACAAAGCATGCAGATTCTTCTATCTTTTGTTTCATTCCGAAATTTGTTTTAGCTTTCTGAATATCATTTTTCCAGATGGGAATATGCTGCTGTTAATGGTCTGGTAATGCTGAATGGGTAAAATAATCCTGAGTTCAAAGTGCAAAGTCAGAAGAGCTGGGAATGGATAGTTTCCAATTTGTTTATTGGGATTAGTTGGAAATACTTAATATTAAGCAGTAGCTGCAATCCATGCTCTTTCAGCCAATACAAACAGCCACTGTACTACCTTATAGACTGTTGATAATTACCATTTCAGGCTTTTGAATTCTTTATGTGGGATATTAAATGTATTTTTTAATATAAATTATAGACTTGCTGAGTGAGACAAGTTGAATGTTTTCTTAAAGGTGGTTGTGATATTTAATTCAGCTTTATGTTCTGGTACAATTTAAATAGCTAGCCAGTGGGGAAATAAAAATCTTTATATCAGACTCTTAAACTCTTTTAAATCATGTCACATGTGTATTGGTTTTTGGCTGTTCCTTCCTCTGTTGTCAGGAGGAGTGTTTTTTGTAGTTGATCAGGATTCAGATAGGCATTTAGATGCTTTAAACTTAATATGAGCACATTTCACTTGTCTTTCAAAGACAATAGCATGGATCCTACTGGCCTTTTGAAATAGACTCCAGGGAGGAGGAGTTTGAAAGCCAAGGAGAGAGCTTGTGCTTCACCAGGGTACTGCTAGGTATTTTAGCAAACTATTAAGACCTTGCAGTAGGCTTTTGTGGGGGGTTTTGTGTTTTGTTTTGGTTTTGTTTTAATGATGTAACTTTTCTACTGAGGAGTGTAACAACAGATGTTCTGTTACAGAAAGATGAACTACAGCTTACCTTTTTTGCAGAAATAGCTGCTGTTCTGCAAGTGACACTTCAGTTGAATTGAAAACCCACAGTGGCTGATGTAATTACTTCAGATTGAATATAGTTACTGAGTACGTGATCTTACTGAAAACTGAAATTCATGGGAATGCTTTCCAGCTTAACTAGTGAGGGAGGATGTAACAGCTTGAAGAAAAAAGCAGCAGATAGAATTGCAAACATTTTTCTCTCGGTAATATGCATTTGTATTACATGTCTGTAGACATTGCAAGTATTAAAAAAAAAAATCTTTTTATGAAGGATAATCTAAGGTTGGGTAACATCTACTCCATGGAAGCTGAAGCTAGAGGAGAAATTACTTAGACAACAATTCCTCTAAGTGAGGTTCTGTCCCAGAGCAGACACTTTTAAGTGTCTCTGTGACTGCTTCATGAGAAATCCCTGTGACTGAAGATGTTAGAATTCAGTTTATAATCAAAATCTGATGGTTTAATTGCTACTAGAAGCACTGGATTCAAATGACCTGCTAAAGTGACACTTTAGTATGCTGGCTGATATTTGACTTCAAGAGTGTTTTTAGTTGTTAGAAGCAGCTGTTACTTTTAGATTATATTAATGACCAGAGTACAGATGCTATAGTGATGCAGAGGAAGTTTCATCTTCCAGATGAGTGGGATTCCTCTTTTCCCTTTTCATCTGGATCACATAATAGAGAAAAATTTGGGGAGGGGCAGGGAGAAAAAGGGAAGACCAGTAATTTGATCCAGTAACTACATCTGTTAAACTCAATGTCTTTTTGAAGTTACACATTTTCTCTTTTTCTTCCAAAGAAAGTAAGTAAATACTTCATAAGTAGTCATGCATGAACTATATTAAGACAGTCCTCTCCAGAAATTACATGATACAAATGGCTTTGGTTCTATAAAACATGTTACCAGTAACACCATTGTTTTAATTGTGTGTCTTCTCACAGAGGGAATGTTTTATGAGAACTGCACTCAGTAGCCACAAAATAGTAATGAGCTGGGAGAAAGAAGTGGTAATTAGAAATAGGCATCAAAGGAGCTACCAAAAAATAAGTTATCCAAGTTTGATTTTTAATACTAAGAATGTGTATTTGGGAGCAAGCTTTGGATGAGCAATTTCCCTGGCAGGAATGAGAATTCTAACCTGTCCCAAAACATCACCAGGGAGTGAACAAAAAAGAATCATAAGGCTCCTTGCGAGGGAGCAGCCTTCAACAGCATGTTTGTGAGATGAGTTTGTTAGAGAAGAGCTTTTCCTAGGAAAGAGATCTGAGTGCTTGCAGAAACATCTTACTGAAGTATTTGCTGCAGTAGGTAGAGTTGGAAATGTTGCTGTCTCTATGGGAACATCTTACTGCTATATTTAGGAAAAATAAATTAAGCTTACTCTCCTCAAATGAGCATGGTTTTGGTAAGGCTTTGGTTGGAGGTGTAGTGGTATTTTTGAGGGGAAGGGAGTAGAAAAATTTCTTCTGCATTTGGGTTTGGTGAACCACTTGTCTCTTACTTTTCAAGTCAAACACACCAAAACTGTCACCTGTTTTTGAGACAAACTGTTTGCAGCAGGAGGCAGAAAGAAACTCAGCTTAAAAAAACCCGCAAACATCTATTTATTAAACTGAACAAACTGGACAAGAAAATGAACTGATCATCGGTATGCTGCTCAGCAGTATTCTTTAGCTTGTTTTTCACTCTTTTTTGTTTAATCAGCATTGATTCAAAGACTGAGTTTGGGGGTTTTGTTTTGCCTTTGCTGTGTTTTAGCCACTCGGCATTCGTCGGGGTTTTTTTTCTCCCTTTCCCACCACATTCCATGTAAGCACAATCCAAGGCAGAGCAGATCGGATAGTGTACATATTTTTGCTCTATAAACACATGCTTGTTTACATTTGCTTTGTTGCCATTTTGCCTCTAATCCTCCTCTGATGCTGGAGGGTATCAGCCGTGACTAACAGACTCAGAGGTACAGCCATTCTGACCCCATGTGCTGCTCGTGTTTCCATTTGTTTGTTTCTGCTTTGCCTTCCTTCCCAAGTACTCAACAAATTATTATTAAATATCTTCCAGGATTTAAGAGGCCAACCTGGGAGCAATTCAAAACAGTCCAGAACATGAACATATGTTCTGCTTGGTTTGTTCCTTACCATGGAAGCAAACTGAAATGCTCAGTCCTTGCTTATTAGTGCTACACGTAAAACGGGTATAAAACAATCAATCCCCTTTTCTGCAATCGGTCTTTTTTCTGTACAAAAGGCAGTTCTTATTAACTGTTGCAGCTTGATTGTAACCTGCCACTAATATTTGGCAAAACCTTTTTAAAATAAACCTTCTGACATCTGTGCAGTTACTGCTCACTTGCAGCACCCAGCAGCAGCTCAGCATTGCAGATTTTGCATCTTTGAAACTTCCAGGTCTTTGCTGATCCAGCTTCACAAATCCCTGGTGTCACACCAGCTTTACAAATGCATCAAATTCTCTTTATCAGCAGAAAAGGCCAGTTTGGATTCCTAGGCCACATCTGCTGGTGAACTTTGTGCAGTCTGTCTGTTTTTTCCTTTCCCCTCTTTTACTAGAAGAAAGGTTGGTTTGTTGGCTGCTGGCATGGGGCGGGACAGGAATGCGATGCATGCACAGACTGTGCAGAATTTCCTGTTCAACTGCCTCTCCAAACCCAAACCTCAGTGCTGGCAAAATCTCCAGGTTAAGCAGCTCAGTCCTTGCTCCAACAACAGAGAAGTGCTGCAGCTTCTGAAATGCTTTGGGTTTTTACAGAAAATACGTTTTTTTAAAGTGAGTTTTCATGGTGTTATACTGCTCTAAGTGTATCAGATTCTGTGGATATTGCTTCTACACCATTTACTGGGGTTGAGACTAAAGATTAAACTCACTGAAGCACTGTAGGTACACAGAAATGGTTCCGTAATGTCACTGCAAGAAGTTATGTTTGTTTTGTAGCATACTTTGTCTCCATAATGTTGCCTCTGTACTTTGGTTAGCTTCGTTTTCCATCCAGTTAAAAACAGTAGTAAGCTTTTGGCACTGGAGCTAGTTTTGCCTTATTAGCTGTATTTTATTTTGCTCTTAAACTCTTTTGAAGCATTGCTTCTTCATTGCACGAATTTTACTGCAGAACTGAAAAGGAAAATGGAAGAAAACCTTTTGAGTTTGATGACTTCTGGCAGTGACCCCTAAACTCCAGTGCTGCAGCCTTGCCTTGTGTGTAGTGTGGATGTGAGAGGAAGGGTTTCTTCTTTTCCTTTTAATTCTTTTATCTTTGCTTTCAAGTAGCCCTGGTCTTTTGTACATGTAAACAGCTCTGTTACCATTTCAAACTGCCAGCTGATGCAGGAGGGACTGTGGGGTAGGGCAGGTTAATTTTTTTATATTTACTACTTTTATTTGTTTTCAAGCAGGTAGATGTTTTGAGAATTTATATCCATAGGCTCTGCTGTAGCTCTTCTGGGAAAAAGGCAAATCCTAGGAGAAGGTTTGACTGTGAGCTGTGTATATATGCCTACACAAGTGCATGTATACATTTTTTTAAATTGTATAGCCTTGTAGCACCTTTTTTAGTGCATTCAGCAGCTCCTTCATCCTGTGTGAAAGGGAAGTGAGTGTGTCCAAGTCAGCCTTGAAGACCAGGGCACCCCACTGGTCCTTGATGCACTCTCACAGGATGCCACATGCTGTGCAGGTGGACAGTTTCCAGCTGACAGGTACCAAGTCCAGCTCGAGCTCTACCAGCTCGGAGCATAACGCAGGCAAGGCTGGATGGGCACATTCAGCTTCTATTTAAACACTGTCCAGTTGTTTATGTAGATAGAAAAGGTACAGCAGCTCCCTAGCTCATCTTGTTGGACAAGTTGCTGGAGTGCTGCTAGAGGTGGGCATCTCCTATTTTTTCTGTGTTCTCATCCATCTTCTGTCCCCAACTGTTCCAGTGACAAGTGATACAGGCACAAAAATGAGCGTTCAAAGAGTTAATTAGTCCTTTCCTAGATCACAAGGAGACCTGCTTTTCAGTCCTTTAGAGATACAGATCTACATCTGGTACTTCTCAAAATTGGAAGTGGTCTAGGTGGAGCCCTGTTAGCTTGTGAGGCGCTGGAGCAGGGAAGGAGGCATCCAAGATCTGCACTGTTTGATTTGAACTTAAAGGTATTTCATTCAGAACATAGTTCAGCAGGTTATAATTAGGTTAAAACTTTTCAGCTTCATTATGAAATGTGGCTGACCCTGAAGCAGGAGATCTCAGACTTGGACTCTGAGAGATGCTTTTCTTTTAACATAGTATTTCCTAGTAGCAACCCTCCTAACTTGTTTAAGTATTGCAGCATTGCAAGACAGCAAAGCTTTTTAAATCATGGCTAATATGAGATGCTGACACACATGATATGAAGGTTAGTTATACTATCATATATATGTATGTCCAACTAAGCCTCAGTGTGCAGACTGAAATGTACCCAGTGCTTTATGGGTTTGGAATTTGCCTTGAGATCTGTTGGGGTTTTGTGGTGCTTTGAGCCATTTCATGGTTTCTTATCCCTCCTTGTCACTTAAGAGGCTTCTGTGTACAGTTGCTGGTTTTAACATTTACAGTCTGTATCTCAGGATGCATCAGAGAGATGCATTGTACAGAAAGAGCAGTGNTTGACAGAGGGTTGGACTTGATGATCTCGGAGGTCTTTCCAGCCCGATCGATTCTGTGATTCTGTGTGCCTTAAAAAAAGCAGCTTCAGAATTTCACTACTTTTGATCTTAGAAAATGAGCATCTAATAACCAAAAGCAGGTATTTAATCCACCCAGATTTGAGGACTGTAATAAATAATTTATGTAGGGCAAAAGATGATTTTATTTTTTGCTTTAAGCTACTGCTGCAAAAAAAAAAAGTTTTCAAAGCTTTGATTGGTTAAGTAAAGGTGTTTTTTCCTTCATACAGCTTTAGCTGACTTAACATTCATCCTAATGATTTTTCTCCTTTTGTCCTAGGTACTGTGTGAAAGTTTGTTTTTGTAGGACTTTTGCAGGTATGGAAAGCAAACTGTAGAGTTCTGATAACTTCTCTTTGAATGAGATAAGCTGTTCTTGCATAACCTTTAGATCTTAGTGTACAGGTGCAACTTCTGAGCTTGTTTTCTAAAACATGGAATGAGTTAATAGGAAAAATGGAATGTTACTTTTAAGTTCATAAATCATATTGGCATTTTTTCAGATCTAGGTACAGTGACCTATTTGAAATAGATTAAAGTGAGATAAAGAGGAGATTATCTCAGAAGTTAAAGTTGCTTGGTCATTTCCCTTCCCTATCCCCACCTGTTTTACGTGTTTCAGCTTTTATTTCTTGACCCATAACCATGTTATCAGCTCCATCCAGAGTGGACAACTACTGCAGTGTATGCAAAAGGGGTTGGTGAGGAGTGAGACTCAGATGTTCTGGAAAGGTTTTTCTTCCACTAACTAGTCTAGGATCCCTCCCTTCAGAGAAATATTTTCAGGGGAAAAAACAAAACCTTGAGTTCAATTATGTCTTTGAGGGGAGAGAGGCTGCCAGCTTCAGTTAAAATGAAGATAATTCTGGGGTGCATCATGCTGAATATAAACAGGACAATTTGCTTGGGTTATATGTTTGAAGGTTAAACCACATGCAGACAGTTGTTTCAGGTATGACAGTCCTGTTAGTGCTATGTTTTGTGCAAAGCTCATGTGGAAGATTAAAAGTCTCAAGGATAAAACATTTGAAACCAAAGTTATGTGGGCATCACACACAGATTTGGCACCAAGTATTGTAAAAAATACCTATCCTAGTCAATACATCACAAAAATAGGAGCTGTATAAGCAAAGTTCATGGTTTTCTGCTGCTCAGCTGTTTGTAGCTTGTGTCATGGAGGATATAATTTTTTTCTAGTAAGATCAGGTACAGCCTTTTAAGAGGATTGAGAATTTATAGCCATGTATAACCATGTATACATTTTGAAACTGTTTCCTTTTGAAGAAAAGCTTTATTCTGATTTGTGTTTTTTTCCATTTTGTATTATAAACAAACTTGTTAGTGGAGAGCTCATGATACACAGATGTTCCTTTTATTGCATTTGGCAAGTTCATCTGTAAGTGCATGGAAAGTCTCTTCATTACCCACTTTATATTATTTGGGAGAACTGGCTATTGGATTCATTTAATTAGGAAAAATTCAGCTGTAATGAGCTCACTCATGCATTGCAGAGGGATGGACTGCATTAGGAGCCTTCCAGTCATCCCATGATGGCTTTCCTGCAGCAGCAAGGAGTTTATTGTGCAATGGCTGCACAACAGTCTGGTTTGTGATTTCATACAACTGCACCAAAATTTGATGGGAGAAGCCCTGAACTGTCCTGGTGGGAGAATAGCAGCACAAGCCTGCTGCTTCCTTCAAGGATGGTTTGAGTGAAAAGAGGTTTGAGAAGATGCTCTAGATGACTTCTATTAACATGTTCTTGTATTAATCTTTACTATAACATTTGTAGTATCTGGGGTTTGTTTTGTTTTGCTTTTTTTCTCTTCCTCTTTTGTATAACCACAAAAGTTATACAAAAGTTATAAAGTTGGTTGTGTATCTTCCATTTAAACTTACATAATTGCAGTAATCTCATAGAATCATAGACTGGTTTGGGTTGCAAGGGACCTGTATAGGTCCTCTAGTCCAACTGCCTTGCAGCCACCAGGGACACCTGCAACTAAATCAGGTTTCTCAGAGCCCCAAACAACCTGACCTGGAATGGTTCCAGGGATGGAACATCTCCCACCTCTCTGGGAAACCTGGGCCAGGCTCTCAACATCCTCAGTAAAGAAGAAAGATAAATCTTTCTTACATCTAGTCTAAATCTTGCCTCTTCTAGTTTAAAACCATCCTTGTCCTGTACCAACAATTTGATGGGAGAAACATTCCAGGTCAGGTTGTTGGGGGCTCCTTGAGCAACCTGATGTGGTTGAAGATGTCCTTGCTCACTGCAGGGGGGTTGCACTAGATGACATTTAGAAGGTTTTGGGTTGGAAGGGACACTTATGATTCCATGTCTTCATGTAAAGAGGTCCTTAAACTGCAGCTAGAGTGCACCTGGGGTTGTGCTGAGGGAATTCGTCACTCCCGTCTTGTATTGTACCTTTCTTCAACTCCTCTGCTGGTTACAGTCTTCTCTGTTTTCCCAAATGGCATGTTTTCATATTGTGAAGTTGTTTTGCCTGGGCTTCTGTGGTACATGGTGGTTTATGATGTAAAAAGGTCACTTAAAGTTATCTTCAGTATTCAGTGGTGATAGGAGTAATGAGTTTACTTCTGTGACTGTCACAGGAAGTCAGTTCCAGAAATCAAGGTTGTAACTTCCAAAAGATGGAGGAGGGGGAGAAAAAAATCCTCTAAATTCCATATGCTGGATGATGCTCAAACTTGGAGTTGAGATAATTCACCTTACCATTCTAGTGCCTGGTCTTACCTATAGGCTTCTGAGGAACATCAGATTTTATCCTCTGCAGTCTTTTTTCCTCTTTAAAATTTGCTGACATACAGAATACCTACATTCATGGTAGTGATTCAATATTAATGCTTCTTTACACCTGTAGAGTTACAGTCATTACATTTGTACTGTCACTGCTTCAAGAAAAGCAAATCTAGCAAACACATATTGCATGTGGTCCAGTGTAACTAAGGAGGGAGAAACTCTTTTTTGTGATGTACAACACTGCCATAGCTGCTGGAAGTGAGATGTGGTGGAAGTTTTTCCTGTGCGTGTTAATACAGCATGGCAGGTAAAGCTGCCTGAGAACTTCTGGTTTTTACTGCATCCAAAATGATAATTTATGTCACAGTAAAGCTTCTGTACCGTATTATTTTTAAAAATGGATCTCTTTGAAATAACATCTGACTTAGTGGAAAGACCTATCTGAAATACTTGCTGTATTATGAATGGCTAAACTGCTAAGATGAAAAACAACATAAAGGATTATTTTTCGTTAAAACAAATAGTTCACTAAGTGGAAGTGAGTGGCCAGATTTTAAATGCATCATTTGACCAAGGAAAACAAGTATTATTTAAAGACTTGAACAAATCAGTAGCTCTTACGTGAGATTATTTTAATGTTTAAACTATTTAGTCCATTTACTGCCTCTTCCCATCCTCTATGTGGAAAAGATAGAGATGTTAATTCTTAAATGGTTGTGTTGTCTTTGCTGATCTGCTGTGCAGCTGAGGCTGTAAGTTATGGATGTACAAAGCTGCTGTAATTCACATCTGATGGAAAGGCTTGCTTCAATCAGTTGCTCAGAGCAGCAGGTTGCAAACAGATCTGAGGAATCTCCAGAGATGAGGAGCTCAGGGATCTCTTGGCCGCACATGTCTTTACAAAGCCTTAGCTGTGGGAGTCTGCGCAGCATCCCTGCGTTCACTCTGTTAAGTGCTGTTCTTGCTACTGGGCAGAACTTCTGAAAATTTGGGACTTGATTCTGTAATCCGTTAATATGGCTCTTTGCATGTCCAGACAATCCATGGTCTGATCTACAGTGTTGGTCTGGGGACAAACAAGATGTGGTTTAGGTAAAGTTTCACCTTGTGTGCTGTTTGTATTTGTCAACTGCCCAAAGACAAAACTCGGAAGTACTCTACAACATTTCTTAGGCAAACATTTGGTAATTAGGTTTTTTTTGCTTAACACTTTTTGGATCCTGCATTGAAGATGTCTCTCAATCCCAGCCTAGAACATAAACTGGACTTTATTAATGCAGTCTTGGCTTTGGGAGGTCTGCTTTATGCATAAAAATTGTTTGCAGAATGAAGTTTCGTGTTAACATTCGTGTGCCTTACAAAGTCCAGGAAAAACAAAGGCTTATGATAAATGCTGTGTAAGAACATTTCTGTTTTAAGCAGTCAAGTGTGCTTATTTGCTGTCAGATTTTTGACCCTGGAAACAAAACACATTGTATTAGGGAGGTTTCTGTGGCACTAGCTGTAGGGAACAGGACACAGGGCGTTGTGCTTCCCATTTTAATTTCAGCCTATTTCAGCATTTAAGGTCAGGAAGGAGTTTTCTTTTCCTGGATGATACTGTAACAAATTTGTTTGCACTTGAGTGCTGTTTTGAAAAAGGCCTTCATAGCTGCACAGGATCAGGGGGCCAGTAAAACTGCTACCTTGGATTTCTGAAGAGCAGACTTTTTCCTTTCCTGGTTGGACCAAAGAGCAAGTTGAACAGGGAGGCCAGGACTTCTCTTTATTTAGTACCACCCCCTTCAGACTTGTTCATGCAGCCAGCAGCAACCATGCTGCCTGTGTCTTCTGTATTCTGTCCTCCAGCAATGCTGTCAAACAGTAAGAGGAAACTCTGGAACATCTCAGATGTTTTTCTGAGCCTAACAGGCGATTAAATGTTCCACACGTGATCGTGTATTTGGCTAGAAAATATGCCTGGGCATCAGTAGGCATTATTATGTATCTTCTCATTTGGATTTGTCCCATTTAGTTCCTCAGTCCAGAGAGGTATTTTAGCAGCAAGTTATTTCATGTAATTTACACTATCTACCTTGGATATTTCTAGGAAAACTACCAATGTAGTCTCTTTGCAGTCAAAGGTCTTGTTGTACTGAGATCTAGATTGGTTAGTACTAGGCTAACATCACCATGTGAGTTTGATAAGGAAAAATAATGTGTTGAAATGGAAGGAAAGAGGCCTCAACTATGCTGGAAAAATCTCTGTGGGGTTATTTTAAGACTTGAGAAGGACTTCTGAAGTAATAACCATGCATCTTAAATTCAGTCATTGTGCTCTGAAAAACTAGGTCTGTGCTACATGAATTTATTTTTCTGCCTTTTTTTTTTCTAGTGTCCCAATGTAATATCAGCTTGAAGAAGCAGAGGAGTCGAAGTATCTTTAGCACCTTATTCTGCTGCTTTCGCGACTACAATGTCGAGCCACCATCTACCAATAGCACCAGTGCTCTTCCTCCTTTGGTGGAGGAGAATGGAGGACTTCAGAAGGTAAGGCTTTTATTCTTACTTTGCTGTCATATAGGTCTCTTGTAAACAAGGTTTAACTCTGTGCACCTTAAGGTTTGCTTAGTAGGTTTTCCCTCATGGGGAGCATGTTTGAGTTACAGAAAAAATGACTAGTTTGATGGAGAATTGCTAATATGATCTGTTTAGGTGCAATTTAAAACTCCTTTTTCCATGAAGGGTATTGGCACTATGTATTTTGGAAGCAAGCAACATTTAAAACCTGAGTAGGACACTAAAAAATGTGGACTTGTCATAAAACATCAGATGCTGAGTTGTCTTAAGCTTTGGTTCTCTTTCCCAGCCACAGGAAGTTCAAAAAGCATCCACTGGAACGTAGTGGTACCTCTTTGAATGTCAGCTGAAAGGACTTCCAGTGGCATAATTCAAAAAGGAAGAGATCCATAATTGTTTGGACCTTTTTTTCTAAACAGTTCACCTCTATTTAAGGCATGCTGAGTCCAGGGCTATGAGCTTTTGGCCATTTTTTCAGGTTATTAAATTTTGCTTACCTAGTAAGTCAAATTAATTGACATAAACTTCAAGCATTTCAAAGAATTGTATGTAAGAGTAGTGAGTTCTGGTGATTGTATTGCTTTGCCATATTCATAAAATCACAAATGATTTTGTGTTCTTTTTAAATCTGCTAACACTGAGAGGATGTGCGTTGTGAACTGAAGAATTTCAGTTCAATATAGCAAACACAGAAATATTATCTTCTTCACACCATGGTGTTTTTCAGCACTCTCAAAACTCCTAGAGCTATACTCTTAATTGAAACAGCATTTCCCTCACACCTTTTTTGTTTTCTTTATGACTTTAGGAGATAGCAAGCATAAGTGTATCCATGATGTGGAATAATAGCAGAAATGGAGATCTCTGTTTTCACCATTCTGCTCTTCATACTGATTTTTTGTATTTGATGCTTTCCATCTCATACCTACCTTGTCTGGTCCATTTTATTTTGTTTTGGATTTTACTGCTTCTATTTGAATTCTTAAAAGCTCAGGAGAAAAAGCAGAGGAACTGTTTGGTGAGACAGAGGAAAGGAAAACAAACTAAGGTGGTGGAGGCTAAGAATATGTGTGGAGGTGAAGCCTGAACTGCAACAGTTCATATTGAAACTGTGCACTGAAAATTCTGCTGCCAGGAGGAGGAATTGCACAAGTGGTTTTAGACAATTTTTCTAGCCAAGGTACATTTTGACTGAAATGGAATCTAGCCTGGATGTGCTGAAGGGAACAATGAACATGGACATGTTCACCTGAGAAATAAAGGAATAGGGAACTAGTAAAATTTCCCTTTCCACTATGCTAGAGAGAATGGAAAGGAGGGAGCAAAGCTGCTGGCAAAATGAGTGAAAATAGGAGTTCATTAGAAAGGAAAAACAAAGGAAGGAAGCACTTGATGTTTTTTCTATAGAAAATGTGAGTTTAAATGGTGTGGAGTCAGTTTTCAGATTGCATTTTGTAAAACAATTACTTTCTATCTATCTATATTTCTGTATTACTGTCTATGTATCTTTATGCCTGGAGTGGGTGATTGCATGTATGCTCACCCAAGTTTCCATCCTCACTCTCTGCTCCCTTCATGAGCAGTTCTGAAGTTGTGCAATACTTGTACATAAGTCCAAGACACAAATGACAGAGTTGATAGAATTACCAGACTACATCTTAAGATAGTAAAAGAAGTCCAAGGAATGTGTTAAAAAGACTGATATTTTCAAGAAGAATGAAAAGCACTCAGGTGCATACAGATCTTCATAGAAGAAACTAAATACAGCTAAGCTTTTGGGTAGTTCTTAAGTGAGTGCCAATAAATCTGTGACTTTTCTATTTTAAATGCAGTATTAAAGACTAAGGAGCTTTGTATGTGGTTTTAGATGCTGTTTTTATTTGGAGTGCTAACATGGTTAGGATAAATAGGAAATTCTTTTAAAGGAAGAAGAATAGCACTGAAGACATGGATATATTGGAGTTGCTGTCAGGCTAGTGTTTTTCACCTGGAGAGCTGTGTTTTAGAACTGTGCAGGCTGGTTGGGTTTGGTTGAGTTACACTCTGCATCTTGTCTAGATTCAGAAGTGATAAGTAAGTTGAGGAAGAAGTAAATGCAGCAGTGTGCCTCAGTTTCTAAACTGATGAAATTCAGTGTCCAGCAATGACAAAAATAGCTGTGTTAGGAAAGAAAAGAAAGCCTGACAACACACTGCTTAAACTCCTCTGCTGTTTAATTAAAGCTCTTTTTGCATTAACCTACCTGCCAGATTAGAATAGTTTAAATTCTGTTGAGCTGCTGTTCAAATGGTCACTTACCTGTATTTGCTGTCTTCCATATATTTCATTAATTATTTATCACATCCCAGGTGACCTCTGACCATGGCCCAGGTGCTGTGACCTTTTCCTTCAAAAATGGAAAAGAAAATTGCACAGTAATGTTAAATAGTTACCCTTAGAAACTACAAATGTGCTTTCCTTCTGTCTTTACTGTTCAGTAACATTGTTACATGAAAACTGGTGGTAAATACTTGAGAGGAAGGAAAGGAGTGGAGAAGACTTCTGTCGATTTCACAGGAACTTGGTGTTCTGTGTTGCTTCTGGTGTGTTCTTAAGCTGGAGAGACAAGCCCTCTAATTAGGAGTCCTGATTCTTTTAATGCTAACTTGTAAAGGAGGGAAAGCAAGGAAGAGACTTTTATGAAGTAATTGAAAACACAGTTCTGAAATTTTGTTGAAAGTAATTGTGTGATTTAACTGTTATTGTTACTTTGCTGTATTAGGAAAAATGAAATCAGTGCTTCATTTAGTATTTTTGCAAATGATGCGAGGTGATTGTGCCTGACAAGTCAAGTGTCATGTCACTGCTTCATAGAATTGGAAGAAAACACCAAACTGAGCATGGCTTCTGAATAAGCAGGGGTTTTCAACACAGACTTCTGTTCTGCTAGGGGGGGAAAAAAACCCAAAAAACTTCTTTGAATTATCTTCATTTTTAAACCTTCTACTCACAGAGCAGCTGCTTGTCCAAGTGTGACTCTAATACTGGTAATGAATGGTCCATTCTGTCTCTAAAGTTTCAACACAGCATTTTTCGATAATAACTTGTATTTACTGAAACTATTGTGTATTTGTTTTTCTTCAAATATGACAGCACTTTAGTGCAGCACACAAGTGTATTCTGAGATGCAATATCTATTACAGTGGGTATATGGGCCTGTCTGCAGCTTGGATGCCAAGCCAGATATGTCATTGGGAGCACACAATGTTCAGCCTTATTAAATCCTTGCTGGTTTTTTTCCTGTTCCTCAGCAGCAGGCAGCTCACCAACACCTTCCAGCCACTTGGGTTTTTTAATTTGTTGTCTTGTTTTATTAGGAGCTGGAGTGTTGGGAAAGTGGATTTTGTTTTCTGAATTTCAAATCTCAAATTTTTGTTCTTCAATCAGCCAACTTGGCTCAATTTTTGCCTTTTCTGGGCATGCTTCTGAGTGTAAGGTGTCTTTTTTGTTTGTTTGTTTGTTTCCCCTGGGTAAGTTTGCTACCTGAGTTTTGAAAAGTTTGCAGATGAGATTTCATCTTTAGGCTTCAAGGAGGGAATCCAGATAAAGGTGAGAAAAGCTGGATACAGCTGAGCTCTTTCTTCTCCTTACTTTGTGTTGTGGTGGCTGAGGGAGCTCTGACAAGTCTGTCAGTACTTTGCCTTTTCACTTACAATCCACTTCCACTGGAGGCAACTTTTGGGCAAATGGCTTGTGTTCAAGATGAAGCATGAGTGAGGAAAGAGGTTTTTTTTATACTTGTTGGATTAGAGGAGTAGGTCTTGAGCCACACTCAACAGGGAAGAAGACAGAATTAGAAGAAGGTTTATTCTGGGGGTAGCAGCTGCCCCCACTGCTTTCCCTGTAACAGGAATGAAAGGTCAAGTCCTTGAATTTCTACCTCACCCATCCAAGCCAATTCAAAGGTTCATCTCCTTCTCTCCATGCTTTTTGCTGCACAATGCTGTCCTCTCCCAGGGTGATGTTGGAACACTGTTTTGATGACCTGATGTCATGTCTCCAACACCTGTCTGCTTCAGGGATCTCTATATGACATAGTGCAGGAAAAAGGATCTTCTTCATACCACATGGATATGGATCACCAGAGCAAGAGAAAGAGTTTTTAGGGACCATGTTCTTGCAGTCAAAAGTAGTATCTACCCTTCATGCAAGAGAAGAGCAGCATGAGCATGGACTCCTTGACAGACTATGAGCAGCATGCTTTCCAAACAGACTCACTCTCCAGTGTGTAGGAAGACAATTGAGATGAATGTAAATAATAGTACTCTTTCTCCTGCATAATCTTCCCTGATCAGAGAAAATTCTTAGTGTTGGATTCTGTTTCTCACTATCAGCATACAGTATAGCAGATCTGTTTAGAAAACAAAATCCCCTTCTGCGTAGCTATATTTGGCTCCTCTCTCTCTGCCTACTTATTCTGACCTTCTTTGCCTCCCAAAAAGTCTTCTATATTATGAAGCAAAGCTCAATATTCCAAGTCAATGAAAGAGTCAAACAGTAACTATTACTGTTTTCAAAGAACCTATCACAGTCTAGTACAAGCTGTGGGTTAAAGAAATGAGTATGATAAATCTGTCCTTTCAGTCTCTAAAAGACATATTGTTTAAAATGAAACAGCTCCTTATCTTTGAATACAGACTGTTGTTGATGCTTATTGATCCCCTGTGTGACCATAGACAGACACAGTACTGAAAATGTTGTGGCTCAAACTAAAATCATATAGCTAAGGGAAAAGGTAAGACTTATCGTTTCATCGGTGTTTATTGTGCCATGAAAAAAACCCTTGATTTCAATGGATGGACAAATCAGTTCCTGGGTTATCTTAGTGATCCAGTAGTGGAATTTTGGCATTCTAGGAACAGCTTTGTCCTATTACCAACATCAGGAGCTTGTGGAAAGACTTCAACAAATGCAGTCATCTGTCGTGTATTTCAAACGATAGTATTATGAGCTATTTCCCTTCCTGTTCCAAGGCATCAGGAAATGAGGCAGGACACTTGAAAAAAGTTTCCCATAGCAGGCTTGTTTTTAAACAGTGTTTGCTTGTTCATAAAAGCTAAGGCTTTACCACCAGACTCCTGGATTTGTCTTTCTGCCTGTTTTTCCAGTTATCATCATTACAGTGTTGATTTTTTTGCTAGGTACTTTTAGGGTTCCTCTTAGGAAATTCAGTTGATTTTCTTGGGTTTTGATTTAAGAAATTCTGCTAGACAAGCAAAGCAAACAGTAATGCAAATCCTTTAGCAACTTAAATTCTGGATTCCCATGAAAGTCCAGCTTAACAGTAATACCATGAGGTGCAGCTCTAGCTTCAAGAGATTGCCAAAATAGAAAGCAAGTTACACCTTGGTGAGTGACTCTTTGAGGAAAACTTGATGTGATACACAATGATATTTGTGCCCACGAGTGAGAGAATCTTGTACAGTAACTGTGGTGATGCCTCTATGCCTCGTATACTATTTTCATCTGTTGACAGACAAGGAGCTCCAGTTTTGCATTTTATTCTCTCTACCAATGAATGCAAAAAAAAAAAGCCTTTAAGCCCCAAGCAAATCACAGGTTCACAATCTGTGCTCTGTCTTGCTAAGTTTGATCACAGGCCAGCTATTCCGACTGGCACCTACTCAAATTCAGTCCTTTTTTCAAGTTCACTCCTTTCTCAAATGGCCCACAAGCTTCTGATGATGATCCACTAACAAGAGATTAATGTACTGAATTATTTTACTTCTTTTTACAAATATCTTGAGGAAAATTGGATTCTTGCTAGCTGTGTTTGTTTTTATAGAGATCAGGTGGTACTTTCTAAAGCACACTTCTTGGTCGTTCACAGTAGTTGCTGTTCCCTAGCTGCTTCATCAGCTTCCCTGGATTTTGGTCCAACTGATAAAAACTTCTTTTAGCAGTAAAAAAGAGGACTTTCAAAATACTGAATTACTTCAGTTTGACATTGATGTGTCAACACTATGTTAGACTCCAAAACAAGTGAGCACAAGACTTTTTCAGCTGGAAGAGGATGTTTTTAATGTTGAAAACAGCTCTCTCAGTACTCAATCTGCTCGTAGTCATAGCCTGTATTGTCTAAGTAATTAAAGAATAAAGTCATCTACCTAAGCAACATCTTTGCTAGAAAGGTCAGCTGCTTTATCTGCAATGCCCACCAGGAAACCAATACTTGGTTTTGACAGATTAGGAAATTTCCTACTTCCCAAAATGTCTTAGCTGTTGAGTTGGTGACCCTGGGAGCAGCCTTCCCCATTTGGAAGCTGTAAATGGAGCTGTCTTTGTCTCTGTGTTGGGTTCCAGGATGAGAAGAAAAGGTCAAGTTGCCTTCCCCAAAGTACAATTGAAGAGTGAGACCATGGGAGGAGCACTGCTACAGTTGCCTTTTTCAGGATGAAGACAGTGGAATTTCTTGACTTAGTTTATCATCATCATGTCCTTCTCAGATATTTTGCTTTTGCTTAAATGAAAATGCTGGCTTTTTCCTGAGGTAGTTGTCTCAAGTGAAGTCAGCTTCAAGGAGGAGTGGGCTTCTGCCCTGCTACCAAGGTCTGGCTGAGCCTCTTGTTGCTGCAGTGAAAATAGACAAATATACCCACGAGTAAATCTTGAAGATTAAAAAGTTACAGTAAATATGGGTATATTATTATTATAATCTCTTATTAATCATAGCATGGGTTTTACTCCTAAAAGTCATAAATGCCAATACACTAACCAATCATTTCAGCAACTAAAATGCAAGATCCTGGTTTTATTTTTTTAATTATTTTTTTTACCCTGGTTTCTTGAATACTTTGAACTCTTGGTTTAAGATGTTTGAGTGCTACATTTACTGCTTCAGACCTTTGTTCTACCCTTAAAAGCCATTACCCTTACAGTGATTTTTTTGTTTTGTTTTCTTTTTCCCCAGGGTGACCAGATGCAGGTCATGCCTATACCAAGTGTATGTATTTTTATCCCTTTTTCTTTTCCTAATTTTCATAACTTTTGCTTTGATTCATCTTATGTTGCAGTCTAACAGGTTTGTGTTGCATGTTAACCAGAGGGTTTTATGTGCTGCTTGCAATGTATGTGCAGAGATGAACTGAACTGCATGTGTTGCACAGGGATAAAAAGAAGAGTTTGGGTTTTAGATGGTTTTCATCTTGCATCTCAGTTAAATTAGTTTCTGAATTTTTTTGTGTCAGTTTGGAAATGTGTGAAGTAGTCTGAAAGTTGAAGTTTCTTATTTTAATAGAGAAAAAAGATGACTCATCATCGCTATGTGAGACACAGTTACAAAAGCCTTCTTCTCTATTTTTCCCCAATATTCTTCTTGAAAAGTTAGAGTTAGAAACTGCATAATTTGTTTGAAATAAGCCACTTTAGGGAAACAATGAGTACAGTGCCCATAGCTGCATTACTGCACTTGTTTGAGGTGATGCTCTATCACCTGCTGTTTTATGGGCCCTAATACTTCTGCTTATTATTGGGTGATGTTTGGCATCTGAATTATTTTTTCAAAAGTAAATGAAAGGGGAGGGGAAAAATTCTTCAAACTGAAGCTTTTGATTTAATTAGATTTAACCTTTTTGTGTCAAAAAACTGCTTCTTATGTGGATGAAGTCTTGGAGGCTTTTTAAAGCTGGAAGTACTTTTTTTTTGAGCTCCTGTGCTGTTCGTAAAACTTCATTATTGGAGAATTTTTCAGTAAATAGCAGTACTGATGTGTGAAGTTCCTGACACAGCTCTCTTTCTTGAGATACTTGGTAGCCCCTGAAGACCTGAATATTTCCCAGGATACCACTTATTTCCCCTCTTTCCCTTCCTTCTCATGTAGCCCAACATTACAGCATCTCCTATAAGAACCCTATCCATGCTGCAGTGCAGTTGTGTCAGGAGATTGCTGTAACCATGCAGATCACTTCCCTCCTTCACCACTTTTACTTGGATTTAAGAACTGTTAGAAATTACTTTATTGCTCCTATTATTTGTAATATGACTCAGGCATATGTTTGCATCCATGTGTGTTTGTATATACACACATGTGCATGTTTCTCATTTATAGAGATGCAAGTCTGGGAATGGAAAATTTTGGATGTATGAAAATATTGGTTTCTAAATTCCTTTTCCTTTTGCATACTTGCCAGATTCTGTTCAGTGCCTGTAGTTTCTCTGCTAGTAGTTTTTTTGAACACAGAACATGTTCTGGCTGTGCTCTGACCTGGAATAAAGTTTTGCCTATGAGTGAGCATAGATATTAATGGAATAAGAATTCAAACAGACCAAAATTTGGAAATGACAAATGCCTACAGCTTTGTCAAGTACAAAAATGAAGGAGATACTTTGCTAGAACACCTTCTCTGCAATGTTAAAACAGTACACTGTTAGATTTGGGTAGTGCAGGAAAATGACTAATTCAGGAAGAGGTTTCTCTTTTTTTTTGGCCTTTTTTCTTTTCTTTTTGTAACTCAACTGTATTTTTGCTGACCTATATTCCAGTACTTGAATAGGGCAGTGAAATTAACTTATCTTCACAGTCATGATGTAGAGTTCTCAGTGAGCAGGTGACTTAAAACACAGTTGTTCCTCTTCTTCAGTGCTGTCTGATGCCCTCTTCCAGCAGGACATGCAAGTGTTGTCAGGCAACCATTGCTCACATGCAGTTGTGTGACATTTCTTCTCCAAGTATCAGAGTGCTTCTGGCTGTCACACAGAAGCCAGTGAGCATTAGCACGTCATAGTCTAAATAAAGACAGAAGTGAGCTGCATGTGGAGCAAGTGCTAGGGATGAACATGCAACATTCTGTGAGAAAAGTGCCTAAAATTAATGCAGTCCTCTGCCAGTCTTAAAAGGGCTGTGTGTCCTGAGTGCTGGAACCCAGAGGTTCACTCTGAGACAACCCTTAACCATGTGTTTAAGAGCCATTAAAGCAGATATTTTTGATGCTTTGTTACATGGATGAGAAATAGGCTCTTGGGACTTGTACATATTGCACCTCCTAGAAGAATCTTCTGAACAGACACAATGAGCTTGGTCACAATTAAGTTGGACATTTACTTTTTATGGGGCTTATTGCAAATGTAATCACTTCAAGTGCCAGAAGAACTCCTTAGTTACTCTAAAAAGAGCACTACCCACTCCCTACTCATTAAACTTCCAAATTGAAGCCTGGAGTCAAAATAGGAGGTTTTCTGAAGCTTTCTCATGCATGTATAAAATCTGTGAGTCTGCTGAGGTCACCTGTTTGAAAACTTCCATTGCTTTATGTACATATGTGCAAATCAGTGAAGTATATCATCTGCTCAATCGTGTTTTTCCTGTATTAATTGCACTTAAAGACTTGAATGAATGTGAATTTTCACTTGATTGTTGATAGAGATAACTGCTAAGCAAAAAACATTCCAGCTTTGAGTTAGGTTTCCAGAAAACATTAACAGTGTGATTTTGGGGTTATTTTGAAGGTAAACTTTATCATGGTTGTATCTTGTAGTCTGAAACTGCTTCAAGATAATGCATAGATTAAATAGCAGCATAATTGATTATTTTTTTCCCCAAAATGGCAAAATGATTTATTTTCAGGTCTGAAACACACAATTAGAAAAACCAGTACCAGCTCTGTGATAGACCTCACTTAAAGGTCTAGATAGACCTCACTACAGGTCAGGATGCTTGTGCTTTCATGGATTTTTCTCAGCTTTGTTTGGAAAGGAGTATGGTAGAGAAATCAATGTAGGCCCAGAGCAATTTCAGCACTTGTTTTCATTCTTTTGAATGAAAAGGTAGATGGAAACACAAAGCCATACTCATGTACCTTCTTAAAAGAGATGGAGAGTCCACTTCTTTTGTTCAATTTAAAATCGTAGTATTAAGGAATGGTACCAAAATTAGTGCTCAGCATCCCTGCAGGAATTAAATCTTAGCACTGGGATGTTGTTTTTCTTTAACTTGTCCTCACCTACACGTAGACAATTACTTGTTACAGCTTTTTCTAGAAGAACTTTTGTGAGTTGCCTGTTTCATCCCAGGAGCCAGCATCTTTGGGCAGCTGTGTTTTCATTGGGAATAATTTATCTCCTATGAAAATATTTCTGTCCAAAACTGCTGGGCCAAGGTGTTAGCTATGTAGAGTGCAACCAGAAGTGTGAATTGAAGGGAGGGACATGAACAGCAAATTAATGTGCTGCACTTGAGCTAGACAACATTTCCAGTACACAAAGAAAAGGCTTATTAATTCTGCTACTTGTCTCTGTGGAAAAGATGGGCCTACAGGGAAGAAAGGTTGTGATTGTTTTATGCAGTAAATTTCTGAAAGGTTTGTGTTGACCAGCTGTTTATGCTTCAACCAAAAGTCCTGTTTTCTTGCCACCACCACCACCCCCTTTTTTTTTCTTCTTCTTCCTCTTAGGGAATATACTATTTCCACGGGACTGAAGCAGTGCAGCAGTCGTTTCACTACAAGGTCTGTTGAGCTGATCAGCCATGAGACCTGGCTGGAATGCATAAATCCCAAACAGTGACTAGTTTGAAAGCTTTAACTTGTATACAATTTATGTTGTGTTGGAATTGAAGAGCAAGCTAGGACTAACAGTACCGAGATACAACATGTTAATTTCCTGCTGAGTTCTGTGGAAGCCTGCAGCCTTTCCTAGAGTATTATGTAGCAAATATGAGTTGCTTTTAGCCACACTTAAATACTCTTAATCATCTTAGATATCTTTAAAGCTACTGTGTTAAAAAAATTATCAAATATCTGTAACTATTCATTATTAACTCTGATGGAAATCTAGTAATTAGAACTCTTCTTGGATATGTCTCCATTAGTGAGGAAGATAATATACAATACTGAGTAATGGTTGTTTCTGCCTAAAAGCTTTGCTGCTCTTGGCACATGGAATTAGCTTTAGATCAGAAAGCTTGAATGGCAAAATAAATGGTCTGATACCATACATACAAATCCTTTAAGTCCCTAAAGCCTCAAAAATGTCATCCTTGCTCCAAAGTCCCTACACCAGACATTTAGCAGTCTCACAACTTGTAGTGCCTTCAGCTTCAGAATAGTTTGCTTATCCCTGTTAGATTATCAGGTGGCAAATGTGTTTTCAAAGTTGAGGGCAATAGAGGTACATGTTTCTGAAACAGCAAATTTTTCTTCTGGTCTTCAGATGTGTGAACTGTTCACCAGGTGTCTTTAAAAACAGACTCAGATTGAATACAAGAAGCCAAAGCTTGTAGGTTGATGTAGTCTTGTTAGATAAAGTTAGGTCAATACTTAGACACTGTCTCCTAAGGCAATGCTGTGAAGGGAGAGAAACTAGCAGTAACCAGCATCTCTGTGTAGACACCACAGGTAATCTTGTTTTTCTCCCAGCTGCTGCTTTTGAGGAAGCAGAGCTGGAGCTGGATAAAGATGATGGGCACAGGCTGTCTCTCACTGTGCAGTCAAGGAATTTGGGCTCTCAGAGTTGAAGGTTCTCACATTTTATTGTCTTTGGTGCATATCCATCCTTTTCCTGATGTCAGGAATACTGGTTTCCAGATAAAAACCAAAGATATCTGTGATAAGACAGTGCTTGTATTTTTCATACGCATATTTTTGTATGAAAGAATATCTATTTCCATATATTCACCATATAGAGAGATATTTTCAGTTTGGAAAAAATTCACATAGCAGGAGAAATTGCTGGTTTTGAACTGCTTGTGAAGATTAACTTACTCAAAAATTCAGACTAAATACAGAACTACTCTTTAAAAAATATGCTTAAGGATTCTTGGGGTGTTCCTACCTTTATCTTTTCTTCAAAAACAAGAAATCAGTATCAGAATGTGGGTTCTGAAGATGGTTTTCAAATGGGTTTGATTTTTTTCTTTTAGTAAGCTTTTAGTCTATTTAGGTTGCAAGCCTGGATCCTTTTTAATGTGAAAAGTTGAGGTGAGGTGCCTAAATATCTTCCAGTTTTTGAACTAGGAGAAATCAAAACTTAGATGTGGTTCTAGTTGCAAACATCACAAGGTAGAGCTCAAGCAGTTGTTGAGGTAATGTTCTGCCATGGGACTGTCTCTAACTTAGGGACTGTCACTAACTTAGGGTTTCCCATAAATTTTGGCCTGGTTAGATTACTGTGATGGATACTTCACAGGATTAAGCAGAAGTTTGTTTGTTTTTTCTTGGAGGTCATTGTTAGATAAGTGTGCTGAGAGAAAATGCATTGAGACAAGTGACTTGTGAGCAAGACAGCTTCCATTGTGGTAGCTGAAGAAACTGTTGATGTTAATTGTAAGAAACAATTTCAGTGCATCCATTTCAGTGAGCACTCCTAAAAATCCCCCAGTAACTTAGTTTAGCTAATGACACTTTTAAGTTCAGAATCTCCTTTGGTTTCTTCGTTTAAACAAGAACTTACAAGGCATCATTGGCTAGCATCCATCAATTTAAGACAGTCTGTCTCTTGATTGAAACCAATGGTTAATAATTGCTGCTGTTGAGTGTTCAGAGGATGCCTGACTCATCTGTCACCTGCTGTCTGCAAAGGGGTGGCCTCAGCTCTCTGCAAGCACCTCTACAAAAGACTGTTGAAAAGAACAGAAACCATGATAGATGTGACCCTACCAGAGCAACATTGTCAGAACAGATGAAAAGATAGCAAAAGAATGATGTTAGAGTTTTGTATCCAGTTCTATGTTACTTTAATTTCCTCTCAGTCTTGAAATTCTCCCCACTGATTCTTTTCTATAAAGCTAGTCCTTTTCCTTCATCAAAAAAACCCAAACCTCTTTGAGTGGCAGCAGTGTTTCAGTTACAAATGGAAGTATTCTCTCCCACTTCTCTTATTCCAGGAATTATCCAGTACTGAAGTGTATTGCAAATTAGGATGTTGAAGTGAGGGATGAGCAATCTTAAGACTCTGTGACTGTCTGCATTGCTGTCAGAAAAATTGTCAATTCATGTCATTGGGGCCAATTTTTAAGGGCAATGTGTAGAGCCTAGTTTAGGTTCTTTACTGCAGTTGCTATGCCTTGATTGGGAACATAAACCACGTGAAGGCTCTTGGTCAGCACCCTCACAAGTCAAAATAAGAGTGGAGACATGTCCTGGAAGATGAAATTAGTAGTGCTGTCTTCCTTCAGGATTGATTTCTCCACTTTAGCATCTTTCATGCCAAACAGAAATAAGGATTTGTGTAAAGGTCCATTGGTGTGGTACAGCTGAGAATGGCATTGACTGTGACTAGGATAAGAGCAGCAACCAAAGCAGAGGCATTAGGAAGAGGGTCACTGGAAAAGATACCATTGTATCCAGTGTCCTGTTTTCCTCTGGTTTTTAGCTAGTGATGCTGGTATACCATTTTCATTTCCAATGCTTTGGAGATAATTCTAAACAAGTCTCTCACTTAAAACAAATAAAACCTAAACAAAAAACAAACAAACAAAAACTGTATGAGTATTGCATGAACCATTAATGTCCATACATGTACTTGCATTGAGACCAGAAAAACATTCAACTTCAAGTCATGTATTTCAATTCCCAGTAATTACTAGAATGGTAGTGTTGGCTCAAGATTGCCCCTTCAATGGAGGTTTTACTCTTTTTTTGTTGTCTTCCTCTTCTTTTTTGTTTTTAGCCACCAGCTAAATACCTCCTGCCAGAACTGACAGCATCAGACTATGGGAAGAAATGTGTGGTCATTGATTTAGATGAAACTTTAGTGCACAGTTCATTTAAGGTAAGTAAATACAAAAGCAATCTCTTGCAAGTGGAATCTGACAGTGAATGTTGTAGGAACTGTTAAGCCTTTTAACACATGAACTAGTCTTACAGGCTCTCCCAGGCTGCCTGGTAGTTCTCACTGTAACTCCCATGATTATTCATCCTAATTTAGCTAGAAGGGGAATAACACAGACATTGGATATTTCTTTTGAGTCTGAGAAAGTCACACTGACTGCAGGAAGGCTTGGAATAGTCACTGACATTAAATGGTAACTGTTCCAACAAGGACCTGTGTTTTAACAGGTACAAAACTTGTTGCTCTGCAAATATGGCTTTGGTTTTGATATTTATATGATGCCATAGTCGAGGAGAGTAGAAACTCAGCACAGCTTTGTGTGCTAGGTTAGATGTACCTTAAACCAGTAGATTTTAGGCACCAGTGATTGCTGTGCTCTGTTGCCAGAGAAGGTTGTCTGTGTCCAGCTGCTGTCCTGATCACAGTTAGTGTTTGGAAGTGCTTAGCTCTCACACAGGAAAGCAAATAGCATTTAGCTGTTGCTGGTGAGTCAGACATCTTCTAGAAGCAACTTCTACAACCCTTCAGATTTCAGCATGTGCTGGGAGGGGTGGTGTTTTTCTATTGTTTCAGGAGGGCTAAAGTTAGAATAGAATTCAGAAATGCAAATAACATAAATTGGCTCAGAGTACTGGGAGCATTTCTAATTAGCAAATGTCAGACATAATAAAGCATCTGCTAGTTTTATACTTTGCTTGAAGAATTTACAGGAATCAATAATATGGGTTTTTTTACTAGTAGCAAGCTAGAGTTACCACCAGCTTTATAGCCTTCTAGTTTTGGTTGCACTCCATTTTTCACTGCTAGCATAAGCTCAACATTCTAATCCTGCAGTATTTAGTTGCCAGCATTTCAATATGCAAACCATAATTCGTGTTGTGGTTAGAGTTTGGCAACAACCCATCTTTGTTGACTTAAAGAAGACCTTATATGGAGATACTAGAACAAATATTCCTGTGCCTCAAATTGAAACTAAGATTTTTCTTTGTCTTAAATTGTGCCTAATGGTGTTCAGCAATTTGTGGTGGCATAGAGGAACCTCTTAACCTCAGTGCCATATCCTTCTCTTCTGTATGCAGACTGAAGTTGCACTTGAGAGTTCCTCAGGGAGATGAAACATAGCTGGATTGGGAAGGAAGGGACCATGCCTTCCTAATGAGAAGAGTCAAAAATAGAGGGAAAAGTGAATTTAGAAGTCTGTTTACATTAAAATAATGAGATATTAGACTTAGTGTTACCTGAACTGTGAAGATGAAAGTTTCCTTTTTGAATGCTGTGGGTAACTTTGTCCTGTGATTTTTCTGGTTTTTTGAAACAAAATGAGATTCAATTTAGGTGGTTATGAATTTTTTAACCACCTTAAAGAAATACATGTTTGATAGTTGGCAGTGTAAATAATTTCTTGTACAATTGAGGCTTGCCTGTATTGCAGTGTGCTTTCTTGGTGTGCTTATTTTAATTAATCTTAATCATTTATTCAAATTACATTTAATGGATGTTTAAAGATGTTAGAGATTTAAGAAAAATGAAAAGATTATTCTACTTAGTCTTGAACACTGAACTATATTTTGTGTTAGGAAAAGAAAACTCCTTTTTCCTGTGAAGTTAATAGTGTTAGGCTAATGTTGGAGTTTCTGCAGTCTTAGTCTTATAGTTACAATGCATTTTTTGGTGGGACTCCCTGGGATGAGAGTATCTGAGACAAGCAAGTGTTGGTGTTGAGTGGCTGGCACTGTGCAGTGGTGCTCTTTGGATTTTGGTTCATGAAGGGAAATGTTTCAACTGAAGTAAAGCTGCTGCAGCCATCAAAATGAATGCTGGATTTCCAGAAGAGCAGGGAGTTTAACACCTATATGCACAATGCTCTGCCTGAATAATCAAGTTACTTTTGAAGTTCCTTTTCATTTGGGGTTTGGTTTTTTTCCCAGTAAAATATGTCTGGTGTACCCAGGCAGGTCCCCACTGAAAAGCTGTAAAAGCATAAGAAAATTTGTGATTTTTTAGTACAAAAGGCTTTATCTGAAACACAAGATGCTTCAGAATTCATCGTTCTGTTATGAAATAGGCTTCATATTTCAAATGCAGGTAATTATTGGTTTTTTAACACAACCAGAGAGGCAGAGTATTTAAAGTGCTCTTTTTATGAAAGCAGCAACATCTGAAGGAGGGTAATTCTTGTTTCTTTATGCCCTTGCATACTTGTGAAGCTTTAAGGAGGTACTAGTCTTTCATGTTAAATGTATATTAAAGGAATAAAGTTTTAGGTGCTTTGGCAAGAGTAAAGAAGGAATGGATAGACATTATAGTTATCATTCCCATCATAAAACAATAATAGAAGCAAAATTCATGAATTATGAAATCAAGGAGATGTAAACATGGGTTTGTATAAAATGAATTAAACCACTTGCAAGTCTGGAATGTAGTCATATTCAAAACTGGCTGTCAAACACTTTCAGAATATTTAGAACTCTGAAGCTTCTTATTAGATACAAACAGTTCTGACTGAAGTCAGGATTTTCCATGGAAATACCTTGTCTGCTTTGATGCTGTCTCTCTGCTTCCCACTTGAGGCATGTACATGCTTCCCACAGGCAACCCCAGAAACCTTTAGCCAGCAAATTGTTGCAGACTTTTCTCCTGTCTTCCCATCATGATGAAGCAAGGAACATTAGTCCATGCTCTCTTCCTTATTGCTTGTGCCAACAAGAAAGCTGTGTAGTACCTAAAGTGTAAGTAGGGGATACATCGGTAGTTAAGACTAGTTTGATTTGTGTTACAAAGTTGAAGGGTGAGTTTGATCTGTTAGCAAAAGTGAAGTTGTCTAAACAGAATGTGGTTTTCTCTGACATGTGGTTGCTGTTGCTCCTGTTAAGAATGTTTGGTAATAGTTGTAGTTTTATCAGTGGACTCCAAAACCTGGGGAACTTGCAGTGACCTACTCCTTTTTTGCTGCTACAGAATAGTTATCTTGCTTGAGGGAGTCATGCATATATAAATACTTCAAGTACGTGCAAGTCTCTTGAAAGTATGCACAGAGCTGGCACCACTTGAAGCTTGGTGGCTGAGTCTTCCTGGGATAGTTCATTTGGGTTTGTTAAGGTGCTTCAGAACATTTTTGTGTACCTGTTCTGTGGCTTATTGAAGGTACTGCAGAGTACCTTCTCTGGCTGAGGGGCTTCATGCAGGTGACAGATGGGAGCCTCCCCTCTGTCTTTTTTTCAAAAGGGGAATATACCTTGGAAATTGCTTGATTTTAGCTAAAAAATAAATATATATATATATATATATCCAGATTGTATCTGTGGGTATTTGAGGAATTCTTCAGTGTAGCACTCATCAGCAGGTTGGAGTTTTCCAGTACTGGCTGCTCTGGTGGTTTGGTTGCCAATGCTGGTTGTTCAGGATGAGTAGATTCACTGTAGCTTCTGGTTTGCCCTCTGCCACAGCACTTGCAGATGTCAGATTAAAGCATCTTCCTTATTACTTCACTGTCGAGAGAGGATGCTGCCCTCCATGTAATTTATGGTCAGGAAGGTCATTTGGCAGTGGGATTAGAATGTCCTTTTCCCCCAGAATGGGATCAGAGGGATGCTATCAGGTTAATCCTGCAGGATTCCATTTTTCCTACCTTTTTTCACAGAGCACCTGTTTAGACTCAGCAGTTTGTGATCTGCCTCTGCTTTCTTGCACCCCTTGCTCTCCCAAACGTGGTTGAAGGCAGTTTCTACTCTCACAGATTCTTCAGGGGCACCTCTGGTGATATTTGAGATCAGTCTGTTGGCTGATCCAGAAAACCAGATGGGAAAGTCTGCTGCAAGCCTTCTAGAGCTGAGTGAGGATGTTTTCCAGCTTTAGCTTAGTAATGGCATACCAGTTACCAGCCAGACTGCTCCTAGCCTTCATTTTAGGCTGTTATTCATATTGTGTGTTAATCAGTTATGTTAAAACTATATTTGGCAGCTCTGTGTCTTGGCCACTTCTAAGCTGCATGGAATGAGTTCCAGACTTCAGCCAGGCATGTTTACATGAGGTTTTTTATCACAGATGTAATGCAGGAGCCATACCAAAGGATTCTGCCAAGTTTGATGTTCGTTTGAACTAGTAAACACTGTTAGCAGTGTGTTCCCCAACTACCACTACTGTCTAGCCAAGATTAGGCTATGTACTCTTAAAGTGTCTACAGGGATGTTTTGCTGCTTTACAAAGTAATTTTACTTGACCAATAGGTTTTCACAGTGAGTCTTAAGAAATAAATTGGATTCAGCAGGCTAGAAAAATGGATTCAAGGACTGGACAGAGTGTGCCTTCTCTTCCCTTTTGAATTCAAATGCAGTTTTACATGATCAATGTGATTAGTATAGCATGATCTTGAGAATCATTTGACTATACATCTTAAATCTTGTTGCAGCTCTTGATTCAAATACAGCTGCTAGGTATTACTTTTAACACTGTTGTTATTTTTAAGCAATTACTAATTGATGACCCAGAGTAGAATATGAAGCACATAGTTGAATTTCTCTGTCATCATCCACACAGGCTTGATGAAAGACTTACCCAAAGAGACATTTTCTTCCTGGTAAACACACTCAGTGGTAGTGGAGGTTATTCAAGCAGTAAAACATATTACAGTGTATGAAGCTTAAAAATATGAGAGATGAGGGAAGTGCAGTGTCTGAGTACAGCTAGGTAAGGTCTCTAACTTGGGTGTGTAAAGGGCACACACACAGTTTGGATCTGTAAGGTCAATAATGCTTATCAACCTGTTCCTAAGTAGTAAGTACTGTTCTTTACACCTCTGAAATTTTCCCTCTATTGATCTTATTTTTAATGTTGATTTATTTCCTTGTCATTCCTTCTAGCCAATTAGCAATGCTGATTTCATCGTTCCTGTTGAAATTGATGGAACCATACATCAGGTGAGTGCTGTTGTGCCTTTAGCATTGTGGAAGAACAGACATTTCTTGTGCAATCTGTGTTTAAGTTCTGTTCTCTTCTTCCTGTAATTTAAGTTCCTCTGATAGGACTTTTAATATACTTTATCACTTTAAAAGGTCCAGATAAAACAGCAAGAAGACTAATTTTTATGTTCTGTTCTTTAAGAACTTCACTTAAGATTCTGTGAAATAATTTTCAGTAAATGCATAACACCTATAATCTGAAAAATCTACCCCCTTCCTGTGTCTTAGCTTGGTGTCTTTAATCATTTCTGAAAATGTTAAATGAAATAAAATTACAGTGCCATAAATCTTCCTCTCCAGGCAGACATTAAAGCTCTTACTGGGGATGGGTTTTACTGCTTAATGTGAAGTTGAGCCTTTCTGATGAATCTTGCAACTTGTTTGAAGCATCTTCTGTGGTTATAGATAATGCAGATAATGTGAATTAATAGAGATTTTAAATGCTTTAAATTTTGAAATGTGGGCGGTTTTTATGGATTATTTTTACTTGGACAAATTTTGGTCTAGGAGCAGTTGATATATCATAAAGTGTGTTCATGGTTTTGATTTCTCCTGCTGTGAAAACCATCCAGGTAATTGTGAGTCTTCAAATAATTACTAAATACTAGTCAGTGGACTGAAGTGTTTACAAGTGTTACTTGCTTTGACAGTTTGTGCATTGTGCCCATTTTATGTAGAAAAATTCAGTAGCTTGAGTGCTTGAAACTGTAATGTTCACCAGAGCTGAATGCTTAAAACACCTAAGTGATGTTTTGGGAGGTTTGTATTGTGATATTGTCAGCCCTCCTTCAATATGAGCTGTAGTTGTGTTTTATCTCCTAAAACATTCTAGAATGCTTTTGAAGGCTAATAAAATGGATTGCCCAACAATCTTGAATGGCTTAGGATTGTGATCACTTCCCTTGTCAAGATGATGTATTTCCATTTTGAAACACAACCTAATAAAAGACTGTTTGGGCTTTACAGTCAAGCACTTCTAAATCCTGTTGCTTTTCCAATCCCTGCTGCAAACTTTCAGATTCTTCATCAAATGTCCTGCAGCTAGGCACTCAAGATGACTGCATGTGGCAAGGGCAGAGGGGGAACAAAAACAAAACAACCCCAAACCAAACCAACAAATAAGAGTGGGTTTGTGCATACTCTGTGAACAGGGGGAAGGATGCTCTTGACAGAGGTTGAGTGGAGTTAGTCTCTGACTGTGCTTTGCTGGAGGCTTCCAATGTCATTTCCAAGGAAACTGCATAATCCCTTTGTATTTCAAGTTCTTGATCTCTGAAATAGGTAAACATCTCAGTCACATCTGGGTGGTAGAAATGAATTCATTGTAATGAATTAGTGATCCTTTCAATAAAGGTAGTTTATACCTTATGCAGAATAGGCAGAGTCTTGGAACCCTGTGTTTGTGAAGTCATGTAATGTTGTCCAGAAATCTTTTGGTGGTTTGGGCTTTATGGTTTTGTTGGGTTTTTTTTAACTAAGATAATCTATAGGGCAAAAGCAGATGTTCTGGCTTAGTCTGATGTGCATGAACACAGGCTGTAGTGCCAGAGATAACTGGTTCCCACTTCAAACCTGTAATTTTTTATTCCCTTAGAGCATAAACTGAACCAGTATCAACAGTTTTTGTTATCAGTCAGAATCTGTCATCTCTATAATACCAACAGCAGGGGAGTTGGAACCTGAGGATCTTTAAGGTCCCTTCTAACCTAGGCCATTCTATGATAATGGTTGTCCATTTTCTTAAGTAGCTTTTATACTCAAAGATTAATGGTTGGCATTGGGAAATATTTCCACCTGTTTAAAGTATCAGGGGATATGTGAAATGTTGAGGAATCACACTGTCTGTAGTGTCTGTTGCTACCTGTTTACCAGTAAGCCTGGTACCTTATCAAGCAGGAGACTATCTGATGGAGTACTGTTGTACTTGAACTCTGCCTTAGGCAGAACCCCATGGGAAACAAAGGGAGAGCTCCATTTCAGAAGTGCTCATTCAGAAAGAAATTGGAAATTCTACAAGATTCTTCAGATCTCATATACCAAAAATAAAAGCTGTGGCAAGTTCAACTGCTGTACTTGAAAGAGTTTTGATACTGACTTATCTAACAAGTTCTGTTTATGGTGAAAGCTGTGATTTTTTTGTTAAACTGAAAAAAAAGGCTGTCTTTACTTTGAGGATTTTTTTCCCCTTATGACAGTTATAATCCAGAGCTCAGAGAGAGACTCTTGTTTTTCTTTAGGGAGGACAATTCAAATCACCATCTTAAAGGATTCTGGGATAAACCAGCTTCCCTAGATGAAAAAATAACTTTTCTGAACACCCCTTGTCCCTCTCCCTTCTTTCTTTCTCTTACCTTGTCTGTAGAAAGGATTGTCATTTTCTTTTGCAAGGTAGCAATTGATGTGTGGAGGTCCTTCTCCTTCCATCTGTTCTGGTTCTTTAGATGCCTGCAGAGACTGTGCCCATCTACAGGGCAGCTAGAGTTACAGGAGATGAATCTCATGCTTTGTGCTGCAAACGATGGCACAGATACAAAAGGGCACTTCTGATGCAAGCTGGCACTCTTCTGGCCAGTTCTCTCATTTCTGTCTGGTTCCCTGAATAAAAGGAAATCAGAGCTGGTCCCTGCTCTACCAAATTATAAGTCAGAAACGGTGGGAAATGCAGTGAAATGTGTTGTAACTGATAGTGCTTTTTAGAAGAAGCTTATTGAGGGTGAAAGTAGGGGCTGGAGAAAAGAAATTTGGTGCTCCTGATGTAACTCCTGCAAGAACAGGTCCTCTCTTTTGGAGCATGCTTCCCATGTAGCAAGTGCAGAGGAATCACAATCCTCAGAGTGGAAACCATGGGTTAACTATAGTTTTAATCATGGAACCATAGAACTGTCAGGGTTGGAAGGGACCTTAAAGATCATCTAGTTCCAACCCCCCTGCCATGGGCAGGGATACCTGGCACTAGAGCAGCTTGCTCCCAGCCCCAGCCAGCCTGGCCTGCAACACTGCCAGGGATGAATGGGGCTGCCACCACCTCTGACTCATCCCCAGGGAGTGAAGATTTTTAGGGGATGGTAGCCCTTTGATCCAAAGGGACTTGCAATGCCTTTGTGCCTTGCACAGAGAGGGCTACCACGAAGAGTTTGATTTGATGTGACTTGGAATTTCGTTCTTGAATGTGATTTATTGAGTAAAACTAGTTTTTACATGTTTGTGAGGTTTTTAAATTCAAGTGACAATTGGTTACTTTTAGTTGAAAGCTCAAGAAGTGTTTGGCATGTGTACTTTGATTATAATGTACAAAATATTTTGTTATTGGTAGGGGAAAATGCCTTTTGAATAATAACCTTCCTTTCTAGAAAGGGCAAAATGTGTTGCTTTACTTGCAGAAGGCTGTGGCCTGGTTCAAGTAATCCAGGATAGGCTGTATCCATTCTAACTGGCCTATTCTTGGTTACTTGCACTGGGAGGCAACCACAACAGTGAACCTGAAAGCCAAGACTCAAGGACATGTGTCATTTTCTGCTTGCTGTTTAGAAGATGCACCCAGCCTACAAACCAGGAGATCACAGGAGATGGAGTTGTCAGAGGCAGATTTCTCTGTCATTACTTGAAGATTTCATTATTGTGAAGCTGGTTTTGAAATGCAATTCTTTGTGTCCTGTTTAATTGATTGAAATTGAGCTGAGTTGCTCTTTTGGTTTACAAATACTGAGTCTTTTTAGGTTAAGACTGCTTTGAGGTATAGAAAATGTATGTGGAAATACCAAATGCTTGAAAACAATTAATGATAATTGCTTGTGTTCTGCCATTAGCAGCTGTGAGTACAGATTCCTGTGAAGACATGCCTGGTTTCTGCCTTAACATTTTAAGAGCAGGGTTTATTTTAAATAAAAAGACTATATTCCTCTAAATTCTTACTGTGATAAGGGAGAAATTAGTGAGCATACAATACAGAAAAACTGGAGAGTTGGGTTTTATAATGCCTTGAATACAGTATATAAATCTCAGAAAAATGCCAGGAGCCAGTTAGTCTAGAGACTTAAACTGAAGACATCAGGCAGTGGAGAAAAAAGCCAAGCCACAAATTACCATGTGGCATTGAGATTCAAGTCCTGCCACTAACAAAGTAAAGGGGAAAAAATTCCAAATGAGGAGGAAGAGGAGAAAAGAGCTGCACTGTCAGCGGAAGAGAGCTGTTTATGTGAAGAAACCAAAGAGATTTTGTAGCCCAGGATACCAGTATACTTGCAGTTGTTTCCAGGATCTAAGTAGGACTTCTCAGAAAAAAACTTTAAGGAGAATAACCATCCCCAGTATTAAGATTTGTTCTGCAAAAGATCCCAGTGTTGTTAAGAATAAAAAAAAAAAAAGAAAAAAATCAACAACAACAACAAAGGCAAAACCAAAAAAGAGTTGAGGGCTTTTAGAGAGGGATAGAATTAAGGGGAAAATTCGGAGAGTCCTCATCCTAAGAGATCTGTTTATTGTTAATAAGGCATTTAATATGAGAAGAGAATCTGCTGGCCAGAGCCCAAAAGGGTAATATTTGAGGCAAAACATCCAGAGAAGCTCAAGTAGAGGAGGTTAAGGGTTCTCTTCAGCACATCAGGAGATCTGAACTGCAGAAAGGTGACAATACAACTTAAAATGCCGTGTCCTTACAGCTAATACTGACTAGCTGCAGTATTAGAAGACCTACAGAGAGCCAAGAATTGCAAATACCTGCTTTTGTAAGCCCAGTCCTGTGTAAGGAGCTCTCAGTCTCTAGCTACTGGGTTGATTTACTGTATGCTCTCTTTATGGAGGAGGTGGGTTATGTTGCAAGCAGCAAAGTTCATCTCCTTGGCTTGGAGTTTGTAATTACATTCCAAGTGGAAATACTTTGCCAACACAGGCATAGATAGGGATAGAGAGCAAAGAGGAGACTTGTTTTGTTGGGGCTGAGAACTCTAGGATTTAAAATGGAAATTAATACAAAATTCTAGCAGTTACTATCCAAGGATGGCTTTCAGACTTAGCAGTGTCCCTTTTGTGCCCTCAAAAATAAGTGTAGGAATAGAATTTAAGGCTAAAGAATGAAGAACTTCGTATGAACTGTAGAATTAAGGAGTAACTTGCATCCTGCTTTCCTCTTGCAACTGTCAAGTTGGATAATCTTCCTCTCTTTCTGGGTACCCAAACACAGAGGGAGTGCAGCTGTCTCTCCACCTGTGTCTTTAAAGATTTGAAGATATAATTTGGAAAGGAAATGCTACAGAACAACTATGTGTAGTAAGATGTAAGTGGAAAATGAATTGCATTGTTATAGGAGAGGAAATTACTTGGTTTATGCTGAGTGAAATACAGGAAACGTTGCTGTAGTCCTCTGGGAAGAGAGCAGTGTTGCGGTGCATCTGTCGACTCTTTCAGTTATAAAATGTCATATTTATTTGATTGGTTAAGTGCTGCTGTGGTTGTTTAAGAAAATAAAAAGTAAATATGGGTTATAAATTGTTATCTGCATCAGATTTTGAATGTATTGCTTGAATTTGAGGCCAGAAATAGTTTGGCTAAAGTCTATAGAAATAACTTAAAGCAGATGATGTCTTCGTGCTATGAGCTAAAGTAAAATGGAAACATAATTAACAATTTTGCTTTGGTCATTAAGGTACAGCTCCATGATACATGCTTTTAATAAAACTTGGGTTTCAGATTTAGGTTTTCAATTTCAAGTCCCTATTATGCAGATTTTTTTTTCTTTTGCTAAAGGCTTGAGTTGTTACACTTCAGTTCAAGTTGCTGTTTCCGTATTTCTCTCCTTCAGGGTTTTTCTCTGGGTGCCTTATCTGGTTTTATCTCTTTATTAATAGGAATCTAGTAAAATGCATACAATTAATCTATTTCTACATATCAAAGAAAGAAATTCCTGAAATTGCATCAGTCTTGCAGTTCTTCTTGAATTCAGTTCTATGCCAGACCTCTCCACTTGAAATTTCCAGTATTAAGGATTATTTGCCAAACAGAGAAGATAAAATGTTGCAAGTGTTTTCTCTCAAACTTTCAATCTAAGTGCAAATAAGATAGAAAAATATTTTTCAAGCAAACTCCCCTCTTCAGCTTCCCAGTATGTTGTGAACTATTTGTAAGCTTTCTGAGCAGCAGTTATCTTATCTAGGTATTTTCTGTGAACGCAAATCATCTTCCTTGCTCTGAAAAGAGAGGCAAGGAGGCTCTAATATCTGTTAATCAGGTTGTTGACAGTAGGCAGCCAAGCTTGTCTGTATGGTTGTCAGTGCAAAAAAGGCAATCTACTATTGCTGAGACCAGGCTGCTCAAGAGCAGAGGGAACTTGAGTATTTACTCTATTAGTGGCAAGTTTGTAGTAGAAGACTTTATAGACTTTGCCACCCAATTGTGAAAAGAGCATTTGCTAGACGTTGTGCATGGTACTGTGCAGGTTTTTGGTGCAAGCTCTCTGCAGAGCAGGGTTACTGCTAACCCTCTGTAGTGAGATATGGTACTTAGCAGCTGGAATCTTAAAAATGAAAGAGTTAGCTGCAGAAAGAAAACAGTTCCTTACTGCACAAGTCCCATCATCAGATTTATTCCTTCTGTGAAGCTCTTCAGGACTGAAGACACCAGCACCAAAATCGCTTTGGTTGAGAGATCCGAATCCTGTCTTCTTGAGAAGCCCTCCTGTCTCTCTTTGTCTTTAATGAGATTTTTCCAGAGGCATCAGTCCAGATGATACACATGCAGTATTGGAGATTGCAGAGTCAGTGTGGATCTTGGCAGCCTATGCATTCACATTTCTCATTGTTGGATGTCTACTTTCATCTTACGTACTTTATTCTTTCAACATTTCATTTGAACTGCTTCCATGTTAACTTTTGTTTTTTCAGGTGTTTAGGCCTTCAGGAATGTTTTGGGGTCTTGTTTTTTCTTTTCCTTTTACCTTAAACACCATTTGACCAAAGTAGTCATTCTCATTCCAGGTTTATGTATTGAAACGACCACATGTGGATGAGTTTCTTCAGAGGATGGGAGAGCTCTTTGAATGTGTACTCTTCACAGCCAGTCTAGCCAAGGTTTGTTGCTCTCTTCATCTCATTAGCCCTTACAGTACTGGTCAGTGGACTTTTGGTTGGGATTTCTATGGATAGTTTTTTCCATAATTGGTACTATCTTAATTTTTCCCCTTCTTTTCTGCTTCTTTGTCTGGCAGTGTGTACTTTGTCTGCTAGTGTGTGGGTAAGTGTTTCCATGGTAACACCATCACATATGGGCTTGTCTCATAATGTAGCCTCCATGCATTGCTCCAAATGCCAATATGAAAGGCTTACAAGTTACCATGGTTATAGTAAGAAATTAGAACAAATAGTGTGCCAGTAAAACAGTATATTAAAACTGGGCATGAAATAAAACACACTGGATTTAACACTACCTGCACCATCAACTAGCCATTCAGAAATCTACCACCTCTGGAAATTTGGAGTGTGTTTGGGTTCTGTCCAGGTGCAATTGCAATCTGGAGTTAGAAAATCAGACATTTTGTAAAGCTTGAAACATCAGCAGGAATATTTTGTGCCCTCTGGTCTCTAGCAGTAGCAGTAGTGCCTCGTAGGTAGTTTTGTGGTAGATGTTACAGTAGTAGACATCTTAAATTTTTCACTTCTTTCAGTGTACTGTATTTGTGGTGTTTTGTTTTGTGAAACTATATTGATTGTTTCTAGATAACACTCTGGCATAGTAAGCTTTCACTCCTTCTTAGTGTAGAGATGGTGGAAGGGGACAGGACCCTGTTTGATCTGCTTGAGGATTCTTCCCTGTGCTCTTTTTACCATGTTCTGTTCAGCCACATTGTGAAACTCCTAAATGATGGAACAATTTCATACTAGCAGTTTTTATAGTCAAAAGGTGATCAGTTTCAACATCAGTTTTATTTCTCAGTTTAAAATAGAGGAAAATGGTAACTCCTATCCTGCAAAAATAAGTTACAGCTCCCATTTTCAAGTACATAGTTATTTCATGTTCTGGTTTATTTGGATACTATATCAGTTGTTGGATTCCAACCTGTGCCTCACTTCGAATATCAGCTTACCTATAAAAAGAGAATTTCCCAGTATTGCATATGGGGGTTTTTTTCTCCAAAGAACTTTTGTGTGGTCTTTTATGGCCCAGTTAGGCAATTTGATAATCCTGAAGATTCTTACTGACCCAAGTCACTCCAAGGGCATCATTTGAAAAAGCTACATCAAGCTCAGATATGTTCATTGCAGTTGATCTGCAGAGGCACATGGAAATGAATGGGCTCTGGAAATGGCTTCATACAGATTTCCTGTTAGCATTGACTGGTTTTCTGGTAACATTAGGTGAGATCTCTGGATCCATCACTTCTAGGCACCTCCTAGGATAACTGTGAGTTGGCCCTAAGAATAAAACCTAATCAGTGAATCACAGAATACATTAGAGTGCAAGTTAGCCATAGGAAGATAACTGTCCTACTTTTGTGTTCTCTCTCTATTAATCACCTCAGGTCTGCAAGAATGTAAGTTAATTAACCAAGGAACAGGGATGAAAATTAAGAAAAGGTGTTTTATCTAAAATTATTGTCCCTTTTTTGTCCAGTTCTGTGAATTAGCCTTATCTGCATGTTGCTAATTCCATGTTTCTGACTTGTGTTTTCAAGTATGCAGACCCAGTAGCTGACTTACTGGATCGCTGGGGTGTGTTCAGGGCAAGGCTCTTCAGAGAATCCTGTGTTTTCCACCGAGGGAATTATGTGAAGGATCTGAGTCGATTGGGACGAGAGCTGAGTAAAGTTATTATAGTAGATAATTCTCCTGCATCTTACATCTTCCACCCTGAAAATGCAGTAAGTATTCAACGTACTCAAGCATAACTTTATCTTTCTAGTCCTTGCCCAGACTTTCTGATTCAGAAAATAGCCTTTTAGAATGTTAACTCTAATTAGTTCTTGCATTTTCTTAGACTGCACATAGGTTCTGGTGTTCACTGTCAAATGGTGAAGGACTAGGGCAAACTGATCTTGACAGTGTTTCATAGTTGTGGTTATTCCTCTGCTCTCAGTTTGAGCTTTTGGCATGAACTCCCTCAGTTCTGAGGAACAACAGGCTGTATAGAACCTGAATAACTAACATAGATCTAAACAGTGAAGCTGTCTTCCAGCATAGGTTTTGTTCTTTGGAGTGATGATTACAGAAAGAATGGTTTAAGTAAACTGCTTTTGGTACTCATCTTTTTTCATTGTGGGAATGAAAGTATTTTATTAGACAAGATAATTAATGCTTTACTGGTTAATACCCAAGTTCTGTATTTGTGACTAAGAGGAAGAAAAAAAATCCAAGATCCTATTGTGTTTTATGCTGCTCTTCCATATTTTTGTGATAACTTGCTTCATAATTAGAAATGTTACTTTAAGTTCATCACGGTTTAGGAATAAGGATAAAAGGCAGGCAACAGTACAGCAAGGAAGAGTAATTGGGAGCAATGTGCATTTTCGCTGTGTTTCTTACTGGCTCCAGAAGCTATGAGGGAAGATCTGGCACTTGCTCCATCCATTGCTGCAATCAGTACAGATGCTCACATCTGTTTTGTAGCTGCCAGGATAGCAAGCTGGAACTCCCCTTAGATCTGCTGACTTGGAGACAACCAGGCTGTGCAGTGTTTTCTTTGATGTTTTTACACTGCCATTTTTCTGAACTGGTCAAATTAATGTAGGAAATTTTTATCAGGAACCTTGTTTTGCATGGTCCTACCTCTCCAGAATACCATGGTGGTTTTGGTTTGCCTTTCTGCTGGTGTTTTTGGTTGGGTTGGGTTTTGTTGTTTTCAACAGGAGCTATTTATCTTTCAACAATCAGCTTTTAAATTCAGATCTCAGTACTGTGATGCTCTAAATGATTGGGTGAAAACATTTTTCTGGTTGGTGCCACACATGGTTCAAGTTGCTATTTATGATAACCAGGAGCTGAAGCTCTAATTTATGTTTGTGGTTAAAATTAAAACCGTGATCCAGATCGTCATTTGGTATCTTGGAATTCAGTGCCAAGAAAATAATGAGCTGTAGAAATTTGGGAGATGAAATGAAGGGCCTTGTCAGTGGTTTAATCATGTATAGAAAAGTGCTGCTAGCTAGCTAACTGATACTCAAGTCTCTGCAGAAACCAGAGCTTGTAACAAGATCCAAGATAGTCTTTAGAAGGCCTCAGTATACTTCCATAGTGAAGATACACAGAACTCCCTCCCCAAATCTAACCCACATATTGAAGTGTTATGATCTGCATTGTTTTTCTTAACCTACTCTCCTTGAACTGTTCTGTACTCACTGTTGAAATATTTCCTCCACAAGCTCGTGCCAGAAGGGCTTGTTGCTGCATGCCTCTGTTCAGTGACTCACACTGATAATACTTTGAATGGAAAAGAAGCCTTGCCTGTAAATACTGTCAGTGCAGTTTCATGATCAGGATTTTCCTTCCAGTCCATTCTGACTATCAAGGAGGCAGAGCAAATTCAGCTGTCCAGTCAGTGTTGGGTCATGTAGGTGACCTGGACATGTAGGAGGAGGTCAGCTGCATGTCAGCTGTCTGACAGTTGGGTTTGGAAGGTCCTGTTTTACAGTTGGGGTTGATGTTGCATACTAGAAAGTGTGGACTTGAACCTGGTGCTCTGCCTGAATGCTAATGACTAGCAATTTGCCTTCCTGTGGTGGCACCAGTATTAAGAGGACATCTAGAATCATAGAATCATTTTTGTTGGAAAAAACCTTGAAGATCAAATCCAGCCATTAACCCAACACTGCCAAGTCACCACTAAACCATGTCTCTCAGCACCACTTCTTATGTGTCTTACAGATGCCTCCAGGGATGGTGACTCCACCACTGCCCTGGGCAGCCTGTTCCAAGGCTTGATGACCTTCTTGAGGGAGACATTTTCCTAATATCCAACCTAACCCTCCCTTGAGAGAATCATAGAACTTACATAGGCAAAACTCCCATGTTCTTTACACCGTGAAGTCNGGGTCATAGGCTGCACTTGATGATCTTGGGGGTCTTTTCCAGTCTTCGTGATTCTGTGATCTTAGTATTTGTTGGTTGCTTTGTTTCAGGTGCCTGTGCAGTCCTGGTTTGATGACATGACAGACACAGAGCTGCTAGATCTTATTCCTTTCTTTGAAGGACTAAGCAAAGAGGAAGAAGTTTACAGTATGCTTCATAAACTCTGCAACAGGTAGCCCTTAACTTTGGCTGACTCCTGCTACTAGGTTGCAGTTGCTAGAGGCTGTCTCCATCGTACTCAGCTCTTTGAAACGTAAGCTTTGGGGAGGTCACCCCTGTCAGAAGTGCTACTCTTGATCTTCCTGTTACATTGGACACGAAGGACAATCATGGGTGATGCTATTAAGCCTTCAGAAGCCTGACTCCTAAGGTCATGTGTTCAGACTACTTTTTTAAAGGAGAAAAAAAAAAAGCTATTTTAAATGGGACTCTTTTAAAGAATTTCTTAAATGGACATCTTTTACTGGATCAGCTTTTCTTAAAACATGCCAAAAAAAAAAGAAGCTTGTATTTCAGCAGTTGAATTTCTCTCCCTTTCTTCCCCTCCCACTATGCAGACAATTTTACCCCCCTGCTTAGAGCAGTTGACCTGACTCTGAATTTTTTCTTACAGAATGAAGTGCCTTTTTGAATGTTATTTTAAGAGAAAAATTCATTTTTGTATAAGACGTATTTCCAGACATCTTTTAGTCTTGTATTGTCTAAATGCTTTAAAAGGAAAAAGGAAAAAAATTTTATAGAGCACTGTAATATATAACAAAGGAAAAAGTTGAAACAAAGATGCTGGGCTCCTGTCTCCACAACAACATGAAGTTGTAGTACACTTTGTCATTTAAACATTCGTGGGAGGGATGATTTGAGTTAATGATGGTGGTTTCACTGATACAATTTTGGGCACAGTTTTGAACATATCTGCAGTTGTTTGACTATTAGGGAGTGATAGAATTGAGAAAAATAGGGTGGCTAATAGATCTAAAGCACCTTTTCTTCTAGACAGATGAAGTTCTGTTGTCTCTGCTTACGCACAACTCCATGCCTCTCGCTTTTTGGAAAACCATTCCCCTGGGAGAATGGGGAGGAGATCTATTTATTACTTTAAGGTTCTTTTCTTAAAAACCCAGCTGGGTAAGCTGGATCTGTACTGAGCTGTTTGGAGTACTTTCTTCTTTTCATTGCTGCTACTGTATGCTCACCAAATGGAGCTGACCATCGGCTGTTATACTGTTTTTGCCACTGTGCCTGTGCTATGAAACATTTTCTGTAAGCTGCAAACTTGGGCAATAAATAAAAGGCAGGCTTCATAACCCACCCCCATGTATTAATCCTATGGTATCTGATATACCAGAGAACTCACTTTAAGGTGACCTGGAAAGGGATTTTTTGATTTCAGTTAGGATGAAGCCCTCTCCTTTCTTTGGGATATAAAAATGCAAAAAGTATTTTTTTCCCAGATCTCTGATTTGTATTTCTTTTTCCTCAAGATGTAAGGCACAGATTTGGTGTTTCATCAAGTCTTGCGGAGAGGGCAGAAGTTGCTAGCCTAGACTAAATTTAATCCTCTGGTTTTGGAGTTGAGTAAGCCTCATCTCTGTATCTGAGAGCTGCTCTAGTTGGGGATGTCCCTGCCCACTGCAGGGGGGTTGGACTAGATGACCTCCAGAGGTCCCTTCCAACCCAAACCATTCTAGGATTCTATGAGAACCTGCTTAGCATCTTCTGTAGTGTCATAGGTACCCTTTCAAAAGAATAACTTTTAAATATTTAAGCCTTGGAAGAACAAAGCATACTTTTTTTTCCTTCCCTTTCCAGTGTCACCTTTTAATTATTATACGCACCAGAAATCTTCAGACAAAAATTTCAGCTGTTTGGCTGTCATCAGAAAACTAAAATGGAGAAGTTGGTGCTTCTAATTTAGCCTAGTGCTAAATTCTGAATAATAGATCCCCTTTGCCTTTTCTCTTTTTCCCTGCAAGTCTTGACAATTTGGCAAAAAATGTTTGTGATAGCCTTGGATTGTCATCCTTGTCTAAAACATTGGTGAAGCAGCTTGACAAACCCACTCATGGAAGGGCAGAGCAGCTGACACAGGCAGTGAGGAGGTGGTTGCTGGTACAGTATAAAGCTGAAGGCTAACTTGCCCCTTGCAGTGCAGCTGTGCTCCAGCTGTTCGCTGTTCCTCGCAGCGAGGGATGGCAGAGGCAGGCCCATAATGCTCATCACTCTGTCTGCAATCACTCTTTTGTTTTCTTACCAGCTGGCATTACCTTAGTACTGTACAATTCTGTGCCACAACAACAGACACAACTGTCAGCTTAAAACAACCACCTGTGTTGTGTTGGAGGAAAAAAAAAAAGGAGGTATGGATTCTGGTTAGTCCATTAACATTTACTTTCAGTTAAAGATGGTTTGATTTTCTGTTTGACTTCAGAGTAATGAAACTGTAAGCTGCCAAAAAGTTTGTTCTCTGAGCAGTATTTTCAACTGTGTGGAGCTTCTAGGCTTCAACTACAGTTTGCAGGGAAAGTATTCAGGTTGTAGTTAGTTGTGCAGGTATGATAGGAATGGCTGAAAAACTTCAAAGACTTTCTCACTAGCATTAGACCAAACAATCTTCCAATGAAACAATAACCCCCTGGAGACATTGCCAGGTACCAGTTGTGACCTGTTGGGCGTGAGACAAACCACGGAGGAGTTTGCATTTCTGAAAGCAGTGAGTTCATGAACCAGTTGCCTTAAGTCTGTGAATGAATGTTGATTATTAAAGTGTCTTGTATTGTTTTAAAATCCACATAGAATGGACAACTGAACTTCTGCACCAGCTTCTGCAAGAATGGTTCTAATGATGTTCTGTACAGCCATACTAGTTCTTTAGTGTTTATTCTGGCTCTTTTATTATTTTATTTGGCTCCACAATCTCAAAAAAACCCAACAAACTTATTTTAACTTAGTACAGCATTAAAAGTGACATAAAATTGTCAATTGGTTGACAATACACAAACCAAAAACTTAGCAACAGTTTTGATCTCTGCTAGTATCTTAAGTGTCTTTTTATAACTTCTAATGATGTTGGTTGTTTGTTTTTTTTTTAACTCATTCCCACTGAAATAAAACTTGGAGTGTTCTCCAGTCAGGTTTGGACTTCCCTGGGTATTCAGATTTAGCCAAAGGGATCAAACTCTCATAGTTGTTTATTTTGACACTATTATTGTACTTGAAATTTCAGGTGTTGAGTTGGAGTGGATATCCAAACTCTATCCTTAGAGTTCCTAGAGTTTCACAAAGCAATAGAGCTCTGTCCATCAAGTCAGATGAGGAGTGGAATGTCTGTAAGATTTGCAATACGGGTATTTGATTGTATTTTAAATACAAGGTTTTAAAAATCCAAGTGGGAGAAAATACTTCTTTCCTTACTCTCTTGCATATTTTGAAGTGCAGTTAATGTGTGCAGGTCACCAGGGCTGTTACAAACCCTGGGGTTCAAGTCTATTTCTGGGTATTAAGAGAAGCATTAAAAAGGCTTTTCCAGTTGGTCATTCTATTCAGCTAAAGAAGTGCTGCCTGGCCTGAAGTTCTGTTGTTCTTTTTATGTCGGGTTGAACAAGGTTTTTTGCCTGTATAGGTATTTTTAAATTAAGCTGTAAGGCAGAATGCCTTAGATTCTTGAAATTCAACTGAAGTGTTACCATTCAATTGCCATTTGTAACCTAGGGCTGTGCGTAGAACACTTGTTATCCACCAGGAAGGGTGGCAGGTTTGGGATGGAAGATGGTAGCCAATGTACAATATTGCTGTGTTCATTTAGGTAGCTTTGGAAGAATAATTTTGTCTATTTGTTTTGCCCTTTAATCTTTTTTTTTTTAAACAGCAAAGTTATACTTGGAAGAAACTGAGCACCTGAAGAGATTTGGTTATCAGTGTATGCAATCACTTTATCACAGCATGATTTTGATTAGACTGGTTGGGGACAATAAAGTATCTAAATGACACTGGTGTGTGCTGATGTTGCAGCTTCTGAGATTTCAGTGTAAACAGAAAACAATCTGTAGCTCTCTAATTTGCAGCCACATAATCCTCTGTTTTCCAGGTTCCTTTCAGCCTAATAAAGCAGAGCAGCGCACAGCCCAATCTGTAAAACAGAAACACGTCTGTGCCTCTGATTTCCAAGGTGCTGTGATGTTTTGCCTTTGTGGGGTGAGGAGGGCAGGAGGGACCTGACCTGTGTGGGGCAATTGCTTACAGATCTCTGGGCTAACTATGCAAAACCAGCTGTCACTTTAGCATTAGATTGTAAAAATCCAGCTGACTACTACTTTTTCTTTCTTGTTAAAGATCTGTTGGGAACTTCTCACCAGAGGAGTAAGCAATGGCAATGTTTTTCTTTCTTTCCTCTTTTTTTTCTCTAATAATGGAGCTGTTTACACTTTAATGCAATGAACAATCCAGAGATACTTGAGAAACACTACAGATACCATGTGAGTGCTTTCAGGAGAGAGGAGTGTTATCAATCAGGTATTCAATGGTTCTTTACTGTCAAAAATAAAAAACTTTAACAATGTAGTTACTTGTGCATGGAATACTTCTCTGGGAAAAAGATGTCTGCACTTCTCCCTCAGCTACAGTCACTGCCCTAGTTTGATTCCTGCTAATTCACACCTGTGTTAGGTAGTAAGTCCATCCATCTCTCTTCCACCTCTCCTCTTCTTAAGTCATGTGTAGGACTTCTTACTGAGTTCCCTGGCACCTGCTTGTGCAAACAGAGCTGATGAACTACTGATGAACTCTGCTAAATACATTGGTGGTGACTTGGGCAGATGTTCCAGCTATTTAGATCTCTTGGATGAGATCATACAATAATTTGTTCAAGTCTCAAAGCTGTGTGACTTCTTTTTGAAGGGCTACTTGAATAGCTGTTCTTAACATCACTGCCATATCCCAATGAATATTTGAGTAAAACACTTGGTTGGAAAGTCTATTTTTGGGATTTTTTTTATCTGACACAGTAAGACCTAGGCAAAGCCTTCCTTTCTAGGAAAAGGCACATCTTATAAATCCTTCATGAGCAGAAAACCTCAGGCCTGTTAGAATAAGCAGCTGGCTCAAGATAGCACATTAGTTGCAATTAAGAATGTTTTTAGTTATTCCTGTGATGAGTTGGAATGACCTAGGCTGCCTTGACTTTGTACTGCTGGGTTGGGGATTTTGACTTATTATTTTAGGTTTGGTTTTGTTTTGGATTTTTAGTCTTGCCAATCTCCTTAGCTGATGCTTAGGATAAAGATGCCTTTTACTCCATAAAACAAGTGTGTCAAAATTCATAGAACAGCTCCTTTAGAGTGGTGAGAAAGATACTACTTTTCTATCCTGACTGAAGTGTCTGCAAACCTGAATGCACTGTAGTCTATACACATACATGCCTTCCAGGATGTTTTTCCCTTTTAATTATGAAAGCCAACTGCTCTGGAATCCTCTGCAGGGTGGGGTAGGGCTCTTCCAGGGGATCCTGCAGTCTCCAGCAGTTTTCCTGGCAAGTGACCTTCTCCATCCAGACTTCTACCAACCCAGCTGTGCTGGCAGAGACCAGGCAAAGTAGGTCTGGACTCCTCTGTTGGTTCTGCTGGAGGTACTGGGAAACAAATGATCTCTGGGTAATATATTGGCTTGGACAGGTTGGCAAACTCAAACTTGAAAAGCTTCCAGTTGTGTTTTGTTTAAAGCCTTCTCACGTGCTTTGCTGAGGAGCATGTTGTCCTGGAATGGTCTAATGCCACATTAATCAGCATTTCTGCAGCACAGGACATACACTAAAGAGAGAGTGATTTGAACTCAGTAAGGTAGTTCTGTATCTGCAGTTACACACCTTCCACAGTGCTTTAAAAAGATGAGGTTTGGTCATGGCTCACAGCAGCAGCAAACTAGAGTTGGGAGTGATGGCTGTGTCAGCTTAGCTCTATCCCCTGGACCTTGCTGGACCCTGGGCTATGATCATACCTCCCACTGCTCTTCTCTGTGCAACTGCCATTGTGTATTTCTGCACTCACCTTTCACTTCAGTGATGTAGACACATGATCAGGATGCAACTCCCAGGAAAATGCTGGACAAAGAAACAGAGGCCAGCTGTCAGCTTTAGCAATCATCTTGGGCTACACTCCAGCTAGGACAAGGCTCTTACTACTGGAAGGAGAACAGAGGAATCACCCTTGAGCCAGAAACGTCTGCCCCTCTGAGAGCCACTGTTGTGCTGGATGATGTCTGGTCATGCACATGCTCTGCACACCACCTGTGCATTCCCAGCATGGCAGGAAATGCTGCACATGGAGGCTTGTTGGAGGAGTTACTGGCTTGCCTGAGGCTTGTTTATCTCTGTCAGATTTGAATGAGCTTTTGTGATGAGAACCAAATTTCTTTACTGTGTAACTTGGTGATTTTGTTGTGTTTTTTTCATGCTTTGCTTCAGTTTGATAATAAACTTGTGTTACTTTTTTCATCTTCTTCATGTCTGAGAATGCCTATAGTTCAGGTCTGCCCCCAGAAATCCCTCTCTCCCTCTATGTGCCCTTCTCCTTGGGAGGGGATTATTGGGGCCTAATAGAAATCAGGCCAGAAAGTTTTCCTTCTTCCATTCCTGACCCAACTCTTTGGACCTTCTGGGCTTTAATAAAGAAGACTTCATGGCTGAGTTTCAAGAGCTGCTTCCTCTAACAGCATGTTTGGCAGGTAGATTCAGCTCCCCTTCTCTTTTGTTAGCCTGCTGAGATTTGAATTAAAGTCTTGCTGCTTCCAAAGCTACTGCTGCCTGTACATAAACTGGAGATGAGAAAAGAGCAAGATCCTGGATTCTGGGAGGGAATAAGATGGTGGGAGAAAACAGAGGATGCAGACTGCTGGGCTTTCCTCTACAACCCTGGTTTAATTCCTGTGTGCAGCATCTCTCCTGCATTCAAGAGCACCCCATGAAGCAGAAGGTTGATTCTTCACCTGGCCTGCCTTTGGTTTGCCTGGATAAGCAGAGGCCTGAGGGTGGATCAGGAGGCATATCACTGCCTTTTCTTCCAGGCTGCAGTAGCATCTGTCTCAGTAACACTTGGCAATACCTGTTGTGAGTACATCCATCAAGGGTGATTTTGAGCAGGTGATTTTGAGCCTGATGCTGGTCTTGGGTTAAGCAGTGACCACCAGTCTGTGGTCAAACAACATGTATAACCTAAGAAAACCAGAGAGAACTAGGAGAGCCACTGTCATGTAAGGATTGTGCTGAAGAATGCTGCTGTAAGTTAAGCACATTCTAGCAGATGAGGCCACAGAAAAGGAAAGTGACATTTTCATGGGTGTTTTTAATAGGAAAACATTATTGTAAATGTTTTTATTTTTTTTTCTAATCTCTGCACAATCACCTAGACATTACATGCCATACCATGAGAAGTTGAGAAACAAATGTAAAATTTTTATGCACCTAAAATTTTGGGGCATAATATGTGGTGTCTTGGACCATTTGTTCCTTGGTGAGCAAATGTATTTATGAGGAGGAGAGGAAGGTTTTTGTTGAGGCTTAAGCCTGTTTCTAGCTCTGCTGTGTAAGAGCAGGGCCAAGACTGAGCACATACAGGTCCTGGCCTTGGCTCTGCATCACTGGGCTGTGGAACTCTGTGACATTTCATTTTCCCTGTTAGCATTTTTCTCTAGATGGTGAGTGGAGCCTTGATCTCCTCTGATTCCTCTGGAATGCCTCTTACTAATTCAGTTTAGGCAGATTCAGATGAGTAATGATTCTCTGGTCTGAGCTCTCATCTGCTGAACAGATCTTGAAATAATAACCAGAGGGACACAGATAAATATTTAGAATGTGAAAATGGGTTGAAAAATGGCTGGATTGTTGCCTTCCAGAGAGGAGAATGAGCAGGCAGAAAGGAGAGGAGCTAGGGGAGGTCTGGAGTGCCTTTGTGGCACTGGACTGTGGTGAGCCAAGCTGTGGCATTATGTGGCACGGGGTGCACTTAGCTTTTACACATGTGTGATCAACATTTTATGAGAAAGGAGAAGGTTTTAGAGGCTTGGGCCATGCAGGGCTTAGTCACACCACGAGATGGTGCAGCTGTGCAGTGATGGCTTTGAAAGGCACGGTCAAGGACATTTAAAAGACATTATCACAACTAAAAGTATCAGCACAGCTTTGGCCTTGGAATCTCCTGGCAGGGCTGCCCTCCACAGGTCTTCCTTCAGTTCAGAATCTCTCTTCATATTTCAGAGGCAAGTTCTTCACTTGCCCAGTGAATGCTGAGTTTTCTTTGCTCCACAACTGAATACAGGACAGGTAAGTATAGGTAAATAAAATTAAGTTACTGGTTGGTTGTTTTTCTTCTATGAAAATTCAGAATCATGTGATCAGCACATAAAAAAGTAGAGGCATTAGTGGTTCTCAAATTCTCAAGTAATTGAGCTGTTAAAACCTCTAGTGTGGTAAAACCTTTTTTTTGTCCCTTCTGAAAGTTTTGCTTCTAACCTTTTTGTTTGTTTGTTTTTAAAGAAACAGCCTTTTGACTTGTTTGGGATTTGGCTGAAGTACTTCAGGAGAACTATGGACAAATGTTAAGTCTCCAGGAGGTGAGAGGAGTTAAAAATGCAGCAAGGCATGGGGTGCCAGGCTGGCACCTGTGTGCTGAGCCCTACCCAATGGCCATGGCATGGCCCAGAGCTGAGCCCATGCACAGGGCCAGGGGCACAGCAGCTGGGAGAGGCTTTGAGGCTGGGCCAGAAAGGCTGCAGCTGCCAGGGAATGGACCACACTCACAGGGCTGCAACTCCCTGTGCAGGAGTGTTGTCATCTGGTTTCATGTGCCTGGCCCATGTGTCCTGCTTGCAGACCATCTGCTTGCCTTTCTGCTCTCATTGCCTTTTTGGTTGTGTGCTCCTCTCTAGCTAGTGAACCTGCCTTATGAAGATAGAGTAAAGGAGCTAGGTCTTTCCTCCCTGGAGAAGTCTCAGGGTGGACTTTATCACAGCATTACTGTGCTGTAAGGTGGTTACAAAGAGGATGGATGCTCTCTATTCACAAGGAGTCATAGAGAAGGGAAGAGGCAATAGGCACAAGTTGCACCAGGAGAGATTCTGTCTTGACATAAGAAAGACATTTTTGACAGTGAGAACAATCAATTGCTGCAGCAACCTCCCCAGGGCTGTGGTGGAGTCCCCATCACTGCAGGTTTTCAGTATGAGATTGGACAGAGTGGTAGATAACCTTATCTCCCTTTCCCATGAAAGGCTGGACTAGATGACCTTTTGAGGTCTGTTCCAACCTGTTCTTTGACTCTACAATTCCTGTGTGTCTTCTTGCACCTCCTGGCTAACTGTCCCTGGGAATGGGGTGGCCATCTGTCCTGGTGAAGGAGAAGGGCTCTGCAGCTCCAGCAGCCAATGAGGATTCATCCAACCCAACTCTGCTACCAACCTTCCAGTTTACCTCAGACACACTGTGTGCTTCTGGCTCAGCTGTTCCCCCTCTTTCACTCCTTCTGTTAGAGGAATTAACAGGTTTCCCTGAGCTTTGGTTGTGTAACTTCTCCAAGTAGAAAATGTCTGGATTGGAGGTCACACTGAAGTCCTTGCAGTCCTGCTTCTCATTAATTCTGGGGAGAGAAAATGATCTTCTTACGCAGTCAGAATATATTCATTTTGCACACAGCCATTTGAGCAGAGAAGCAGCATTAAAAAGAAGGGAAGATGAGCCAATGTCTCACCAATGAGACAACATGAGGTCAGGAGATGCTGATGGGTGTTTCCAGGTGCATATAGGACAAGCAAACTCTGTCTGGCTTCCCCAGGGAATGTGATGCACCATGAGGTGAATTGCTTGTGTTTAACCTGAAGCTTAATTCATTTTCTTACAGCTAAGTGTTTTGGCAAGATGCAGCTCTAGCCTCAAATCTGTATGTTTATTAATATCATCTGCCCTTGCAAAGAGTGAAAAGGGTCATTCTTGTAGTTCTAAGTAAGCACCTCAGGTTTTCCTGCCTTCTCCTAGTGAGGGGGAGGCTGCCTTGAAAGTTGAATCCCAGGCTGGGATCCATGCCTGGGCCAAATTCCTTGCTTTTCTAGGTTACAGCTTTGCAGGAGCTAAGGGAACACTACTGCAAGTAACACCTGCATCTCCGTTAGCAAAACAAAGATGTTCTCTGCACTCCCCAAATCAGGTATTTGTGAATACATATTCCCCATGAGATGCAGAATGAAGGTGCAACTTGATTACTGTAACCCAACTAATGTGGAGAATTTTAATTAAAAGGAGAAAAATTCCTTGAGAGGCATCTCCCAACCTTTGCAGTGATACACCATGCCTCAGGAAAAAGGTCAGGCTCCAGTTAATGGCTTGATGTTAAGTGTGGCTCTGATTCCTCCAAGATCCTGCTTCTCCTTGAACTGTTTCTGTTGCTTGGATGCTGTTGGGGCACAGGCACTTCTCACCTCTGCTTTGATGGAAAAGAAGGAAATTATAGCATCATAAAATGCTTTGGGTTGGAATGGACCTTTAAAGGTCATCTAGTCCAACCCCCAGTATGAATTCCCATTGTCCAAGGGGTAAAAAAAAAAAAGAATCCACAAATAGTATGTTTCCTCATATCTTCAGTGAAGGCTGCAGCCTTGTCTCCTTTGATTCCATATCACTGTGGCTCTCCCGAAAATCCATGCTTTGGGAGCTGTGGGAGAAATGCTTTTCATGTGCCTGTGGTGTGGGTTGGCTCCAGGCAGCAAAGAGAAGCAGAGTCAGTTGTTCTTGGCTGCTTTAGAGTTCCTCAATTTCAGCTTCACAGAAAATCAGGTTGTTCTTTTAACATCTTCTTGGTCACCAGGTTGTCAGCTGTGATGTTTTCCTGGTATGTTTTTAAACTAATGGCTTTGAAGTGTTCTCTGGCAGCCTGGATTGCACAGGCACTGCTTCTGTATGCTCTCAGCACCAAGCTGGGTGTCAGCTGCATCCTGAGGCAGAGCAACCCATTAGTCATAATAGCAAGTTCTCTTCCCCAATGTCTTTCTCAGCTTTAGAGCAGATATCCCCTGAGAACTACTCTGAGATATTAGTGAAGCAGGAATTGGATCATTATGAACCTCTAATTAAAGAGAAGAACAGCTCATCCTCCAGCAAGGTGAGAGCTTTGAGAAAGGTAGAGCAGTGCTCCAGCAAATGAAGCAGTTCAGGATCGGATGAAACTTGCCCCATAGGGAAGTGAAAGACAGGGGAGCTGCTTGGCAGGATGAGAAATCAGAGTACAGGTTGATAGCTAGCCTGCCTTCAGAGCAGAAGAAAGTAGTCACCATTTCATGTTCCTCAGCAGTCTCATAAGATATGTGGTGGTAAAAGTTGGAGCACTCCACTGTGAGGAAACATGTCCATCTTACAGATGGGAAGTGGGTGTCTAGGAGGGAAGAGGAGAGACCATCCTAGATTACATAAGGGACCTGTGACAGAGCTTGGACATTGGCTCTGGGTCTTCTATGTTCCACTCTATGGTCCACAACGTTGTCTCCTTGTCCTGGTTTGAGGACCACGTTGTCCCTTTGTCCTGGTTTGAGTTAGAACAGAACTCATTCTGTTTAGTGATTTGACTTTTCAGCCCAGTCTCTTCTAGTGATGGACTGCCTGAAGTTACCAGCATCTCCTTACAGCGTCAGCTCCTAGCAGTGAGAGCACTTGATGGGGAGAGATCTAACAAGGCTCGGGGTGTAGGAAGAGTCTTGCTTAGACTTGCTGCTGTGCAGAGCAAGGTCACTGCTCTATCTTGTGTCCCACTTTGGGGTGCAGTAAGTAGGAGGTGGCACCTGCAGGGAGGAAGGCCTCTTTCACACTGAGGGTGGTGAAGCACTGGCACAGCTTGCCCAGAGAGGTGGGAGAAGCTCACCCTGCCAGGAAAGGTATGACATGGAGCAGGATTTTCTGTGCTGTGTCCTCTCACTGCTGTACTCCATGCTATGGAGAGCTGATTCTCCTGTAAGAACAGCAATTAGAGCTGGGTGCAAGGACTCTGAGCTGCTGTTTTAAATGCCAATCTTTATCAAAACCAACCCCAAAGTTTTCCATTCCTGTGAACTTTCTGCTCACCTCTCCTGCTTTATGGCCAGCTCTAGAGCAAAGGGAAAAGATCAGATTTTTTAATAGCATTTTCAAAGTTCAAAACACTTCTCCAATTATTAATGCCCCTTTTTTTCCTTAAATGAACAGTAACTAGAGCCTAATTACTTATCTGCTAACAGCCTGGAGAGCTGCTCTAAGGGCTGTTAGAAATGAGCTGCAACTACTGTAATAAAAGAAACCTAGATATGGGAGAACAAAGGCTGCTGCAGTACTGGTGAGCTCTGTCTGGCCTCTGAACATCCCATTTTAACTTGCAGCTGGCCTAAACCACTGCTCCAGGAAAAGATGTGAAGAGAGATGCTGGTTTCTAAGTGGTCCCAATCTAAGCCTATACCCTGAGTGAAGGCACAGCCCTGTTTTCCTAACTGTCTGTTCAGAACATCCTGATGCTCTGTTGAAGAATGCAGAGTGGCAAGGGAGGAGGGGAGGGAGATGGACTTTAGCAGGCTAAGGTAGGTGAGAGGATGGGAAGCACAAGCTGTCAGGTACCAGAGCTGCCTTCAGATCTACAACAGAGGCAGACTTCAAAGCACTGCAACAAAACACTGCTGGAGTTGGAAAACATATAAGATTGGGAAAAATAGTCAGGTGCTTTTGCTAGGAAAACTAGCCATGGGAGAGTCATAGAATCATAAAATGCTTTGGGCTGGAAGGGACCTTTCATGGTCATCTAGTCCAAGCCCTGTGCAGTCAACAGGGACACCTCCAGCTAGAGCAGGTTGCTCAGAGCCCCAGACAGCCTGACCTGGAATGTCTCCAGGCATGGAGCATCTACTACCCCTCTGGGAAACCTGGGCCAGCATCTCACCATTCTCAGTGTAAAAAATATCTTCCATCTAGTCTAAATCTCCCTCTTTTAGTTTCAAACCATCACCCCTTGTCCTGTCACAACAGACCTTGCTAAAAAAGTCTGTCCTTATCTTTCTTATAGGCCCTTTAAGTACTGAAAGGCTGCAATAAGGTCTCCCTGGAGCCTTCTCTTCTCCAGACTGAACAAGCCCCACAAGAAGCATCCCTCATCACAGATCAGCCCAAATCCTTGGGTAGCAAAGGCCAGGAAGTTGTATCCTCTTGAGGTCAGTGTTTTCCCTGCTGTTACCTGTTCCAGGCAATGTTTATCTCTATTAGTTGCCTGCCCAGGGTATGTAACATAGCTTTGCTCATCCTTCAGCTCTCTCAGCCTGATCTGAAGCACATTGCTTACAGCAAATCTGAGCAAAAATCCCTTTAGTCATGCTCAAAGCCCCATGGAAAGAACTAAACCCTCCTGTCTCTAAGTCATCCACTTAAGCCCAGCAGGGCTTGGTGAGCTCTTCCAAAACCATTTGTGAGTGCATTTTCCCCCAGGGAGCAGCAGCCTTTCCTGCATGGGTTCAGCTTCTGCCAGGAGTGAATTGAATTGTCATGCTAGAGAAAGAGACAAGAGAGGCACTGTTTAAACACTGCTCTTGTTTTAGGGAAGCTCCATGCAAAATTGTCTGTGGATGTGTGGTTCCAGTCACACCTGACTGATGGTCTCCCAGCCAAACCAAAGGTGATGAGTCTCTGAAGCCTTGGAGAAGCAATCTGCAGGTCAAACCCCATGAAGAGCAGAGGTGAGTTTTCCTGGTGATTAAAAAATTCAAGTTGTGAACAGGGAGATCTCCCTGCATGATAAATCCAAGCAGATCACATACCTGAATTGAGACCAGAAGACTGCATTGTAGGGAGCTGTGCTGCAGAAAAAGCAGGGAGATGTGGTGGCTGCCAAGGTCTGGATCACTCACACTGTGCCTAGGAGGAAAAAAACACAAGTTTAAAAAAAAATACATTGCCAAAAAAAAAGTAAGTCTCATTTGAGGAATATATTCAAAAGGAGAGTTATGGAGAATCTAGGAAATAATTGCTGCTACTCTACTGGATGCCAGAGAGACTTTGATCAGAGCTGTGGTCAGTACCAATCTGCTCTAAGGCAGAAATTATAGATAAAATGCATTGGGAGAGGTGCAGAAGGGAGAGTTCAGAAAGCATGACCTGTAGCAAAGCAGCACACAGAAAGGTTCCTCCAGAAGAGAAGGCTGTTGGCAGGATAAATGCTTATTCTTCAGCAGGATGTCAGATTTGTGTCACATCTAGAGAATGGCTTAATTTTCAACAACAACAGCAAAATCCAGCAATGCATTAGGACTCTTGTACAGTTCCATCCTGCTGTAAGGGCGCAGGATGCAGGTGGATGTGATGCAGGTGGATGCTCAGAGGGCTGGATCACCTCTCCTATGAGGACAGGCTGAGAGAGTTCAGGTTATTCAGTCTGGAGAAGAGAAGGCTCTGAAGAGACCTTCTTGTGGCCTTTCCAGTATCTGCAGGGGCTTACAACAGGGCTGAGGAAGGACTTTTTAGGATGTCAGGCAGCGATGGGACTAGGGGGAATGGATACAAGCTTGAGGAAGGGAGATTTAGGTTGGATATTAGGAGGAAATTCTTCACCATGAGGGTGCTGAGCCACTGTGCCAGGTTGCCCAGAGAGGTGGAGGCAGCCCCAGCCCGGCAGTGTTGCAGGCCAGGCTGGCTGGGGCTGGGAGCAAGCTGCTCTAGTGCCAGGTGTCCCTGCCCATGGCAGGCACAGGGGTTGGGGCTAGATGATCTCTAAGGTCCCTTCCAACCCTGACAATTCTATGATTCTATGACTAGATGATTCTTGTAGGTCCTGTCCTACTGAAATATCTTCCCTCTCCTCTCTTTGGTTGTTGAGGTAGCTGTGAACTCCCTTTAGTGGAGGTGTTGAGCAAGTCCAACCACCAGACTCTGGCAGTGTCTGGGCCTGCTGACTCCAAATACAGCTGGGTACCAGCTCTCTGGTTTCTTCCAGATCCTTCACACTTCCTATTGCCCTTGGGTAAGTGGGGACAGAGTATGCACCCTGCCACCATGCTGCAGGTGATGCTGCTTTCCCTTGACTACTCCAGCACCTCTAGACCAGAAGGCACCATGCATTTCTTGAGGAACATCTCTGCAACTGCAGTTTTCTGGCATGAATACATATGGACATCATTTAAACAGTTAACAGTTGGACTCAGTGATCTTAAAGATCTTTTCCAACCTAAATGATTCCATGACTCATCTTCAAAAGCAAGTGCTGTGAAAGCTCCCAGTGACAGGGCAGGATGCCTATGTGCTGCTGCTTTGCTTTCAGGGAGTGTGAGGCAGTGACAGAGGAGTAGTCCAGCTGGGAAGGCTGGATTAGGAGAGGAGAAAGGGGATGTAAGGGAATAGCTTCAAGCCTGTGTTGTTGGAGATTTGAAGCATTTTGGAGTTTGTCTGAGAGCTGGGATGTGGGTTTGTACTGAATAATCACCACTTTCTGTGTGGAGTGGGAAATGTTCCTGTGAAATCCCTAGTTAGCAGTTCATGAAAACAAACAAGCAAGCAAAAAACTCTGGACCATGCCATTTCTGCTTGTAAAGTACAGACCTTTTAAAAAGGCAGGTCCTTTTCCCCCTGAGCAGGTTATCCCAGCAGCAATCCCTGTGCAGGGAAGCTGAGACTGCAGCTGCCAAAACCAGCAGAGATGTGCAAAGACACAGAGCTCAGTGCTAACTGCTCTCCCTCTGCTTCCCTCCCACCACCTGACACTTGGAAACCAGTGCATCCTGTTCAAATCCCCTCCCTCGACCATTTCCTGGTCTTCAGTGCCTCAGAGATGGGCTTTTCCCTTGTGAGACACCATGGAAAAGAGAAAACATCCTAAAACTGAAGGTGGGTGCAGCAGATGTGCCAGATCTTGCTTCCTGCTCAGGTACAAGTGCCCTTCCCTTTCCTGCTCATGGGGTTGGTTGGTGAGCCTCAGTATCACCTCCTCCCCTTCCCTGTTTGCAAAGGGAGTGATGCTTCTGACTCCAGGTGAGGCAAAACCCATGCAAAGAGCCAGAAAGCCCATGTGTGAGTGCATGTTGATGCCATCACGTGTGTGGCCATCTCCCTGACATCTCATTATCAGCTGTCCCCAGGCAGTTTTGGTATGAGGTGGGAATGCTCACTGCATTGTTCAGATGCCTACAGATAGGGCTGGTGTCCATTCAGATGCCTACAGATAGGGCTGGTGACCATTCAGATGCCTACAGATAGGGCTGGTGACCATTCAGGTGCCTACAGATAGGGCTGGTGTCCATTCAGGTGCCTACAGATAGGGCTGGTGACCATTCAGGTGCCTACAGATAGGGCTGGTGACCATTCAGGTGCCTACAGATAGGGCTGGTGACCATTCAGGTGCCTACAGATAGGGCTGGTGTCCATTCAGGTGCCTACAGATAGGGCTGGTGACCATTCAGGTGCCTACAGATAGGGCTGGTGTCCATTTGCTCCATTGGATAATACATTTAATGCAAATAAGCCAAGCCCTGGGTGTAAGGGAGGCAGTTCTGTGGCTTTGTCATGCTTTCCCTTTGTGCCAAAACTGGCTCAGCTAACAGTGTCCTGTGCAGGATGAGCCCTTCATGGGAGCTGTTGTTCAGCAAAGCCAGGAAACAGAAGAAGGAGAAGCAAGTAACTCTCCAGTTTCCATTAGGGATTGGCACAAGGATGCTCCAAGAACAACTTGTTGCTTTTGTTAGGAAGAGTCCCATCCCACATGGAAGTAACGTGGATTCCTTGTTTAGTGTTCAGCTATGGTAAGTAGAACTGCCCAGAGGAAGGCTCTCAGCTCATGTGAGCTCCTCCCCAGTGTCATTGCTCTGACCCATCAGTGGGGGGGGGGACTTTGGAGGATGTTTGCACTGAGTGATCCCCAAAAGGCTCTCTGGAGGAATTGAGTGTATCAGCCACAGGGTGAGGTTTTTAATGAGAATGAGAGGATTTGGGGAAGCATCACTCTTCCTCACCAGCCTCTCATGCTGCCCTTGATGGAAGCTGAGGGACAACATTGCTCGTTGGCATCTGAACTAGTAGCCAGCTTTTTAGGTCCAAATGCAATATGGTAGGATGTATGGCCAAGTGGGTAGTACCAGGGATACAAGAGATCTGGGTATCACCTCTGGCTTTGACTTTCCAAAGATCATTTCTGACAGGGCAGCTTAACTCTCCAGACTGTGATGTTGCCTAAGAAGTGGCTCTGTGAATTCTTTGATCATTGAAACACCTGTAATAACAAAAAACAAGTTGTTGCCCTCAAATAGACTTTCTTCTTCCATTCTCAGAGAAACTCTGAGAGTCTTAGTTAACCAAAGCCAATCCAGCCCACCCCCCAGGTGCTCTCCTGCATGTGGTCTCTGGGCTTCCCTACAAGAGTTAAGTGGAGATGACATGCAGAAGGCCATAGGCCACATGGGGAAGTGCACACAGCACCCAGTAAAGAACCTGAGGTTTATTCATCAGCTGGGTGCTGTAGGTAACATTGATGTCCTTCTCATTCTCACAGCAGTGGTTTGGAGCTCTTTCCAGTGCCATGACCAACATCTGCTGTGTGGGGGTAATGGACCAAGCATGCATGTCAGGTGTAGGCAGTGCTCTGTGCCCTTTGGGGACCATGGAGAACAGGGAGGGACAAGCTGGGATGATTTCTCAGTCTTTAGGGTGATTGATTTTGTTGCTTTTTTTGCTCCTTCCTGGTTGGCACAGGCAGGGCTGCATTCCTGCCAACAATAGCTTGTCACCTGGCCAGCCCCAGCTCGGGCTACCTGCTGTACCCTGAGCCCTGTAGACATGATCTTGGCTCAGCTTGAAGGTTCTCAGGCTCAGCAGCTTGCAGGATTTGTCCTTGCACCCCTTCACCTCCCAAGACTTGAAATTCATGAGCTCTGTTTAGCAGAGCTAAACAACAGGAGGTGGTAAACTCAGCTCAGCTACCAATTTACCTTTCCTGGGGAGGTTTTTGCTGTATTTTGGGGAAAGACTTAATGAACAAACTCAAAAGTCCCCAAGAAAACTACAGATCTTGTCCCAGGGCACAGTTCCCATCAGACATGGTATGTGGACATCCCCTGCACTCCTCCCAGTCTGGGCAGTACAGACTGGCAGCTGCTAGGAGACTAATCTCCTGGGGCAGGCTGCTGTGTGCTGGCTTCAGGCTCTCCTCCCCCAGCCCTTAGCAGGGTGACTTGCTGGAGTCACAGGTACAGCCAGGTCACTGGAATGAGATGGGTTAAAACTGAAGTTTCAATGGGAGGGTGGAGTTATTTTGTGGGCACCCAGGTATGGTCACCAAGAGGAACAATAAGGTTTCCCACAGTTGTGAATATTGTGAATCCTGCTGGTCTGCCTGGATGTTTAAACAAACAATGAGGGGAAGAACTCCAGCAGCCAGCCTGTCCTGCAACTACACCTTCCAGCAGCCAGTGATCCTAACCCACATGAAGTTGGCTTCATCAACTGGTCCCAATACCAGCCTTGTATCCCACAGGAGAGAAACCTAGATCACATCTCCTGCAGAGTGGGAATGAGCTATTGGGCACCTGAGTTGGCTTTCTGGTTCTTGCACTGACATGCCATGTCAGCTTGTTTTTAACTTCTGTTTACTTCAGCTCCCACCTGAGAACTAGATGAGAAGCCCTCATCTTGCTTGTGGTGTGATGTCCATGCAAGGACAGTCCCAAGAAGCCTGGACTTCAGGAGGTGTCACCACCATGGCATGAGTGAGTTACTCCTCCACCACCCAAGGGCTGTTGTGAGAGAACCTTTCCCAGGCTCACACATCCATTAACCAGTGCTGCTGTGGCTAAGTCTCCTCTGCCTGTGCAGTTCTTGCTGCAAAATGTCTCCTTTCTGCTGGATTCAGCTAACACTGGCAATTGCAGAGGCTCTGCCTGATGGCCCTGACCAAAGTGTGCTGGGACTTGCTGGCTTCCATAAGGTTTTCATTAGGGCTGAGAGAGAGCCTATGAAGTTTTGTGAATCTCTGAAACTGTCTGTACAGCAATTTGCAAAGCCACCCTAGCTTGTAGGGGTGTTTGGTTTTATTGATCCTCTCTGCTTTCTGTTTTCTTCTCCTATTGCCTTCCTCTTCAGGGTAGACGTGCTGTGCCCTACCTAGGGGAAACATCTGCTCCATACCATGGGTGAGGACTGAGGACAGGATGCTCAGGAGGAGGTTGGTCTTCATTACCAAGTTACCAGGCTGGTGGTTGGCTGATCTGGATTTGATCTTGTCCTTACTCCCCAGTCCATGCAGTGATACTGGTTGGGAAACCTCACCCATTTGTATCCCATGCTCCCTCCTTGGTATCATCCCTACAGCAGCAAGAGATAAGCCCTGCTGCCATCTTAAAACAGGTATGAGGCCAAGAAACATCTCCGTGCCAGGCTCCCATGATGCCTTACCCTGGGATTAGGTCTGTAAACCCCCTGCACTTGCTTTGTGAATGGCCAAATCAGGACTTAAGATCTCTAGAAGAAGACTGTAATTTAGTAACAGCAATGAGGATGAGAGCAACACTCAGGAAGAGGGACACAAGAGTTGTTTTCCTGCCTCTCATTCTCCCATAGTTAGACTCTGAAATCCACCCCAGGCTGCCTTAAAGCTCCCCTCACTAGACTCTCCATCCCCTTACCTACAGGACCAGCTTTGCTAAGTCTTCATTGCCATCAAGTACTTCCCTAAAGTTTTTTGGCATTCTGGAAAAGCAGGTTCACATTCTGAACTAGCAGCAAATCTAAGCTCTTCCAGCACAAAGAGCAAAAAGTGAGCCAAGCAACTGCAAACCATTAGGTGCCCAACCTCTGGCATCAGCATTAGGAGTAAGGTTTGACAGTGACCCTGGGGTGATGGCTCTGCAGAACGAGTCCTTCTGGAAGTGTCCCCAGATAAAGCAGTGGTCTGAATACATCCAGAACTGGGGCCCCTGTGCCACATTCCTCCTCTGGCTGGAATGCAGCCAGGGCTGCTGTTTGCCCATACCACATCCCAGTCCCACCTCAGCTATCCTGTTGTCTCAGTGCACCTGCTAATTCTTGGCAGTGGCAGACATGAGCAAAGCAAGAGAGGTGCAGAGGAACCCACACCCACAGTGCACACAACCACCAGCAGCAGCTCTCAGAGGTTACCACCTCCCCATCTGACCCTGTGCCTAGGTAAACTGCAGATCAACCTGAAAGGTGACAGCAGCTCTTTTGTTCCAAAGGAGTTGTTCACCAGCAGGAGACTAGAAGCAGCACTCTTCCCAAGGACTTTCCTCTGCATTCCCCAAAAGGTAAGTTTGGAGAAGCAAACACACTGCAAATCACCCTGCAAGCCCTCAGCACCAACCAGAGCTCATGCAGAAAGACCAAGGGAGGTCTGGTGTGGTATGGCCACTTCTGTCAGTGTGTTATGCCCCATCATTCCAGTCAGTGCACTTATAGTCACTGAGGTATTTCTCCTCGCCAGCAGAGACATAAAGTTGTGCCTCCCACCTTCAAAGATGGATTATGAATACTTTAGGACATAAAAGAGGGATTCAAGACCGACCAGAAGCCCTTGAAGACCTTGCTGTCATGCTACAAGATGTCATTATTTTGGTCCTCTCTCATTTTCTCTTGGGGGTGAGTGGTGGTATTTTTTCCTATAATCCTGAGGAAATGTGGCCCTTATATCCCCAGTCCACAGCCCAATAGAGCTAGCTTAAAGTGGTTTTTGCACTAAGATTTCCAAGCAATAAATTGGAGCAATGGGTACAAGTTTCTCTTGCCTCAATGTGCCAGAGAGACTGTTCCTGTCTTAACCTGCTGCAAGCTGTTGCCTCCAGAGAGGTGAACTGCATCTCAGGAGCTCTCACCAAAGCTATTCCTGCCTGAAATCAGTGTTAACCCTTGTGTGCTTGGCTTGCCAAGGCCACTCCTTTCTTCTGAACCGGAAGAAGAGGATTTGGCCTGTCCTGCCCCCACTGCTGTGGAATCCACTGTTCACAGGGCTCAGAGAATCCTAGGATGGTTTGGGTTGANATTGTGCTTCTGGGCTGCCAGCGTGCACTGTTTGCTCACACACAGCACTGCCCAAGAGCTCTGCTGAAAGGCTCATTTGCAGGATCCAGGCTTCTCTGCATGCTGAGAGCCATTGACTGACACAGGCTGACCCAGAGGAGGATGCAATGACTCCCTGCAGCTCCAGATGACTGTGTCTCTGTCAGTGTGGCACAGCCATGCACCATGGCCCCTCTTCACCCCAGTGCCCAGGCACCTGCCCTGTCCCAAGACATTCCATTTGCTGCTGTTAACCATTCACCAGCACACTGTTGCTTGTCAGAGGCAGCTGTGTGCTGCCTGGTCTTGCTTGCAGAGCACTGCCCTACACAACTGTATCCATGCAAGGCTCTGACCTCCACCAGTCCAAGACTGCAAGGCCAAAGAGCAAAGCTGTGTTCACTTTCAGGCATCAAAACTCTCCTTGCAGGCAGCTGGGCCAAGTCCTGAGGCTGGTGCTCAGTCCCTCACAGCTGCTTGTCATCCCTGCCTTGCTCATGGCTTAGATTCCATGGTTACCTGAGATGTACTTGTTGGGGGGGTCTTCTGCTTCAGCAAGTTATAAGCCCCAACAACTGAGGTCTTTGCATGTCTTGTGGTTGCTATACATGCATATGTATGTGCTTTCTCATCTTTTTTCCCATACCCAGGGGCACAGCAGATGGGGGAGCAGTACCTGATAGCCCACTTCTCCTCTCTCAGGTCTGTAGAGATGTGCCATAAGAGGCACTATGTAGCTTTTCATTTGGACATGATGATTTTGTAGGGCAGAGATGTGCCTGAGTAAGGCTACATGAGGAACATGTAGTAAAAGGCAATGTGCTTTGCTTGTGGGTAAGGAAAAGCTCTCCTGAAAGGTCCTCATAAATTCGTGTAATGCTCTTGCTGCTAGAAATCAGGACATTTAATCTCACATAAGTATTGGTGAGTCTTCACTGTGGTGTCTTAAACAGCTTGTGAGGTTTTTTCCCCCTCCTTCCTTTCCTTTTCCAAAGCATGAAGCCCCTGCTGTGTTATCTCATCTGCTGGGTTTGGCCTTTCCCTCTTCCTCCCAGAGCTCCATACCCAAATGCACAGTGGAAATACCTTTGCAACGTGTCATTTTGCAAACACATCCTTGGCAGAGCCTATTTCCCGTGCACAATGTCAGCCTTGTCCACAGGCACGTGGGATGGTCAAGGCTGAGACAGATGTGGGCCATTACACTGCCAGACCTTGCTTTTGCACTTCAGCAGAGTCTTCCTCCCAGCAGCTTCTGATTTACCCCAGCATCAGCCTTTGACAGTATCTTCTGTGTCTTAGGCTTGCCCTGGGACACTGCAAACAGCCTCATCTGCCATCTGTGTGCAAAAAAAAAAAACCTAAAAAAAACCCCACAAGGTCTTTTGAGCTCTGGGGATAGAGAGTCAAGGCTTAGGACAAGAATACAAGTGCATCATGTCATGGACATGGAAAAAAATAGCTGGACAGGAACATTTCAGATCATGTTTCAGTTATGAAAGTCAGACTCTTCTGTGTTCTACCAGTACTGAGTTAAACTGCTCGGAAATAATGTTTTCTGCTCTGTAACCCCATGGCATGACCACGATTAAGCAGGAAGCAAAAGAGCCTACAGCTCAGTATTAAATGAGCCCATATTTTATGCCAAACATTTTCTTTTCCCTCAGCATTGACTGTTGTAAACTGCTTTAATTATATTTCCACAGATCTGAGCTCCTTAAAGGCTCCCCAGGACTCTTTACTACTTTTTGGCTGTGGCAATGGCAAGTACTGGGGACAGTCACCTCAACCACCACCAGTGCATGAGCCTGAGGTGTGCACTATGAAAGCTGTGAAATGCTTCATCCCAGAGCTCAGATTCTTGCAGCTGCAGCCACGGAAGTGGGTTGGTTTACATCAGCATGTATCAGCACTGAAAAGGACCCAGGTATACAACAGCTATTAATTAAACCCTTTGTGCTGGGGTTAATGACTTCATGTGGCAAAAGGGGAACCAGAGCATGATGGGTTTGGTGCTGAACCTCCAAGAGCTCCAGGTGTCCTCACCTCATCCTCTAACCCTTCCCAGCAGAGCTGCTGATGTATTACCCTCACCCATGGGCCAGTGGTGGCCTTGGGGATGACTCCAAAGATAAGAGAAGACACTGTCACAGGTCCCCATCCTCTGTGGACTAGAGGAAGACACAAAATATGGTTCCTTTGCTCCTTGCAACAGAGGAAGACACTCAGCAAGACAAAATGAAAAGAATGAAAAATGAAAGGTCAAGGCTGTTATGGATTTTATGAGCTGGAACCTGCTGGTATTAAGTCAGCTTTGCATCTTCAACCATGAAACTAAAATCTCGGAAGTGTTCATCTCAGATCTGGGCACACCCAGGCTGGAGAGCAAGTTCCTCTCATGCCTTGATTTGCAGCTATCTGTGATCAGTGGTACATGGGTCTGTAGCTAGTGTCACAGGTGTTTTGGGCACTCTTCCCATTATAGATCACCAAGATGTAAGAGTGGTCAGGAGAGGAAATCTGTGGAAACTGTTGGTTTAAACCTATTCTGATACCTGCTTTAGCTGATGAGCTGATCCATATCTGTTTGGATCAGTTTGTGTGGGTTGATCCAAAAGATTAAAGAAATGGCAAGAGAACTTTAATATGTAAGAAGGAAAGGACTTGGGCAGTTCCCAGTCAACAGAGCTTGTGTAGTCTCCAGCCTTGAAGTTATTCAAAACACAGCTGGGAGCAGGTTTTGGTCCTCCAAAAGGAAGAGCTGCTGCCTCCACTCCTGTCCAGTGAGGGATGTTCCCTCCACCAGCAGCCAGCAGCACTGTGTAGATGCCAGGCAGAAGCAGCTGGGAGTGAGAGGAGATGGTCTGTAGGTCACCCACACCCAATGGCATGAGGGCAGCTTTTGGACAGGGTGGCTGCAGTACATGTTGTTTCTTAACAGTAAGCTAGGATATCTCAATGAGCACCCAGAGACACAGCTTTCTGCTGCAGAAGGTGGCTACAGCAAACACTGCCAGCTTTACTGGGGTTTTCTGGTTTATCATTACCTTTCTCCTGGGAGGACAGCCCAGTTGCATGCTCCAATGCTCTGTTACATCCCCATGTCAGCCAGTAGTCTTGATGGCAATCCTCACCCCTGATCTCCATCGCCCTGGGCAGCAGCACACCCAGAGCTCCAGCCTGAGAGCACAGAGAGACCCAGCTGGGCCTCACAAGGAGCAGGCTGTCTGCCCTGAGAACCTTTCTCAGCTGAAGAGCCAATATTGTGGATGAACTGTGACAAAATTTGGGTCAGTCAAAGCCAAGCACTGGAGCTGGGGCTCTTGGATCTAAGCATTAAGGTGGCATTGAGCAGCACCTCACCTTGCTTGGTCCAGCAGAGACAGAGAAAAGGGGGGGGAAGAAACCCTCCCCTGCCCTTTTAAATCTGGACAAAACAGGTTTCTAAAAAAGCAGCACTTAATCATTACTGCTCAGTGAAGGCAGTGCTGGTGGCTATTTGATCCAGAGTTGGTTGAAACTCTCCCATACCGGCTCCCTCCGCGTCCCTCCTTGAGCCTGGGCTGGGTGTGATCTCCGAGTAGGAGTGTCTCTGCGGTTAAGTAGAGGATTGAATTACCAAACGCTGCTGTTCCCGAGCTGACAAGGTAGCAGAACAGCAAACAAAAGTGCCTTGAAACTAGCTTGCCCAAGAGGAGAGAAGGCGCTGGGTTTGGCAGAGAAGGGAGACCTGCCAGGACACTGCCTGCTTTCCAGCAAGGTAAGCAGCTTCCCTGCACCTCTCTTAGTTTTGGTTCTAAAGGCTAAACGTGCTGAATGACTTCTGTTCTGTGGCATAGTAAGAGACAAACAAAACCATTGATAGATTTTGTATTTTAAAAAGATCTGCTCACCTGGTGTGAGCCAGGATGACTTCCCTGACAGCCATCAGCCCATCCTGATGAGCACCATTTGGGGTTGGAGCAAGCACTGTCTCAGCTCACCCAGAACCCATCTGGGCTACATATCAGCTCCAGGGACACGTGCTTTTCGTTTAGCTCTCTGCAAAGACTGGCTTTGATTTCATGCAATGAGCAATTAACAGCATTTTGGGTTGGCCTGGTTTGGTTTATTCTTTGCTGCCATGGCAATTGGCATGGAGCTTGCCTGCTTTTGCAACATGGTCATGGGGCCAGGCAGCAACAGAAAGTCACTGGAAGTTCTCATCAATAGGTCCTGTCATCTAATCAATAGAGCTGCTAATGGCTGAACTGCTGGGCTGGCTTGCTCTGTAAGTACAGAGTGTGTTCTCATCCTGTTCATTTGAGATGCAAGTTGCACTGAGATAAAATTGAGTTGTAATGGAGTTGAGCTGCAGGCTTGCCAGTATTTTTCTTAGGCGTGTCTATTAAGAACATAAATATTTAACACAAAGGAGAACTGATATGAATTAGCATCTGGGGGAGGTTCACACTTACTCAAGGCTACTCTAGCACTGGTGTAAACAAACCTTATGGCAGCTGAAGGAAACTGGCCCCACCAGAGCAGCACCTAGACCGTGAATCATCCAGGTGCTCTCTCCACACCACTGCTAAATGGGCAGATTAGAGCCTGCAAAATAGAGATTAGACAATCACAGACCTTTTTTTCTGGCAAGTTTTTACCATTCCCTGCCACACAGACTTTGAGATGCCAGATGGAAGCAAAAGCAAGGACAGGCACTAGCTGACACGGTGCATGTCAGGAAAGCCTTGACTCTCTTCTCCTTCCTCCTGGTAGAGCCAAGTAAAGCTTTCTTCCTCCTCTCTGCATGAGCAGGCTGCCCTTTCCCTCCTCCAGCTCCCTTCCTGCCAGTGGACACATAGGTCTCCTGACGTTATTTCCTAGGCTGGACTTTGTGGCAACAGTTGCCAAGGTCTCCCAGCTGGGAGCAAAGGTTTTGTGACATGGCCACAGTGTCACCCTGGTCTTCTGCCTTCCCCTGTATCTTGGGGCTCCTGGTTAGGTTGAGACAATAAATCCCTGCTCTTGAACGAGAAGGGATGCAGGGGATGCTCACAGTATCTCCTGATCTTTTCCATGGAGCTGCACAAGTTTTCTGGGCTTTAAGCATGGAGGTTGTTACCTTTTCTGCTCTGGACCCCCTGGGGAGGTGTGGGGTTTGCTGCATGGAGGGGGAGCACCATGGTCTCTGTGACCTCAGGCTGGATCTGCCCTGCAGCCTGCCTCTCCACCACCATTGTTCATCCCCAGCTGAGAAGGAGACCAGACCAGACACCTGCCCCATGCTTGAAAGGTGCTGGGGCTCTGCTTTGCACTAGGCATGTGTCCTGCTGGAACAAAAGGCTTCCCTCAGTTTTAACAGAGCTAAATACATGATAGCCCACTTGGAAGCATTGCTCTGGAGTGCCCTGTGCAGTGAAGGGGAGCTCAGGGCACAGTGAAAGCTTTTTTGCTTCCTGGGCCAGCTGCATTTTAGCCTCCCCTGGGGAACACCTGTGCCACCCCCCCCCTCCCTAAGGCCCCTCCTTCATCATAGGGAACAGGGGCTTTGGCAGCCTTCAGGAGTTCACTCTGGACTGACCCAAAGCCAGAGGTTGGTTTTTCTATGTATGAAAGGACACACAGGAAGCCACAAGTAAGGACTCCAACGTGGACACACCACACCCAAAATATCTCTGCTCCAGCCCTTTGTTTATTCACATATATTCTTCAGCTTCTGTTGGCCTCTCGGAGAAACAGATCGTACAGTCACAAGGGGATACACGCTCTTAGGACTCATTAAAACCTCTCTTATGCTCTCCCTTTCCACATAATACAACCCTGGAAATGAGCCTAATTATGATTTATCTTGGATAGTTATACATTTCCACTATGTTTCCACCCATTTTGGGTGTAAAAGGAATACAGAAAGGGGTGAATATTGTCTCTAAGTCTTTGGCATCCTTCAGTGTGAAAAATCCTCTGAGATGTAATGTTAATTGCCAATATTGGATGATGTGCATTTGCTTCAGTTGCCTTGATTTCCAAGGAGCTCTGCTTGAAAAAGAAAACCTACCACTTGTTATCGGTCTTTATCAGAGCCTATTCATGCTTATCTGAGGCAGTGCTGGGTAGAGTAACAGGGAAACTTACTATTACCTTGTATCCACACAGGGGATGTTAAATTGCATGGTTGAGCTCCATCCTGGGCAGTTCCTGTGGAATGAGCTATTCAGAGCAGCTGACCTCTCCTACCTAAAAATGTCCTGTTACCATGGCCTGGGATGAAAGAATAGGTTTCTCTCTGGCCCTTAGTTTGAAATTGCTCTTAAAAAAACAGCTGAGCAGGGTAAGAAACAGACAGGGCTAGAATCATGTTCTTTTTTTGGGTAATGGAGGAGGATATAGAGATACCCACCTTCCCTTTGGGTGTGTGCCAGAGCCTGAATTACTGCAGTTTGTTGGTGTCTGTGATATAGCTGTCTGGATCTGAGCAAATCCTACCCATCCCAGTCTTTCAGGTGCCTGATTCCCTTCCCTGTCCTCAGACAAAACTCCCATTGGCAGCTCGGGGTGCAAAAAGCAGTCTCAGATGAATGACTCTTTCTAAAGCTGTTTCCAGCATTTGCAGGGCTGTTTTCTTCATTTGGCTTTGTGCAGTTGATGTGCTACTGTGTCAGAGCTGCCCTTCATTTCTGCCAAGAGGTGATTGCACACTCTTCTTGTGCTCACGTGCTGTGGGCCTGCGTGGGCTGGCTTTCAGTTTGTATGCCAAGAGAGTGGCAGACACATGGTCCCACAGGCTGGGGCTTTGCTCTTTGCTGTGCCGTGTTGGAGAGCTTTGCTCAGGCATGCAGAAGCCCCAGAGCTGGGCAGCACAGAGTTTAGCTCACAAAATCATGATGCAGCAGCACCATCCATCATACAGCACATGGTACCACAGGGGCAAAGTTATTGGCTCATGTTCCTCTGCCCCTCATTGTCAGTAAGCCATCCCATCTCCATTTGCCCTATTGTCTCCCTGCCCCCCTTTCCTAACATGACAGAGAATAGCCACCAAAAGCCATCTCAGGAAGGACACACAGCCGTGAGAGTGCTTCTCAAGGAGCAGTTAAAGTGAGGAGTTGTGGCTCTGTTTCAAAGGCCTTAAAGCTCATATAATGTAACTCACACCTTGGCTCAGCATCCCATCCTTAAACATGGAAGCCTGGGTGTGCACCTGCTTGTTTTGACACAAGTCAAAGTTAGCTTGTTGAGAATGTTTCTGACCTGAACCACTTCTCTAGAAACCAGGCAGAGGAATTAAAATGGCTTCAGCTTTGTTTTCCTTCTGGATGCATCTCCTGCCCTCGCTGTGGCATGAAGCCCTGTCTTCAGACACAGTGCTGGGCCTAGGCCAGGAATCTCTCCCTTTTCACCAGGAGAGAAAGGGCTAAAAGAAAGGAGAGATTTGTTTGGAATGAATTGGCAAGCCTCATGCTTGCCTTTCCCTTGGGATTGCTCTATACTGTTACTGCCTCAATAACCTCCGAAGAGGAGCCAAAGCTGGAATGGATACCTCTGGAGTAGGTTTGCACCAAGCAAATAATGCACCTGACACCATACCAGGGGCAATGCTGCTGCAAAGCACTTGCATGCACAAGGCTTTTAACAGCTTCTGGTGCCACTGTTCTTTCTCATGGATCCTCAGAGAGAGATGGGTTGGCACCAAAATGTTTGTTATCAGGCACTGGCACTGATCTCAGGGGGAAGTTACTGCAGCTCAGACTCTGCTGCTGCTTCTGAAATCTTTGAGTCTAACAGGGCTGCCCTCACCCTGTAGAGATGCTCCCTGCCTGGAAGAGCCTGCTGCTTTCAAAGACATCCCAGGGAAGAGGAACTTCCCAGGAAAACAGTCAGTCAAGAGCTGTGTGAGTTCTCTGACCTTCTCCATAGGACACCAAGGCAAGGAGTGCCAGGCTCTACCTTCAGCCAATGTGCAATCCCTTTTCCAGCTCCAATCACTGCTGAGCACTGGACTCTGCATCCAGCATGCTGAATGTGGAAACTCAGACTGCATGGCTTGGGAGTTGTGGCTGGTGCAAAGCCTTTCTGCTTTAGTTGTCAGCATGTTGTTCTTAACATTGCGGAGAAGTTTGCTGGGACAAGAAAGCTCAACTGTTCCCAGGAAAAAAAAGTCAGTTGTTAAAATTTTAGAGGGAGGAATCAGAAATAACAGCAGTTTGGGAAAAATCTGCTCCTACAAATCAGTTCCCGAGGCCATCTGCTTGAAGATCAGACTGCTGGAAAGCTACCAGCAGTGAGATAAATAGAGAGCACAAAGGAGGTCGTAAAGAGAGGTGTGGAAAGATGAGCAGGAGTTTCTGGATGGAGCAAGGTGTGGAGCTAGAATTTATAGCAGCTGCAGGGACCAAAGTCAGAGGAGAGAAATCATGAGCTGCCTGCCCATCTCAATCAGACATCATCTGAGGAGTCTGAAGAGACAGATGAGATACAGTCTGAGGGCTGTTGCAACTGGAAAGATGGTTATTTCCCAGCAACCTTGTATTTTCTTGCTCTCCTTCCTTTTAAGTAAGGAGCAATGGTAGGTTTGGAGAATCATAGCAAAGCCCATCTGCCTGTGGCTCTCACAGGGCTGAAAGGCAAAGGCTCACAGCATCAGTGGGTTTCTCAGGAGGACTGTGTAAGCTACTGAGAGATGCTGGAAATGAACAAGAGGTGAAGGCACAGGTTATAGGAAGCCACACTAAGCTGAAGGTTTGCTTCTCAGTAGTGCCTGGGACTTTAGCTGGAGATGGAATATGTTTGCAGGGTTCAAGAGATACAGCAGCTGGGTCCCAGGGAGACTGACCAGCTTTTGTCAGATAGGGCAAACTGGTTATTGCTCATGCACAACTTGAGGAATCACTTGATTAGGTGGATCTGGGTTTGTGCATCTTTTGAATTTATTGAACAGGGAATTCAAACCTCTCCTAGGCTATAGAGCACTCCAGTTAGAGAGGCCATCAAGAGCATAAAATCATCTCAGTGATTCTCCTCTTCATCCCAGGCCCTTAAGTCTTCACTCATATTAACAATGAGCAGACTTGAGCATCTCAGTCCTCAGCACCCCAGCCCTTGACCCATGAACAAAGAACAGCAAAGCCCAGCTGCCTGTGATGGCAGGTAGCTGCTTGGACAAGACATGATCTGATGATCCCTGGCAGCTATTTGTGGGGAAAGGGAGAATCTGCTAATCTGAAACCAGTGAAGTCCCTTCTTAGCTCCAGAGCCATTGACACTGAGAAGGTGAGCAAGAAGCTTCTTCTCAATCCTAGTCCATGTCCAATTTTGATCCATCCCTACTTAAGAGAAAGCTAAAAAAGCCTTTCAGTCCCTTTCATGACCCACACAGATGATTTGCTAGCACAGATAGGGGATTTTTCTGATCTGTGGAGGTGGCTGGGTGAAGCCCTGAAGCATTAGGATCAATCCATGTTATTGCCTTAACATCAAACTAAGGGGAAGGCACAGCTCATGGTCACAGACCCCAAGGAGCCAAGCCCAGAGAGCACACCTCAGCCTTTTAGCCATCTCCTTTCAGAGGCATTAAGCAAAGGCAAGCCTGCCAGCTTCCCTAATAAGCTGTTCCAATATTTAATTGGCCACCATGATCTGAAATAGCATCTCATTTCAGGGCCTGTTTTACATAACTTTAGCTGCCAGGCAACAGCTCTTTCCAGGAAGGCTCAAGTGCTGGCTGTGGCCAGCCAGGCGTGTGGGTGCAGAGCCCTCTCCTTGGCACACTCAGCTCCTCAGCCTGGACCTGATGGGACTGAGAGGAGGAGGGGGAGATGAAGTGTACTTCTAAGTCTTTTGCCACCAAGCACATATCCCTTTCCTTGCCTCATCACCATGTCCCAGCACATCCAACACAGGTAAGGTGATTCAGCTTCTCTGATGGTAACTCTCCTGTGACTGTGCAAGAGGACAGAGCTGTCACCAGCAGACACATACACACAGGGATATGTATGCTGCAGGTGCTCTCCTCTGTGCAAAGTTCTTCTTCCTTCTAAAAGCTTGGAGGAGGATATTATGTGACTCTATTTGTGACAATAAGAGAGAGAAGACAAGCCCCATTGCTGGACCTCTCTATCTATCATTTCTACATGAGATAAAAGCCACCTTTTCTCCTCTTGCAACAGCACAGTAAAAGACAGCTTATATTAGTTGAGTGGTATCCTTCTGGACACTGACTAGCTAGGGAAAGTCACCATTCAAAGCAGTGATCCTGAGCAGTAGCTGATGAGCCACACAAGGTAACTCAAGGTTGAATTTCATTCCTCTGGGCAAAACAAGAGTTAACTGCTGTCCTCTCTGCAAACAAAAAGCAGCACCTACTTGGGCCCAGATGCCCAACTATAGTGGAGACAATGAAAACAATTCAACAGCCCTGGTTTACCTCATCTAATGCCAGTCCAAGTATTCCCAATAATTAGGCCTTTCAGGCTGGAAAGGCTAGAGCTACAGCTGCTTCCTATTTTCCCAAAGCTGTACAGAGCATTAGTCATTTCACTGGGGTTTTTTTATTACCATGACTAGAGCCCAGTAAGTGTGCTGTCAAAACCCAGACAGGCCAAATCAGGCTTAATGCAGAATGCACTTCAGGAGTTTGAAATGATGTCCTAGCCCCTTATTTTCCCTCCCCACCCAAACAGCCCAAGTCTGCCCAAAGAAATGTCCTGCTGGGTCTGCTTTCCCAACACATACCAGGTTGACCAAAATGAAGTAGTGATTGCTGGCACTTCCACCCCAACTGTTATTCATTAACTAATCTTGGGAGTGACCTTGACACTTAATTAGTCATCTAGTCCTTCCTGAAGGCAAAGCTTTTCCCTGCACTGTGCTGCTTGGAGAGGGGATGGGGGTCATGTTTAAAAAGCAGGAGTGCTGCTGTGAGTTATGGCAGTGTGTGAAGGGAGGTGGGTCTGCCCTCACCCACCAGCTTTGTTACCTAGGGGAGGCTTTAATCTCAGCTCTGCAGGTTCTAGGTCATCCCCACTGTGACATCCAGCCAAGATGCTAGCTGCTGACATTTGGTTTCCAGATCCTCAGCCCTCACTTAACAGCAGCATTTGCTCTTTGGATTCCAATTTATACCACCTTAACTGAGAGGTGATGACCCAGCACAGCAGCTCCAAGCCAGCAGTTGTCTTTGTTGGGCCCTGGCCACCTCTCAGCCTGCATTCCTGGTGTAAGCTTTTCTCCTTCCATGGTTGTGAGAGTCCCTTCAAATGGTGGAAATAGCTGGCCCTGGAGGTGGTAAGTGGGTAATTGTTACTAATGTGGAGGTAAAGAGGGGAGCTACAGCTGCTTAAGTGCCTTTTTTCCCCCTTCAGAGGTAAAGCTGTGTGTGTGTACAAGGAAGCAAATTTCCATTCCTGTAACCAGTTTTTTTCCAGTGAATTCCTGCCCCAGAGGTGGTTGACTCATGCCTCTTGCCAATTTGCATCTCTGAGCAAAACTGGTTTGACAGAGGTAAGACCTGACCTGGACATCTCTGTTCAAACCCCAAGCCTCTAAATATCCCCTTTATCCCCCCTCTTAAATCAGAAAAGTTTCTGCCCTTCCTGTTTTCAGCACAGATGGGAAGTTTTTCACTCCATAAATACTGGATTTTGTGTCTGGGCAGGAGTTGAATTATGAGACCATCTGATTAAAAGCCCACATAAAATCTTTACTGAAATGAGCTGTCTGATTATATAAGTCATATTCCTATTATTTCTAACTCGGCCACCGGCCGAAAGAAGCTGGAAAGTGGAAAGAAAGAGCCAAGCTTGTCTGTGCTTCATGGTTCCCCCCAGCTTAATGACTAAGGAGGAAGGGAGGGACAGCATTTCCCAGAAAAGAGGGGAGCAGCACTGCTGGGCAGCTTTCAGCTGCAGAAAGGAGCCCCAGGAGCAGAGGAGACCCAAGACCACCTTGACTCAAAGAGGTTTGGTAGAGCACTGCTGGCTTTCAGAGAGCTTTTCTCCAACATGTCTGTCTGCTCTCAGAGGATTCTCAGCATCCTTGGGGTTAACTTTTCTGACTGGAGAGGCTGGGAGAAGCAGGGAGCCAGCTGTGTCTCACAGCTGGCCAGCTGCCTGTTTCCTGGGCTGTTAGCAGTGCAGCAGTGTCACTCTTGCTAAAAAAACTTCACCCTCCTGAATTCTCCCTCACATAGACATCTTTGCTGGCTTTGTTTTCAGGTTGTTCCTGTTTTGATGCTGGAAGGAAAAACCCTAAATAGATTAAAAAGATAGCTGAGGAAAGAGACTTCTTCACTTGTTCTTTTTTTTTTGACAGGGACCTTTTGAATGCCATATTACAAGAACAAAAAGGTCTTTTGGTTAAAGATCTGAGTTGGGATCATATTTTTGCCTTCAGTTCCTGGTAGCCTTGGATTTCACAGTAGGTGAGTCAAGACCCCTTCAGAAAAGTGTCTAGCTCCTCTGTAGGGATTGAAACATCTTCCTGGATCTGGCTATTAATCTGTGTGGGTCTCAGCTACGTTTCTGGGAATTGAGATGAAAAATGTTTTTTTTTTTTTTTTCTTCTTGCTGTTTGTCTTCTTGCTGTCTGGAAGCTATCTGAAGGACTTGAGAGGGAGCTGAAGGTTGCTGAATGCCCTCCTAGTAGGTACATGAGGCCACGTGGACTCAGTCTTCCATAGTGTTTCAGATCTCTCTGTGGTCAGGAAGGAGTGAGCATGTCTGCCTCCTGCTACTGAGTGCTGCCAGTTAGCAGAGTGGGGTTGGGGCTATGCTCAAGACACCCCTGGAGGTACCTGCTTCTCTCTACTGCCTGTGCAAGGAGCCAGGGTCTGATAGTTCTGGGCTGTGGGAGATCTGCATGGGCCAATGTTCCTGCCTAGAACAGAAATTTGTGTGCTATTAATGTGCGAACTCCTCAGAAGAAGAACCATCACTTCTGATGAGTTTATGGTGCCAAGTTGCAGCATATCTCTCCATGCTCTCATAACACAAGCAATAAACACACTCTCTGGCAGAGGATCATCTGTCTGTATTCTTTTCCTCCTTCAGAAGAAGCTTCTTCCATGCCTTTGTGCAATAGCTTTTATTTTTCATCTTCTGGTGGCTGTGTCGTGCTGAGGCAGCCATGGTGTGATTCCTTCTCGTGGGCTGTTTCCTCCAGCTGAGCAGAGCAGCACAGGAGAGCTCGTGGCCCTACAGTCAGTGCAGCCTTTTCCTCCAGAGACACAGAACATGCAGTCAGTCAAGTTGCTGTAGTTCTTAATGTAGTACAATCATTGGGTCTGTTGTCAGCAAATGCAAGTCAGGGGAGCACATGGAGGAGCAAATGAATGTGAAATCAGTGAGCTCTGATCCTTCTTGGAGCTGGGCTTTGANCCACAGGAGACCACAAGGGATTTTCAGACTGTGCCTGATGAGCAGGATTGACTCAGATGGGAACAGCTGATAAGGGCCTTGCCCCTACACAAACACAGTCTGTCCTGTGGCCACTCCATTGGAGCTGAGCTGCTCAAGAGGAACCTGCCAGCCAGCTCTGCTAAAGTATAACCCACTCTTTTCACATACATTGGGTTTGGTTTGATTTACTTCAGGAGGTTTCTCTGTAAGCAAGCTGGGCTCAGAAGTTGCTTCTAGAGCAAAATCTCAGCTATCTAAGCAGTGGGAACAGGGAGCATAGCTAAGGGTAGTCTTTTTTTTTTCTGTCCAGAGCTGATAGATACAACAGAGGATGAATGGGAAACCTTCACCCATCAGAATGGCATCTGGAGATACCAAAGCATCTCAGATGTGCCCAGACACCTTTGTTGGGCAGCTGAAACCTACCTCTTCCCCATATAGGAAGCAGAGCCTAGGGAGCTGCTCAGCTATATGTAAAGTAGACACCTGGCTCATCAGCTGGATCACTCCATGTGTTCTGCTGAGTGCACTCTCTATGTCCCCATTGACCTTTATGGAGCTGAGAGCCTGGTGCCATGCCCTGAGATACCTTTCAGACATCTTACTTTAGGCCTAAGCCTCCTATTGAAGTGGAAGGACTTAATTCTTTAGCCTCTCAGTGCCCCAGGGTACCTGCCCTGATCTCCAGCAGCTGCTCCAGGAGGACCTGGGTCTCCTGGAGGTCCACCAGTGTCTCTGCCACCCCTAGTGCTATGGTGGGGAAAAAGTAGTGTTGTTATCAGGTTCAGTGCCCTGATAAATACTTTCCAGCTAGGGAAATAGATGAAAATAATCACCCACCAGAACAACTGTGTCCTCTCCAGTCTTTTCTGAGCTGTGATTCCACTTATGGCCCCCCATAAGCATGGATACCTTAGGAATGGGATTTCATCCTACCAAACTGTTGATAACTACAGCTGTGATTTCTTCATGGTCAGCAGAGAGACAGAGGCACTTCAGGGTGTGCATTATCTGCATTAAAGCTCCACTGATGGGAAGAGGAACCCAGCTGAGTAGCACACCTACTGTTGTATCCAATTGTTGAGTTACTTTGGTTTTTCTTCTTCCCTTTCCTTCCAGCTCAGACTGCAGGATGACAGACAGTGACGCAAACCTCCCAAGCATTGAGAGAAAGCTGGGACTGCAGATATGGAGCATAGAGGTATGGCAAGAGGCACTGATGGTATATGTCCTCTGCACGTGTGTGTGTGTCAAGAAAGAGATATTCTTGATGTAATCAAGGTGGGAAAAGAAAGTCTTACAGATATGATACAGTGGGAAGTAGGAGACTGAATGTCTCTCCATGCAACTTCCAACACGCATTTGCTTTAGTTTCCTGCTCTGTAAAACAGGCAAAATATTGACTAAGGAAATAGGAATGTGGTAGGACTGAAGCTGTTCCTCCAGCACTGGAGGTTTCCTCACCCCCTTTGGGAGCCAAAGTAAGGCTGCATAAGCACACCAGAAGTGAACTACCTGTTTCCCCAAGAGGAGAGGTTATGCACAGGTACCCTCAGTCTGTAGCAGCAGCTACCATGGGGAAGGCACCCATTTTTCTAGCTAAGGCATCCCATGGAGTCTATTTGCACTTCATCCTTATCTTTCCCAGTCTGATCTGCAGCTTGTGAGGTCACCTTCTGCTTGCAGTGGGTTTGCTTTTGTTTGGGAGCCAGCCTGTGCTCAATTCTGCCTTTTTCTGGCCCAATTCACCAAAAACATTCCCTTGCAATGAAATGGGGGCTAAGGATGAGGTCCCAAGTCCCCTCAGGGAAGCAGTGGGAAGGGGCTCCAACAGGTATCCAGGTGGTGGTGACCCTTTACATGTCCTAGCTATGTTCCAAGTATCATAGGGTCTTTGCCTTTCCATTTCTCTCCAAAGCACAGCTTCTTTGCAGAGGAGCTGTAATTAGAGATGTGTCAGTTGGCAAGGGTCATGCTGGTATGCTGGGAAACCAGTCAGGTGACTGTAAGGATGTATGTCCTAATTCCAGGCAACCACAAAGCCACTTGAAGCTCAGGCAGTGCATGTGCAGCACAGGGTGGCACATCTAGGCACCTATCCTGGGCAGGCATGGCTGCTTGATTGTGTCCTTGCTCCAGGTGAAGCAAGCAATTATGATCTGGAAGGGTGAAGGACACTTCTGTGTCCTCAAGTCTGTCTTTTCTCAGCACTGCTGGTTGCTTTGACTCTCTGGGCTATCCTAACAAAGCTCTGAAAGCTATCCCTGAGCTTCTGGGTACAGAGTAAAAACCATGTCCTAAAACTAAAGCTAGGAAGAGATGTGGAAATTCCCTACAAATGCAAGTATTGGAGCACTTCAGCCTGACCTCCAGGTCTTCTTGCTCTAGACCCACAGGATTGCAGAAGGGCAAGGAGACTAAAAGTACATGTCAATCTGTCCAAGCAGCCCCTGTCATTTGTCTCTTTCTCCAGAAGTGGATTTTCCAGCTTACCAGCACATCCCTGATTCTTCCTTCTCCTGATTCTTCCTTCCCTTAGTGCTTTGTGCAGCCTAGCTGTCCTGTTTCACACACATCAGCTTCTGCCTCTGAAGTTCTTTAGCAATGACCCAAACACTCATTTCCTTGCAGAATATGAAGATGGTTCCTGTACCTGAGAAGGCTTATGGGACTTTTTTTGAAGGGGACTGTTACATCATTCTGCATGTAAGTAAAGCTAACAAACATCGCTCTCTTTGGTAGGCAACTGGTTCAACCTTTTTGGCTTAGCTCTGACTTGGATCCCAAGCACCCTCAGTGGTGACAGAAAGGTAAAATTAGTCGTGCATGTGCTCTCACCATCTAATCACACACCTGAATCTAACATGGCTGTGGCAACAACACTGTGTGTTTTGTAGATCAGAAGTCTAGAGGGAAAATTAACTTAGTAATTCATTAAAATGATTTATCTTCTAATCAACTGAGTCATGTCCAGGCATGGCAAAATGGTCAAGATGTTCCTGGCAATCTAAACCAAGGCCCAATGTGCATGACTTTTGGGAATCTTTTGGGGATGTGAGAGTTGACTGCCTTGTGGCTTATGGAGGTGTGCCATCTGCTCTGTGTCATGAAAGCAGCAGGGAGACTCTGCAGCCCTTTTCATGTCCCCCTTAGGACACTTCATCAGCCTCTCCCAAATTTAGTCCAGATCTACTTGCAACCAGCTGAACCCAGGCTGGCCAGGAGCATGAGGAACTTCTGAGAACCAGCTCTATGGGCTGAGCAAACTGCCTTGTGTTCCTGAAGCTCTGTGGGAGGATGATGTATTGCACTCAGCTCCCAGATTTCCTTCCAAATCTCTTCATCAGCATAGAGCAGTCCAGGTCCCACTGCATCAAATGATGTCCATATGGTGGAAACCAGAAGTATTTCCCACTTTCTGGGTCTGAATGTCCCTTCTGCAAACATCTCTGGCAGTCAAAAAGAAAGCAAAGCCTCCACTGTCCCACAAGAACAAAAAAGCACATCCAGTATATGTCAAGCTAGGAAAACAGGCTGGGATAATGATGCAGAATGAGTCTCCTGCTCTAATTTACCATACCCATGCCTTTACACCACCTTTTGAGTACTGAATTGATTTGGTAGCAGCTATCCAAGGGCATGCTAAGAGCAGAATATGAGTGTTCCTGCAAGGAGATAGCTATAGATATAATGGATTTTGATGCTCACAGGCTCAGTTTATGTCACAATAGCTTCCCCAGGTAGAAAAGTGCTTAATGTATCCACAACTCTCCTTTCCTCCTGCAGACAGAAGGCAAAAACACTCATCTTTGCATTCTGCATCTTGGCTGGAGGCTCTCCAAACAAAGATAGTCCACATAACAACAGGAGCTTGATCATCTTCAATAGCAGTGTATTAAATTGAGCAATTTTGCAACAGATTTATTAGCTGTGCCTAGAGGAGCTGAGCTGTGCTTTATTGAAGTTCCTCCAGTGTGTTTCTCTGTGGTACCACTGCACAAAGCAAATGAAGAGAACTTAGTGTCAAATCCAGTTCATAAAATGAGCTTTTATTACCTTTCCCAGGTGTCCATTACAGGGTTTAACACACTANCCTGTCTCCCCTTGTTCAGGAGAAAACTGGGAAAGGCCCTGGGGAAGGGCTCCATGGTCTCTTGTTTTTGCTAGGTCTCCCAGATCAGTCATGTTATTTCACAGAATTGTAGAAAGCTTTGGGTTAGTTCATCCAGTCCAAGCCCCTGCAGTGAGCAGGGACATCTTCAACTAGATCAGATTGCTCAGAGTCCTGTCCATCCTGACCTGGCATGCCTCCAGGGATGGGACATCTACCACCCTTCTGGGCAACTTATGCCAGTGTTTCACCACCCTCATTGTAAAGAATTTCCTCCTTACATCTAGTCTAAATCTATCCTCTTTTAGTTTAAAACCACCACCCCTGTTTGTACTCTTGCAACAAGCCCTACTTAAAAGTTTGTTCCCATCTTTTGTCCAGGTCCTCTTTAAACACTAAAAGGTTCCAATAAGGTCTCCCCAGAGTCTTCTTTTCTCCAGGCTGAACAACCCTAACTCTCTTAACCCTTCTTCATAGCAGAGGTGTTCCAGCCCTTCAGTCATATTGTCCCAGTTTTCTCCTGAGCAAGGGGAGACAGGAGAGTGTCTTAGAATCCTCCCTGGGAGCTCAACGCAGAAAGAGAACATTTATGGGTTTATATACACAGTGAACTGAAGGATGTTTCTGGCTGATGTTCTTTTGTAACTCTTGTTATCAAGCAAAACCAAGTACTTGTGCCAGTGCAAAAACTAATGCCCTCCACTTGTCCTACTTTTAGAGAGGGTGATCTTAAAACTTAAAGGAGCCTTTCCTCATAGATCACCTGTTCAATTGTAATGTAGTCTGCTATTTATTTGCCTAAAGAGATGACCTCTTCTTTCCCATTCTCTTTCTCATGGCACACTACATAGTAACACAAATTGCCTCTGAATTGCTGCTTACTTGCAAACGAGACCCAAGTGCAACTGAAGCTGAGCCTGAGTGTGCAGGCTGGGAGCCTCTTGTTACAGAGAAACCCAACAGCCCAAGAAGAGGAGGCAAACAGTGTGAGAAGGGGTGTGCCCATCATTGCCTGGCTTGTGCCAGTTATTTTTCATCACCATGTCTTTCTTGAGCTGAAAACACACACTTGAAACACACACATAGGCAATGTCTTCATCCTGACTAACATTTCCCTCCTCTTGCAGACCAAAAGAACCTCTCGTGGCTCTGCTGTGGATTTGCATTACTGGATTGGCAAGGATTCCTCTCAGGATGAGCAAGGTGCTGCAGCCATGTACGTTACACAGCTGGACACGGCGCTCCGGGGGAACCCCGTGCAGCACCGGGAAGTGCAGGGCCATGAGTCCGAGACCTTCCAGAGCTATTTCCGCAATGGCATCATGTGAGTAGCACAGCACACCCTGCAGCAGGTGATCCATGGTCCTGGGGGTTCCCTGGGGTTCCTGTGCAGCACTGGGAAGTGCAGGGCCATGAGTCTGAGACCTTCCAGAGCTATTTCTGCAATGGCATCATGTGAGTAGCACACAGCACACCCTGCAGCAGGTGATCCATGGTCCCGGGGGTTCCCTCTGCTTCTCGACATCTCCGAGCCATCAACATTTCAAAAACCTGAAAAATATGGCTGAGTACTTCAGATGGTCAAGAAAACCTGATGAGAATGCACTCTCAGTCAATAGCCTGTATCCCAGTCTGGCTTGTCATAGCTCTGTGCTGTGCATCTCTACAAACTCTCATGAGTTTCCTCAGGGCTTTTGTAAGGCAAAAAAGTGCTTTTACCCTCTCAGTAAAGTTAAGTAAGGGACAATNTTCATTTGTGAAGCCTAGCCATACATACAAAGTTGAGTAAGGGACAACGAAGGCCTAAAATTCAAACCTTCAAAAACATGTAGGTTTAGAAGTCTATTTGGAAACTTCTCTGCTTCTGAAATCAGTATGAGTTAGACTCCATCTTGGTCTAAACCACATCGCTAAGGACAAGTAGGAAGTCTGAGGCAAAAAGAGAAATTAAAGCAGGCTTTCCTCACCTTGACAGGTGGAGTTATCACCAGAGCATCCTGCTGTGGATATGTTAAGCCTGAGGTACTGTGAGTCACTCACATGCCTGACACATTTGCCAGTTTCTTTCAAGCTATGACAAAAATCTGTAGATGACCCATGGGACAGAAACTGTAAGATTCTCAGTAATTGTCTCTTTTGCCCATAAATAACAATTACACTGTGTCTATTACTGTAGTATGAGCATTGGATCTGTTCTCTAACACAGTCTAGGGTATGTGGAAGTGGGTTGGGCTTGCCCAGGAACTATTAAAGGCCTGTAATAGGTGCATGGGCACCATGGTCTGACCAAGCATGGAATGAGGCAACACAGCTTTTGCCATTCCATTTTTAGGACTTTGACATTCTATTTTCCTCTAGATTTTTTAGTTGTCACAAAAAGCTTGAGATGTTCTCAGAGGATAGAGGGGAAGGCACTTCCTAACCAGCTCTAACTTTATTCCCTATTACACAACAGCTACAAGAGGGGAGGAGTGGCTTCAGGATTTAAGCATGTGGAGACCAATGTGTACAACATCAAGCGTCTTCTTCATGTCAAGGGGAAGAAGCATGTGTCAGCCACAGAGGTGAGAAGAAGAGCTTTCTCTCCTTCTGGATCATTTCTTTTTACCTCTCCTCCTACACCCATTTTCAACCAGGTTTGCCTATTTGGTAGCTCATATCTGCTCAAGGACCCCTACTACAGATATGTTTCAAGACCTCACTTGGTGGTTTGGCATCATCATCAGAGAAGCCATTGGGCTCAGTGAATAGCTGAGCACAGGAAAAATGAGTGTGCCACTGCAGACATGTTTTTACATCCTCAAGGGCAAGTTCTCAATGGCTGTGACTTGTCTCCTGCACTCTTAATGTCCTCCTTGGTTTGCTGAACACTTTCATTTCCTCTTAACAGGTAGCACTTTCCTGGGACAGTTTCAATAAGGGTGATGTTTTCTTGCTGGACCTAGGGAAAGTGCTTATTCAGTGGAATGGACCCAGCTGCAGCATTGCTGAGAAATCCAGGGTGAGTACAGGCAAAAACCACTCAACTCAGTACAAGTGCCTGGAAAAATACCAAAACAAACAAAACAGAGAAACAGTGCTCAGTGTTTGCACAGTGAAAATCTCAGTAAAACTAGCACCACAGAGATGAGCAGAGAAAATCATGGTAGATCTTCTACTTGCCCATCTGCTGGTATCAGAGGCCCAGGGAAGTGCTTTGCTCTAGTGCAGACCTGGCCTTATGTTTCACTGGTAGCTGTGGGCACATCACTAGCTCCAGCTCCCTCTGGAGAGGTCCATCTCCTTCACTCTGTGCCCTGTAGTTTGCATGACATAGGAACAAAATGTCAGCAACCCCAATAAGTTTAGCTGTGGTACCCCGGGGGCAGTTAGAGCACCACAGGGAATTCCAGCTTGGTAAGTATGAGACAAGTAGGAGCACATAACCCAGGTGTTGGTAGGTCAGATCCATAGATCTTAAGGCATCTTGCAAAGGGGTCATTATCTCTATTTTACTGATAGAGGAACTGAGATACAGAGATGCAATCAAGTAAGATGTATCAGTGGGTCATCAGCAAGGTTGGTGGCCAAAGTCACAGCAAGTCATTATACACATTAGAAGGCAGGTAGAGCCTTCACATGGTGTCACCTGATAAGCTGGAGGAGGAGAAAAGCTTCCTATGGTTGGCAATTTTCCAGGGCACAATGTCTAGAGGAGAAGATCCAATGGAGAAAGGAGAAAAGACAAAAAAACCCTCTAAGGATGCAGAGGGAGGGGAGCAGGTAGAAGGAAGTCTACAAGCCATGGTTCATCTCAGGCTTGGCAATCAAGCAGCTCATTTCCTAGGCCTAACAAAGAGGAGCACTTGCAAAGTTACTGCAATAAGAGTCATGGATAAAAAAAAAGAATTCAATGGAGAATGGAGCTTTCTACCTAATTAGTTGCTTGGCATTTCACACTGCTTTTTCTCACAGGAAACATCCACCATTTTTGAATACTTGAAACATTTAAATGTAAAATGTCACCACGGGGCAGCTAGGGTCCTGCAGCTCAGCAGCATCCAGCCTCCTTGTCCTCAGCAGGCATGCCTCTCTGCTTATGTACAGTCACATAGGGGAAACTCCTGTTGTGTCTACACCTGCCTGTGCCCTGCAGGACTAAACACCACGGGCAAGTGTAATAAGCAGTGTTTTCCTGAGGGTTAACTGATAGGCAGTTAGAGACACATCCGCTTTTTTAATAGCTAAATTTGGAGGATGTTAACAGCTGCAGAGAGCTGTGGTAACCTGTCCTGGTGCTCAGCCAGTGTGCTAGGTCTGAAGCTCGTTGAATCTGTTGTCTGGATCAGGACTTACCCTCTGCTGATCCTTGTGCAGGGTCTGGCCCTGGCTCGCAGCATCAGGGACAGTGAAAGAGGTGGTCGTGCTCAGATTGGCATCATTGACAACGAGAGGGACTCCCCAGACCTCATGCAGATCATGAAGATGGTGCTGGGAGAGAGGCACGGGGAGCTCCGAGATGCCACCCAGGATGCCAAAGCAGATGAGCTGCAGAAAGCAAACGTCCGTCTGTACCAGTAAGTCTGGGAGTGGGCTCCAAACCTTGTCCCTTCTCTCAGTGGGTGCTGTGAAGCTTGACTCTGCTCCGTGACTCTTTCAGTGTCTACGAGAAGGACAATGACCTGGTGGTACAGGAGATAGCCACCCGGCCCCTGACTCAGGATCTGCTCCAGCATGAGGTGAGAGAATGCCATCAGCCCTTCCAGTCAGAAAAGCATGCTGTAGCTTTATTTTCAGTGGAGCACCTGCTTCAGTGGGATATCCCATTTCCTGAAAATTATCAGCCCTTCCATCCTTCAGTTTTATGAGATGTCCTCTGAAAACAGGACATATTAGCCCTGCTACAACCTCCGTGGCCAGAGGCATGTGGTGTGCTGAAGCTGCTCTAATGAGAGGTGCCAAATTGACCCTCTCAGCCAAGGGTGGCATTAGCTTGGCCACCAGAGTCAAGGAGAGATGCAGGGCAGGAATAAATGCCAGGTGGAAATAAGGTGTCTTAATACCTGATGTTCAAGGATAGCCCTCCATCTGCAGAAAACACAACAAGTAAATACTCCACTCACAAAATCATGAAGATATGTTTTCCTGCTGTAGCGAGTGGCTGGTCTCAGTGGAAAGTATCTAAAGGCCTTCAGAGTCTTTCCTAATATCCTTCTGGCTATAATTTGACAGAAGGTTGGTCATCCTTAATTCTCTACAGTGCAAACCAGCCTATTCCAAAACAGTGTTGAGCTGCAAGGCTCCAGCTCCCTTCTTCACCCTGGTGTCAGCCTTGTTAAACCTCAGTCTTAGTTTACAGGCACATGAAGCTTTTGCTTTTCTTGTCAAGGTTTAGTCTGAAAAAGGAGAAGCCTCTGTCACACAGTGGCCTGTCCCTTTGGAGCAGCAGCTCTGTGCAGTGGAGACAGGCAACTTGACAGCCATCTCATCCCCATTGGGCTTGGGAAACTGCTGCATTCACCACAGTGTAAAAGCTGTGGCTCAAAACAGCCACAAAACAGTCACACAGAAGATATGCAGCATGGACTTCTGCTGCTCCTTTACTAGCAGATTTGGCATAAATGAGCAGAGTGCTGATCATATTTCAGCATACACTTCTCCTGGAGCCTTTTGGAGCTGGTGTTTCTGTTGGTTTGGGTTGTCAGCCATTGGAGGTGCTTGAGTCACCATCTCTGGAGGTGTTTAAGAGACAGGGAGATGTTGCATTGGGAGGCATCATTTAGCAGGTTGCTAGGGCTAGGACAAAGGCTGCACTGATGACCTTCAAGGTCTCTTCCAGCTGGAACTGTTCTAGGATTCTATGATCTCTCTTGAGATAGCAATGGCTAGTTCTGAGCAAAGCCTAAGAAAAATATACATATTCACTCATTACAGGTAAAGGGCAGCTGCCTGGGTCAGGTGAGCTCAGAGCCAGCATACCCATGAACTCCTGCCCTGTAGGGTTGATGGTAGTTGTAGTCCATTTATGAAGCACAGTAAGTCCATCCCCTGTTGCCTCTGCTAGTGACTGCCCCAGGGTCAGAGCTCTGCAAGGCAAGGAAGTGAGCGAGATCTACATCTACTCTAAATCTTTAGGAAGGATCCAACCTGAGTAGGCTACAAATGAGGATCTTTGCCTGAACAGAGCTTTTTACATCTGCTTATTCTGTTTCACCTCAGGACTGCTACATTTTAGACCAAGGTGGTTTTAAGATTTATGTCTGGAGAGGAAAAGCCTCCAGCCTGGAAGAGAAAAAAGCAGCCTTCTCCCGAGCTGTGGTGAGTTGTAATACAGTGCAAACAACATCATGGGAGGTTAACTGGGTGGTAATCTAGAGATGGCTGCTAATCACAATGAAATGCAGGTCTTGAGGAGCTGGCCTGTGCAAAAGCAGAAAGAGAAGGTTAATGTCTAGGGGAGATGTGATGGCATAAATGCAAAGCTGTTAGTCACCAAATTGCAGTGGTACTAAGACCTGCCACTAAAACTAAGAAATCTGTTAAAGAAAACAAAGTAGAAGAGAAAATACTTTGTTACTCAGTAAATGGTGGACTTCAAGAATTTGTTGAATCAAGTGATGATGGAGGCAGAGAGTAGCAGCAGGGTTGAGATGGGCTTAGGCAAGCTCATGGTTAGCAGGTGCATAAGCAGATACTGAAGGGGCTCTTACACCCTCTCTGTTGTGGTTACTGAGGAGAGTGAAGGGATCACACTGAAGATAGCCATCAAGCTCAGGGGTGCACAGAACACTGCTCTGACCCTGAAAGGTATCTCTTGTGTTGCCAAGCAAGAGTAACATCTTGGGCAGGACAGTGGGGAACTTAATTACTTGGACTCTCTGGAAAGCCTTACCTGTTACATAGGTGCTAGAGGCCTCAAGCACAAGCCTGTTAGAGGCAACAAGTCTTTTTCACAGCACTGATGGGCCAGGGTCCAGGTTCTGCATGTGAACCTGAAGATGACACAGGGCTTTTCCACTGGGTAGAAAGAGATCTGTTATTAACTGCTGTTAATGCAGATTGCCAAGTCCAGGGCTTGTGTTAAGGTAGGGCACACCAGCACAGTGGTCTGTGACACTTATGCCTCTCCTTCAGATGAGCTGCCATGCAGTCATTTTTCAGCCTTTACACTTCCTGTCAGAAAAAAACTAGCCTCAAAAGAGACTGATGGAGGAAGGCATTTGGTAGTTGTTTTACAAGTTGACATATTGAAGTGAATGCTACAAGGGAACTTGGCCTTTAAAACATCCACTTACTTATGGGAAAACCATAAACCTCACCTTCAGTGAGATCTTCCTAGGAGATACTGAGCTTCAGTGGCCTCACCTTCAATAAACTCTTCCCTGGAGACCTCCAGCTTCAGTAGCAATTGCACCTATTGCCTTGGAGAAGAAAAGCTTAAACAAACTTTGCCTTAAAACTTACCTTGCAGCCCTCTGTGCTGCTTTCAAAAGCTTAACTCAGAAGCTTTTTAGGCAATCAGCTCTGCAAATTCTGGCCCTGAGCTACACATGTAGAACAAAAGAGATCTCTTTCTTCCAGTGTGGCAGGTGGGAGGGATGGGAAGACCATCTGCTCTGCTTTTCCCTGGGGGTATGTGTGGCTGCAGTATTTCCAGCAGAAGATGAATGCTCAGAAGCTCACAATCAGGCTCCTTCCCTAAACCATTGCTGTCAGCTCCAGGTTCTTAGAGCCTGCCGAGAGAAACAGAAAGCAGTTCCCAAAAGCTGAGCAATGGCTTTGGCATTGTGGCAGGACATGGGCCATTTCCTTCCCTCTCAAGCACCTTCATTGAAGTAGACTTTGAACTCAATAGTGGCTCTATTGCAAAGAAATAATTTGGTTCTAGGGGAAAAAAAAAATTAGAGATTTGTGAGAGTTTAGTCCCTTCAGAAGACACACCACGCTCTGGAGTACTTAGCTACCTCCATTCCTTTCCTAGCCTGGCATGCATGCTCTCTCTCCATCATGCTGCAGGGAGGACAGACTTTCTCTTTTAGAGAGCATCAAAAAGTTGAGAGAAAAGCAAAGAACTGAACTAGGCTCCTAGGTCATGGGCACACCCCATCACTGCTCTCTCCATTCCTAGATGCATCACCAGAATCCATCTATGGAGCTGTCTGAAATAGAGGAGGAGACTTTTCACCAGACCTACTGAGTGAGATTTTCTTCCAGACTAAGGTGTCATGTAGAGTTTGAATTAGGGTGTGATCCAGGTGACCAGCCTCTAGGGGTAGGATTCAGTCCCCTAAATGCAGAAATAAATGTGGATACTACAGAAAGAGCTTGTAGACACCTCCATTTTTAAGTCTGAATGTAAGCCTTGGGGTGAATCCTGCCTAGGGTGGTACCACTCTGTTCAGTGGAGGACAACATTGGCTCTTTGGGCTAGTTCAGATCCATGGCCCTCTTCTCATGTCTGTAAAGAAACTTGGCATGTCCCCCTTACTGTCCTTTTTTCAACCCTAACTAGGGTTTTATCCAAGCCAAAGGCTATCCTTCATCCACCAACATTGAAGTGATCAATGATGGAGCAGAGTCAGCCATGTTTAAACAGCTTTTCCAGAGGTGGACAGAAAAGAATGCAACACAAGGACTGGGCAAAGTCTACACATCTGGCAAAATTGGTGAGCATGTTTGTCTTGGCTTTGGTTTTCCTACCCGTGCTAAGCCACAGCTGAGGGAACATCATTCACATTAACTGTCTCCCACCTTCAGTATCTTGAAAAGCTAATGCACATTCCTCTCATACCTTGTATTTTCCATCTTCTTCAGTAGATGCAAAGGATTCAGGAGCTAAACAGCATTTAGAACTGCTGAGGCTTTTTATAGGATCCAAACTGCCACTGACTCCAAATGTAAATTTCACATTAATTTTCTTTATAAAGGGCTAATGCTGACTGTGATAAGGAAATGTTGAACAGGAGTCTGCTTTCATTTATGCTGGCATCCACCCAACACCCTCCTGACGTCAATGGATTATTCTGTATTTACACCAGGTGTAAATGGTGCCTCAGCTTATCATGCTACTGAAGTGAAGATTACAATGCTTTTACCCCAAAGAAAAAACAACACAGAAGAGAGGGAACTTACCAGTGAATGGTGGGATGGTGACAGAGATGCTGAATGTCTCCATCAGTAACAGTCTGGGGGGATACAAATCTCTCTCCCTTGGAAGTTCTCTCTTTTCTTTCCACCTCTGTCTCTCTCCATGCTGTCCATACTCTCTCACTTTATCATAAGATGGAGAAATAGAGCCTTTTCCTTTCTGAAAGCAGCATCTTGAAAGGAGGGAAATATGTATAGATTTGGGGGGAAAAAAAAAGAATTTCCAGTCAGGAGACAACTGATATTTTTACCAGCCAGCCATCACTGGAATGCTCTATATGGCCAATTGCCAGCCTGTAATAGGTCAGCTCTGGAGTGTGTGAGCTCTTGCATATTCCAAAATCAACATTGGCTTACTGCTGGCAAGACTGATTTCTTCCAGCCACGGGCTGGGTTTTTCCTGTGTGTGTGAGAGGGTGATGCAGAGGGTTTGCATGTTATTGTGCATTCACTGAGTTCTTCTTCATATTCTGCTGGTGCATGCAGCCAAGGTGGAACAGGTGAAGTTTGACATCACTCAGCTCCATGCCAGACCAGAGCTAGCTGCTGAGCAGAGAATGGTAGATGATGCCTCTGGGGAGATAGAGGTAAGAGAGCTCCTTTAGCTGACAGAGAATGCAATAATCAGTGTGTTTCCAAACACCTCTGCCTTTTCACACACAGCAGCTGTACAGAGCTGTGAAGGTGTGCCTATCTACCTTCCCCAAGAAAGCATGGCTGCAGCCAGAGCAAATTGCTTGCAGACTCAAGAAATCATTGCAGATCAACTATTGCAGCAGACCCACAGGGCAAAGCAGTCACCAAGTCCTCTCCTGACATTTGTATGGGTTATGAGACTGATACAATCAAGGCCCTTCTCACTCTCTCTCCCAGTTAGGTCCATATCAACCAAACTTGTGTAGAGCAGAGTCCCTCTTCCATTCTTGTGGTCTCCCATGGAAGGTGGAGCTGCTTGAGAGAGGGGTTGTGGGGCTCAGCTGGAGCTGGAGGCTGCTCATCCTTAAGGGCACATGTATTGTGACAACTACTGGAAAGACCCAACTTTTCCAGCAAGCACTTAATCAAGCTGAGGGAACATAAGGGCTGAACATCAGTGTTCTACTAGCAAAGGAGCTGTGCTCTGTCTTCATGTTGACTCTACTACTGCTCACTGAGATGTTTCTTTACTAGGTGTGGAGGATTGAGGACTTGCAAATGCAGCCAGTGAATCCCAAGACATATGGGCAGTTCTATGGGGGTGATTGCTACCTGGTCCTGTACACCTACCTGAGATCAGGCAGGCCTCACTATGTTCTCTACATGTGGCAGGTAGGTCAAACCAAAGCAAAAGGGACTGTGCTGTGTCTGCTAGAAACCTGAAACTGAAGGAAGCAGTTACATAGAAAAATCCCAACCCAAACATCCAGAAGAACCGAGATAGCCTTTGCTCATTAGTTGTCCATTGCAAATATCCCAAGCTGTGCTTTGTAGGCAGCACGGACACTCTGAGCCCCAGCTGGCATCAGACAGAGAGCCAGCCATGTCAGGCAGAAATAGGGAAGGGTTATGGGGCTTACAGTGCTAAGGTCAAACTTTGCAGTCTTTCAGATTGTCCCTTAAAGCCTCAACTCCTGGAGTCATTCAAGTATATGAATATCTGCTTTCCTTCTCAAAGTATATTTATGCTCCCTGGAATGCAGAGAGAAGCTTTGAAAATGGAATGCTGAAGTCTCCAAACCCAAAATGCAAATGTAATTTAAACACCTGGTAGTTTGATCTCACAATACCATGTGCAGGGCTTGGGCTTGGCAAGATCTTACACTGTGCAGAGCTTCATCCCCTTCATCTCNTAGGAAGAAATTCTTTAGAGAAAGAGTGGTGAGGCACTGGCACAGCCTTCCCAGGGAGGTGCTTGAGTCTCCATCCCTGGAGGTGTTTAAAAAGTGTGGAGATGTGGTGCTCCAGGGCATGCTCTAGTGAGGGCAGGGGTTAGATGCTTTGTTTTTGTTTGGTTGGGGGTTTGTTGTTGTTGTTGTTGTTTTGTTGGGTTTTTTTTGGTTGGACTCAGTGATCTGAGAGGTCATTTCCAGCCATGACTGTTCGGTGATTGTGTGATCTCAGCACACTGTGTGTGGCATCTCCTCCTTCCCCAGGGTCGCCATGCCTCTGTGGATGAAATCACTGCCTGTGCCCTCAATGCCATCGAGCTGGACAAACAGCATGGGGAGCAGGCTGTGCAGGTGCGAGTGACCATGGGCAAGGAGCCCACACACTTCCTGGCCATCTTCAAGGGCAAGCTGGTCATTTACGAGGTAAAGTGGCTTTGTGCACGTGGGCAATGGAAGGTGCAAGCACCAGCAATGGCTTGGCAGTTGTGATGGAAATAGTCCAGGATAAGGGGCTGAAGTTCAGGAAGGGACCCTGCCAGGATTGCATTAGGCTGGCAGATGGAAGTGGTGGAACATTTCTCCTACTTCCCAAGTAGTCTGAACACCAGACTGTATAAATGCAGTCCTGGACTGAACCAAACTCAGCTGTCCACCCCAGAGCTCCCATGTTATTGTGTGATGTTCTTTTCAGCTCTGTCTCAAATTATTTTGCAGAGTTACAATAAGACAATCATCCTATAAATTACAGATACCACTATCCAGAGGGTCCTCCAAATAATGCTACATAGTTACATGATTTGAATTGTCCCTGCCTGAATTATATCACATTAACTACTAACCCACTTTATTTGCTGCTTTGGCTGCCAGCATCTGTGGTGGAGACATTGCAAATGGCTGGGGAAAAGGGGCTTTGCTCTCTGTGTTTGTTCCACTATACAACTTCTGTGGCAGATGCTCAGCTAAGCTGAGAGCAGCTGGAAATCTGAGTCCAGTTGCCTTGCCCTGTTTACAGAGCAAATGCTTTGCAGGCACTAAGATCTGTTGACAATGAACTTGAACATCTTGATGGGAACTAGTCAAGAGTTGGAATGACCAGGGAGAAATGTGGAAGTTACAACATGTGGGGTTTTTTCTGACCTGGAACCAGAAGGTGTTTGGATTTCCTCCCCTGCTCTGTGCAGATCCATGGTCTGTTGTTGCAGCAACATGAAAGATTGTGACTTCAAGAACCTTATTCCTCAAACCAGTTGCAGCCTGAACTTGCATGCCCTCCTCAGCACCCAGTAGCATCCTTCCCTGTGTTTCCTTGCAGGGTGGCACAAGCCGGGCTCAGAAGAGCACACCCGAGCCAGCCATCCGCCTCTTCCAGGTCAGGGGCACGGATGAGATGAACACAAAGGCCACAGAGGTGCCAGCTCGAGCCTCCTCACTCAACTCCAATGATGTCTTCCTGCTGACAACCAGCCAAGTCTGCTACCTGTGGTGTGGGAAGGTGAGACTGCCGTGAGTCCAGGGGAGGCAGCTGAAGGGAGATGAACTTTCTGATGCAGGGCTTGAATCTCCTACCTCCACTGAGCTAGGGAGGTGTATCTCTGGGCAGGTAGCCCATTACTTTCCAGAGAGGAAGGTGCACCCAGGAGAAGGCTCCACCTGTGAAGGATCAGCAGTAACACAGCCCTCTCTCAACAGGAGTAACCCACCTCAGGGTTCACTTAATCTCATTTTAGATGTTCATACAGCTTTCAGCTGAACAAAGCACAGCAGGCTCTCCAGCTATAAGAAATCAGCCAGGATTAGTATATTCCTTCATCCTGTTTTAGTCATGTGTTTCAGGATGAGATGGTAGGTCAAACAGAAGCAGAAGGATTGCCCAGAGAAGATGCAGATGCCCCATCATTTCAAGTGTTCAAGGTCAGGTTGGATGGGGCTTTGAGCAACCTGATCTAGTGAAAGATGTCTCTGCCCATGGCAGGGGGGTTGGACTAAGTGATCTTTAAGGGTTCCTTCCAACCCAAGCCGTAAAATGAGTGAGTTTTACTCCAGATGCCATCAGCTGCACTGAATGTCCCTTCAAGAACTAGAGATGGATTCTGAATGACCAGCTCAGATGAGACACTCAAAAGCATTCAAGCAGGTCTAAATCTCTCCAGAGGAGGATAGAACTAAGCCAGCTTTTCTTCACAGATAAGTTTTTCTAGTCTGTCCCTAACTCCACCTCAATCTGATGTCCTGAACACAGGGATGCAGCGGAGATGAGAGAGAGATGGCAAAAATGGTAGCTGACATCGTTTCCAAACGGGACAAGCACACCATTTTGGAAGGACAAGAGCCAGCAGAGTTCTGGGAAGCCTTGGGAGGCAAAGCACCTTATGCCAGTGAGAAGAGGTAATAGTGATCTCCTTGTTCCTCTCTCTGAGCTTGGCCAGGCAACATTAAGCAAGGGATCAAAACTTTGAAGGAAGCTGAGTAAGCACTTTGATACTGTGTCCTCATTAAAGAGAGGATGAGGTCAGAATTTCACCAAAAGCTTGCTGAGAAACCATACCAAGATGTCTCTTTCCTAGGTTTTGGGTCAGGCCTTCAGTGAAGTATGAGCTGCACATCCAAACCCAGCAGAAGAGGATGTACCACATCCTCCTTTCTTCCCAGTAAATCCATGCCATCTCTTTTCACAACAGCTACATGACCACATGCTCCATATCCAGCCATTATTAGCTTTGTAGGCAGCCCCAGAAGATTCATGAAACTAAATCTGCTTTAATAACCTGGATTTCTCCAGCCCTCTGAGCAGGTGATGGGTTCCATTGTAACCAAGTGATCTGATGTGGCTTTCACCTGACACCAGGCTCATCTCCACAATGAAAGAAGGATTCTGGATTTGTCCTCTTATGTGGAGAAAAACTGACCTCTAAAAATTCTTAAAGTGTTCTGAGAGTCCTCTAAGACCTGATCTCACTGAGTTTCAAGCCCTCTGATGAGCGTTGCCATGTTCCCACCTCTTCCATCAAGGTCATGACAAGTAGTGCCAAGGTCCTGCAGTAAACCACAAGGGAAACATTTCCATGTCTCTTGTATCTTTTTTCCCCTGTCATGCATGAGGAAGGTTTCAGGAGCAGATCACACACTACCAGCCTCGCCTCTTTGAGTGCTCCAACCAGACAGGGAGATTCATCATGACAGAGGTAGTGGACTTCTGCCAGGAAGACTTGGATGAAGATGATGTCATGCTACTAGACACCTGGGAAGAGGTTGGCACAGATTCCTCCTCCCCTTCTCCCCAGACATATTTTCAAATATGATATGGCTTAATTGGTTTGAATCCGTCTTTCTATGTCAAACCAAGAGCAATATGCCTTCTGTCCTGTCTCCTAACCCTTCATGATGCTTGGTCAGATGATTAGGTGCATGTTTAGTCCTCACTCAGGGAGAAAACACATGAGTGAAAGAAAAGGAGGAAACTGAGACACCTGGTCCATGCCTTGCTCCAGGGTGAGAAAAGCTGGGCCTGCTCCAGTCTTTGCCAGCTCATACAAGAGGGTGGCACTCAGAAATCCTCTCTCCCATTTCCCAGCACCAAGGATGATGACTTGCTTTAGATTGTTGGGAACTGTCTCCAGGATTGGCTTTATGAGGCCATTGGAGTTTTGACCCATGCTAGGACTGGGTTTAGCTGCTTTGAAAAATTCAAGAGCTGTTTCCTGAAGTATGTATGCTTTATGTCTGTCTCAAAAGCAAAATCTTTCTTGGCTGGATGAAAATCCCAGGGGACTATTGGGAAACTTTTCCAGTCTTATCTCTGCTCCAGTTGGCAGAGAAGAACAAACAGCCATGTGTGCACAGGTCTAACTGCTTACTGATCTTCAACACCTTCTCTCCTTGCAGATTTTCCTTTGGGTTGGCAAAGGCTCCAACACATACGAGAGGAATGAGGCAATTGCCTCAGCTAAGGAGTATCTCAAGACCCATCCAGCAGGGAGAGACTTGGCAACTCCAATCATACTGGTGAAGCAGGGCTATGAACCCCTCAACTTCACAGGATGGTTCAATGCTTGGGACCCCTACAAATGGAGTGTAAGTAAGTTGCTGGGAAAGCCCCATGGTGTGCACACACTCCCAGGTGTTCAAAGGGTGTTACTGTTAGTGAGCATGCCCTTTATGGTGCATGGAGTGAAATGTGTCTTGCTATGACATGTCCTGAGCTTCACGGCTTCCTGGTGTTCACTGAGCAGCTTCTCTTCCTTCACCAGCATCAAGTACCTGTTTGGTGAAACTGAGGCTTTTGTAAATATAACTAAATGTGCTTGAATTCACAATATTCATACTAAAAAAAACAACTAAGTTTCTTATCAGGTTTGTGATTCCAGCCAAAAATGGGTTGGGACTGCTAGTAGTAAAATCAAGTTCAGAGTGAAAACAGAAGCATCCTGCATCATAAAGAAGATAGAAAAAAAGAAGTTCATTTTTCAAAATGCAGCCAGAGAGGAAAATACACCCAGCTTCAAGGGGAAACTCTGGCCAGGTGAAAGATGCAAGCTGACAGATCTCATGTTCAGGTTTGCATACTGTCCATCAAAGCCCATGAGCTTGTGAGCAAGGTCATCCTTGCTCCTTATGTACGAGACTTCTTTTCAAAAGCTGATTTCCAAATACCAGCTCTTTTCTCTGTATAGAAATGGAAACCTGTCCCAGGAGATGGCTAGGAAGGAAGTCATAGAATCCTAGAATGGCTTAGGTTGGAAGGGACCTTAAAGATCATCTAGTTCCAACCCCTGTCTCACAGGCAGGGACATCTTGGGTTAAAAACGGGATAGATGGCCAAGTGCAAAGAGTTGTGGTCAGTGGAGTTCAATGCAGTTGGCAGCCAGTCACGAGTGGGATCCCACCAGGCTCAGTACTGGGGCCACTCCTGTTTAATATCTTCAGCAATGATTTGGCCCAGGGGATGCAGTGCACCCTTAGTAAGTTTGCAGATGACACCAAGCTGGGTGGCAGTGTGGATCTGCTTGAGGGAAGGGAGGCTCTCCAGAGGGATCTGGNAAATTGCCCCAGGGGAGGTTCAGGCTAGACATTAGGAGGAATTTCTTGGCTGCAAGGGTTGTCAACCATTGGAACAGGCTGCCCAGGGAGGTGCTTGAGTCCCCATCCCTGGAGGTGTTTAAGAGACAGGTAGATGTTGCATTGGGAGGCATCATTTAGTAGGTTGCTAGGGCTAGGACAAAGGCTGCACTCATGATCTCCAAGGTCTCTTCCAGCTGGAACCATTCTAGGATTCTATGATTCTATCTTCTACTAGACGGGGTTGCTCAAAGCCCAAGTATGCGTTGGTAGCAAACAGGCAGATGGAAGCATGTGCACCTAAATTCCTGCCACCCGATGGCACTGGTGTCCATGCCTTAGGAAAATAAAGACAGAAGCTGATGGGCAGTTGGGAAAAGCTCAGCTCTCAAGTGCTATATGCCCAAAGCTTTCCCCACAGGGCTGCCACTGATCTTCCCTTCTCCTGTTTTCCTCTATGGACTTCATTGCCCAGCCAGTTCACAAGCAAGCCCACCTTTCATTGCCCAAAGGCCTAGGAGTGAAGTCCCATGCTGGAGCCTGCAGGTGGCAGAGGTGGGGCAGTGAGGTGAAGGTCCCTAGAGGTCTTCACACTGCAGGAAACTCCCAGAGAGAGATTTTATTTCCTGTAGCTGGGTTTGCACTGCCTTTCTTTGCAGCTGGTGTGGTGGTAGAGAGCCTGTCTGGACAGCTGGATTTGGACAGATAAGACAGCAACTTCCAGAGCACTGACCTTTAAAACACTGTTATCCTTGGAACAAAAGTCAAAACTTGGTTGTTTTTTTTTCTGAGGAATTGCTGAAAAAAAAAGGATAGAGCTCATAAAATATGTGGGTCTACAAATATCCCCTGTAGGCAGCTACAGCAACTGCAGATGAACAATCCAAACTGTTGACATCTCAGAAACAGCTGGGGGCTGGGGGGGGTGGTGTTCATTGCTCAGTTTTGGGTCTAAATCTTTTTTTCTCTGCAGTCCCTGTGTTTGTGTTGCCTGTTCTTGTTGGGGAACTTTGTTGGACAATTCTGTTACAAACTGACATCTCCTGGCTGATGAGGAAAACACAGTCATGAGCTTTGCCAGTATATCTAGTATATTCCTTGCTTAGGAAATAAGAGGTAGCTGGTTATACTTGGCACCAAATTACAAGAAATCAAGGACTGAGGCTTTGAGAAATTTGCTGCTTTAGCTGAATGAGAAAAAAAAGATATTACTTCATCCCAAATTTTCATGCATTGCAAGATTAATTTAAAATGTGAAAGATTTAACTCTAGTAGTAAATATGATTTCTCTCCTTTCTTCTTCTGCTCTCTGAAGTCTTTTGAATTTCCTGATTTCACCTGCAGAGGCTAACATCCATTTGGTTCTTTGTTTTCAAGTGAAAGCTCAGTTTCTAGCAGGGTCTCCTGATTCCAGGAGCTGGGATTTGCAGGAGGTACCAGCTGCCACCTCAGTGGGCACCACTGGGCTTTAAAATTGATATGATCTCCTGACCCTGTTCGAAAACAGGAGCATGTGCTGATTAAAGGTGACCCATGCTTCTTGCAACTCTCTTTACCTTTAGGATGGCAAGTCCTATGAGGAGATGAAGAACAGCTTAGGAGATGTGTCAGCTATATCCGAGATCAAAGTGGTGAGTTGCTTCTCAGCCATGTGGGTGGGAAACACCAGGGATTAGACACCAGAGCATCTCCCAGCCTGCTCACTTGAAGGAGAGGACATAATGATCAGAACAGGCATGGGGACCTCAGGCTCTCAGGATCGGAGCTGTAGTCCTCTCTGGAAAGCAGAGGGAGGAGTAATTAGTAACCCATAAATACACCTAAATCTCCTGAGCCTTTTCTAGTCCTGTGCAGAAGCATCTGTGAGCAGGAGATTGGCCAGCTGTGCTCTAAACTACACATGCAAACAAAAGTATGTGCAGCTAGAAGAGCATTGTCTAGATAGCTTGCAGTGGTGGGGACCCTGAGACCCCAGACAAGGGGCCCTTGGTCAAGAAGGGCATAGCCCAATGGGAGATCCTACAAAGTGCAGAGGAAACAAGGTCCCAACAGTCCCAAATGTGACTGTCACATGGGATCAGTTCTGCCCTGGACAGTCTTCCTTCTGCCCCTGTAAGAGGCAGAGGCTTTGAATGAGGGGAGATGGCATATCAGGGAGGGGTATGTAAGTCATTTAGAAGTTTTAGATATGGTAGATATTTAATCTCACCTTCTGCCTTCTCACATGCACCTTCCCCTGCTGTTTATCATAAGAAAAATGAGTCTACTTTAACTATCTTCAGTTATTTCTGAGGGCTTTCATCAGTGCCATGCTTTTAGCAGGCCTATCATCAAGATATTAACACTGATGGTGGTTTCTGGACTCATGTTTTGATTCAGACTTTCTCCTTGCCACTTTGAAGCAACAGACCAACAGAAACAGCCCCACCAAGAGAGAAAGATCCTGAGATAAGCCCTAAGCTGCTTTGCCAGAGCTTCTTGTCTTGATGTTTTTTTCTTCTATTGGTAGGACCTTAACAACATCAGCCTGAACAAGAAAACCCTCAGCATGACCAACTTGGCTGGTTCAAATATGACAGGTGCTTCCCCAGAGTATAAATCACACTTGAACCACAGTGACAGCAACAGCTACAACAACAACAGCAGCAGCAGCTTGCCCTTTCCGCCCAACGGTGAAGGAGTTTACTCCCGAGAGGTGCTCATGAACAAGACAGTGGATGAACTTCCAGAAGGCGTGGATCCCACAAAAAAAGAGGTGACAGCATTGCTGGTTTGATGCCTTTGTAGCTTAACCTAGTCACAGACTAAGTGCACTAGACTTTTAAGTCATGCTGCAGGCCCAAGGAGATACTAGCTGGATGCATAGGTCTCATCAAAAAGCAGGAGCTTCAACCTTAGTTGAAGTATTTCTATACTTTGTGGGAGAAATATTAACTTTAAATACTCAAATTTTAAAATATTTTCTTCTGCTAGAGCTGCTTTATTCTGCCACCCAACCTCTGTCCTTGGAGGGACAGACAATCACATGTACAGGTTCTGTGAGACAAGGTGCACAGCTGAGAATGAAGCCAGGAGCTGCCTTTTGCTTGGGCTGTGGGTGCTTGTTTTCATTTGAAACTCCTTCCAGAAGGGATCTAGTTTTTTGTTGGAAAGCTTGAATTTCAGCCAATCCCACCCAGGGACAGGGAGGAACAATACACAGAATCCTAGAATGGTTTGGGTTGGAAGGGACCTCTGGAGGTCATCTAGTCCAACCCCCCTGCAGTGGGCAGGGACATCCCCAACTAGAGCAGCTTGCCCAGAGCCCTGGCAAGCCTAACCTGCAATGCCTCCAGGGATGGGAATTCAACCACCTCCCTGGGCTACCTGTGCCAGCGTTCCACCACCCTCGTGGGGAGGAACTTCTTTCTCATCATCTAATCATCTCAGACTTCTGATCAGAAGCCCAAGAATTTTGGTGATGTTGAGTTGAATCCAAGAAAGTTGATGGGAGAGACACAACGAGCTGATTCCCTCTGCTCTCTACAACCAATATTTGACCAGTGTGTTGACCCAACAGATCTCCTGGCAAAGGCACAGATCCACAGCTGGGTCAGCAACTCTGCCCCAAGGCAGTGCCCATGTGCTGGTGGTTGTATTCCAGCTGGGCTTACATAAATGCTCTCTTCTACCCAAAATGCTGGGGAAAACCCAATCTCCATTGCCCACACAGTCCTTCTCAGTATCACTCATGAGCCTGCTATCTACAAAATTTTCTGTCTTTCTAGTCCAGGAGGGAACTGAGTGAGGGGAGATGTTTTCCCTGTGAATCACTACCTAAGAAACCACCCAAAACTTTGGCTAGCAGAACTTCTCCAACTCAACGTTAATTGTCCTGGCTTCGGTAGGATTAGCAGGGACCAAATTCCAGTTGCAGCATGCTAACCCCTCAGAACCAGGGAAACTCTTTGGGGCTAGCAGGCTTTTATTCCCCTGGTGATCTGGAAAGCAGGAGGAGGTGCTGTTGCTGGAACTGTTCACTTCCCACAAGGACAGGCAGCAGGAGAGGAGCTGTTGTCCTGGAGTCAGGGTCAGCAGTGACACAGTAAGGCAGGAACACAGCCAATGGAGGTGTCCCAGCCTCTGCAAGAGCCAAAGCTGACTTCTCCTTGCTCTCTCCTCCCACTGCAGTGCTATCTCTCTGACGCTGATTTCCACGATATCTTTGGCAAGTCCAAGGATGAGTTCTACCAGATGCCCAAATGGAAGCAGCAGAATGAGAAGAAGCAATATGGACTCTTCTGAGACCACAGGGGCCAACTGGCATCCAGTAACTCGAGGACCAACCCTCACTCTTTTAAGAGCTGCAGGGAAGAAGTACAAACACTCACTCAATGAACCCAACCCAACATCTCAATCAGGCCAATCTCCAGTGCAGTTATTCCAGCAGCCACTGTTCAGGGGATGGCTCCTTTCTCCCTGAACCTATGGAGGCAGGAACATTCCTTCTGCAGGGACAACTTTGCAGGATGCTTTTGCCTCTTTTTGACACTTTATTGCTGATAGCCATGAAGACAAGTGTGTGTCACACAACCACATTGTAGCCTCTTCTTTCCCTTTTGCAAATTGCCACCTGCACGAGGTCATGATCTTCCTTTATTTGTACAAGCTTAAAATTAGGCAAGACAAAGGCCATATGCAGCTGCTATGTAAGTTCTGGGTGGGGAGAGGAGGGGGAAGCCCTAGGAGAACAAAGAGCCTTGAGGTCAGGAAAAAGGTAAGGGAGTAGCCAGATGTGTGATGGGGTAGCCCATGGAGTTACACCACCAGTTCTACCCCTTCTCACCTTGCAGAAAAACTACTTGCCAAAGAACAAGAATCAGTTGTAGACTAACATGCATAGCCCAGTGCAGGTAAATCAAATGAGAAGCTGGCTTGGGGAAAAAAACCCACACTTACACAGAACATATTTATTAGCTAATCTATGTCAAGGGGCTAGACAGAGCTGTTAATTTTGACTGGCAGACAAGATGCTGGCTGTTTTTTTTCTCATTCAGACAGCATCTCCAATCTCCCCTGGCCTCCCTGAACACGACTGGGTGAATGTAGAAGTCCACCTGCACAGAGAGCAGAGGCTTGAGGAAGCCAGCAGCATTTTGGCTATGACCTGAGGCAGTGTGTCCCACCTGAAGGGTTTGTCAGGGCTCCATCCCTGTGATGTCCATTGGGCTGTGAGCACTTATTCCACACTGAGAGCACTAAGTCTGATGGGGGAGGGCAGGGGGAAATGTGAGTGGTCAGTGATTAAGGGATACCACTGTAAGCTAAAGGAAGTAACATATATTTAAAAACTCAGAAGATGTGGTTTTGCAGATTTACTCCATTGGCAACCTGATCAGTGATTCCAAATAAACAGCCAGCAGCAGCACTCTAAGTGTCCTTGATCAGCATGTGGGGTAGACAGCAGCATTGTCCATCAAGCTCTGGTCCAACTCATCTCCATCTCAGCTACCTTCCCACCTGGCTCCAGGAGCTTTTTTCCTCCCCCAGCTGTGCCTACTTGATGATGGCTGTGCTCTCTTCCCATGGATCTTGCCTACCCTTAAGTGCACAAGAGGCTGAGGAAACCCTGGCCTCTCTGTGTAGTCCAGCTAAGTCCACCCTGGCCCTGCATAGTGTTGTTCTGCCCCCACATCTCTCCCAACTCCCTGTCCTCCACTTCTCTAGTGCTGGCCACAGCATGCAGGAGCATCCCAGGAGCAGGGATTTAACTCCAAATGCACCTCCTGACACAACATACCTTACCCCACAAGTAAGCTGAGAGAAAGCCCCTGTCACTGCAGGACACCCTGTTCTGCCTCAGTGGCAACTGTCAGTCTTGACCTCTTTCACTTGCTAGTTGTTAATGCAATAGGAGCCTCTGAGTTGTGGATATAATTCACATTTAATCTGAGAATGGTTTACAACATCACACAACATTGTAGTGAAGAGGAAAAATCAGTGTGTCCACCAATGATTACTGCAGCATAACAAACTCCAGGTAGGACTAAATGAAACCCATTTTTTTGCAGTAAGCCCAAGGATCACTAAACCCAGGCTATTTTGGACTTAAAACCAGGCCAGACACTGAATTGACTGGAATATATTGAAAGGAACATTAACCTCTTTGGTAGCAGCCTGTCCTCTCCACTGCCAGGCATGAAATCCCTGCAAAGAATAATTTGTCTTAAAGTTATAGCTTTAAGAAATTAAGCAGGTTTATCTCCAACTTCACATGTGTAACATTCAAGTAAGACAAAGAAACAGTGACAAGTGAGTGGATTTTCCAGGTTGGTTTTTTTTTTTACTTTTAGTACTCTAACATAATGTTAGTAACAGCTGGTACTTCAAAAAAAAATATATATTATTTTATTTCAACAATATTCCCTTAATTCTGCAGTTGTACTTGAAGGAAAAAAATCACTTGTTGCCATAAATAGAGTGTTGCTGTTCAAAACACTCTTTGTGCTAGGTTACCTCTGCAGTGCCACTGCGAGCAGGCTAACATTTACAATGCTTTCTACTGCCACTTCCTCTGTGGTAGAAAAAGATGTTTCTCTACAATAAAACACAAAGAAAGGTTTACAGCATTAAAAAAAAAAAAAAGTCAGTTGAACCTCTTTCCACTGTCACCAGCAAAAAGACATTCTCTGAGGTCCTTTTGAGTGGGTTTCACTTTGGGTTAGAGGGAAGTCTGCCATTTGCTAGCTCCTTTCTCCTTCACAGGCTGAGAGGCAGGCTTTGAATGCAAAGCAAGCTGGCTGAGAGCCAGGCACACAGGCAGGGTAGTGTTCATGTATTTTTGATTATAATACAAAAGGAGAGTGGAGTTACATAACAGGGGCCTTTGTAGTGCAGCTTTCTGGTTTAATCTGTGACAGAAAAGAGGAGAATTGTGTCCCCATTTAAGACTTCATGTGGTGAAAGATGGTTGACATCTGAAGTTGCAAGAACTCACCTGGCATCTGGCCACTGATTTCAGTGGTGGGGTGGAATTTTTTCTTGCACAGATGCTGGGTGTTTTGTCCAGATGTCTGACTGAACCCAACCCAAGAGCTGTACTGTGTTAAAGAGGAGTCTGTATCCTCTCACTAAAAGCAACATTTAAAAAAAAAAAAATCACACTAAATAGAGTGAGCTAAAACCACAGCTGGATTGGTCAAACAGGTACAAAACAATTAACCTTAACAGCAGCATCAGGATGTTTCCACTATATGGAATGGAGAAGGTCAACAGCTACTTCACATCAGGGGTCCTGTGGAGCACTGTGTGTGTGGCTCCAGAGAAGGCAGAGAGAATTTGATGGGACCCTGACACTGGCATACTTCACATGCTGAATTCCTTCTAGGTCTGTAACAAGCTTCACTGTGCCCTGGAAGAGCTAGCTGCTAATCACAGTCTTGGATATTGATGTACACAAACAGGGTGGAGGAGGAATATGGGTCTCCATTCTTGGTTAGAAGATGGATGTGGCGGTAACCTGGAAGTTGAGAGACAGATGGAGAGTGACCTTTAGTCCAGTTGGAAAAATAATTGCTGACATTTGCCAAGACCCTGCAAAATACTTCTGCCTCAGAGGGTTTTTCTCCCAGTACCCCACAGAGCAGGAAGGCATTGCTTTGAGCATTAATAACCTATCATGCCCAAGGCCACTGGTGACAAGGAGATTCCTTCCCCAGGGGCAGTGTTAACAGCTGCCCAACAAACCATTTATGATCTAGTCCCATACAAGATGATAGAGGTATAATGGATCTGGACCTCTCATCTAGGACATTGTTGCTTCCCAGAGGGCTCAGTGATTGTAAGGAACAGGGAGCAGGGCCTTACCTTGTTTCAGACTAGTGAAGGGAAGGGTATACTGCCCGATGAAGTCGTTCTTGGTTGACATGTCAAAGTCTTCCACCACAAACCGGACCAGGGCAAGTGCAGGGATCTCTATGTCAAATGTAAACTCTTCATCCCATTTTGGGTTAAAGCCTGGGCAATGTAGGCAACAATGGAGAACAGAGTTGTTTAGAAACAAGGGAGGAAGATGCTCACAAGCATGGCTGTAGGTCAGAGATGCTGGCAGATAAGGATGGAGGTTGGAGATGCTTGCAAATGGATGGAAACTTTGCCTGACTGCCAACCTAATCTGAGCCAGCCCAAAGGTCCCAGGATGTGCCAAGACCATTGTTCTCAGTTCTGACAGTGATTTGCTACCTGGTATTAATAAATCTCTCAGATTGGGCTGCTCACTGCAGACCTCAGCACTATGGTCCCATAAGACAGAGAGAAGCACAAGGGAGGTGAATTCAGCTCTACTCTACAGGCTCTTGCTGGCTGATACATGGAGGTCTTGGGTTGCCATTGGAACAGCTGCACATTTTTACTGCCCTAAAACAGGAAGGAGCAGAGAGGAAAGCAGTGCCTTTGTGCTGTCACAGCCTTCTGGGGCCCTGACCCTCAGCGAGTGCTTGAGGTACACCCATCTGTTAACACTCTCTGCCTCAGTTTCCCTGTCTGCAAGAAAGGTTAATGAGGGGTGTCTGATGACAAAAAGCATCATCAAGTCTGTGGCCAAAATGTTTTATGCCTCCCCTGTGCAAGGGCAGTGCCTGAGACAGCCACACTAGCCCCAGTTCTGTTATGGATAAGGATCTTGTGGTCTAGACTCATAAAGCAAACAAAACCCAGCAAGCTCAGTGCTCTCTCTTCTCTGCAGTTTCATAAACCACTCCCCAGAAACAAACAGGAGGAGAGGACATCCTGTTTGAAACCCTGCTGCCATAGGCTCAGCCTGTGCAGAACAGAAGCCCAAGGACAGCATAATGTCAGCTCAAGTCTGCTGGTCATGGAAGGTTTGTGTATGACTCAGGAAGAGACAAGGATCTTTCAGCTGGCTCTGAAGTTGCTGAGTCATCAGCCCTAGAACAGTAGGTTTCACTGTGCTGACATCTATAGGGGATTTTCAACCCATCTCAGAGCCACAGTAAGATGTTCAGTACTGCTGAGCCAGCAGGTGCCCACAGCCTCTCGAGCTCCACAGCTGCACCACTGTGACCTGATCTTTGCCCACAACCCCTGCTTCAGTCCCACCAACACAGAACCATAGAATCATGCAGGTTGGAAAAGACCCTTAAAATCATTGAGTTCAACCATAAAACATCAAACCAGGTGAGGTGCTCAGTGTGGCCACATGAAATGCAAACCTCTCTCTGCAGCTGCCCCTATCCAACATTGATGTTTTCCTTGTTTGATTCACTTTCCATTGGAAAACACTCCCTCCAGTATCATTCCAGCCAGCCAAGGGCTGGTGCAGGGCCGAGTGTGCTCACCAGCCCTGAGGAACAGGCTTGGCACATCTGAAATGTTCCCTACACAGCTTTCACTCAAGACATTATAAAAATGATTTATTGTAGGTGTCAGAAATGGCCACAAGCTTTAGGAGCCAGGCCAGATTTACTCCAACAGGAAGAAGGAAAAGGGAAACTGTCAGCAGGGAGGAGAATATGTGTTGGCTTTCTAAGCGCTTGGCCCTTACTTCACAGCCACAATATCCAGACCCTCACTGTATGGAAGGAAATCACAGCCATGTTTGACTGATGAGGAATGGTCCACAGGGATGTGAAATGTCTGTGAGAGCTCTGACATCAGTGCTGTGTAAGGCTTGAGCCTGGGCCTTTGAAGACAAAGGCTTATGGCATTCACTCCTCACCTGTAACATTGCTGTGATGTCCCTTAATTTAACACCAGTGCCACCAACATACACAGATAATGAGCAGATGCAGTGCCTCTGCTTTGTAAGGAGACTCTGAGCTACAGGAAATGCTCTCCTTTTGCACAGACTGTGTTACATATGAGAAGAGGCTGACTGGAGAAGGCTAAGGAGGTTATTATTGCCATCCTCCACCTCCTTAGAGAGAAGACAGAGCCAGGCTCCTACAGATGCACAGTGAAAGCTTGATGCATAATGGGCACAAACTGCAACAGGGACATTTCTGGTCAAGAACAGAGATATCTGATTTTATCATGAGGTCAGTCAAATACTAGATCACTTGAGAGAGCTGAGAGAATCTGGGGCATTTCCATCTTTCGAGATATTCAAAATTCATATGGGCAATACCCTGAGTGACTTGAGTTAACTTTGACTATGGTCCTCCTTTGGGCAGGAGCTGGAACAGACACCTCTAAAGTCCCTTGCAACTTCAATCTTTTGTGAGTTTATGACATTCTTGGGATAACATCAGCCTCAAGAGAAGCCTTCTCTGGGAAGATCTCATTGGGGACCTGTGCATCCCAACTGCATGGAGGTAAAGAGCACTTCCAAAGCTCTAACTCTGCAAATTTGATAGCCAGTCTCAAAACAATTCGTATGGCTGATGCCTTGCAGGGAATTTCTGTCTCCAAACATCTTTGAGAGAGAAGAGAGGAAAGAAACCCTGAAAGTAATTCTTCACAGGAATATCAATCTGTGAGGCTAGTTCATGCCACCAGCAGTCCAAGCACAAGACCAATAGCACCTCATGTACCTACTTAGTGTGGACAGGCTTAGGTGCACCTGGGCAGGGTTGCCCACAGGGCTGTAGTCTTAGCAAGGAACAGTGCTACATGAAACAAAAAGGTTACTGCCCCGTGGGAGCAGAGCATGGAAGAAAACTCCTTACCATTGTTTTCAATGACTTTGGTCTGCTTCTTGTTGTTATCCTGTGGGACACCATGGATCTCTATCGTTACCTTAGGATCAACGATAGAGTTTTTGCTTTTGTTCACCTTGGGCAGCTGCTGACCAGAGATAATCTGTGGAGGAAAAGGAGGAAGAGGTCAGGACATCATTAGGAGAGAGGTCTCCCTGGAAAGACTTCCCTCTCCTTTCCAAGAGTGCAGGACCTGCTGTGACAAGCTGATGCTGGTCTTTCAAAGCCAGCATTGTGACATCCTCCAGAGGAAGTTGTCATCAGTCAAAGCACCTAATGAACATTGCTCTAACCCAGTCAGCTGGCACAGGGATCAGATGAGACTTGGTAACAACAGTGGTCAACAGCCTACTGACTGCATATCTGCCTGTGAATATTGTCATTAACCTCTGCCAAACATTAAACATGTGAGTGAGTCCCTGGAGGATGAGAGCCCATGCAGGACTGAAGCAGAAACACCAGCAGTGGCAAATGAGTAGTATTAGGATAAGATTGCCCAGGTGGGACCAGGAGAAGGTACAATCTACACACACCCCCAAAAGTGGATGCTACTGAGACATTTTCCAACTTCTATTCTTACTTTAAGCAGAAGCTTCTTCTTTGTCCCCCATGTTCCTTCTGTGATGGATTTTGGATTGAATTTGGTTTGCTCATCCTGGAGGAATTCCGGCTTTAAGACATACCCAGAAAACCCATTGTCCTGGAACCGACCCTGGTAGACATCCATTTCTGTGCCTGCTGTCTGGAAATTTAGGGCAACTGCAACATAAATAAATAAATTCAGTCACTTTTAGATAAATTAATGGGAATCTTTTTATACTAATACTGCTCATAGGAAACTACACATCATGGGACAAAAATATTGGCTTTTCCAGCTTCAAAGAGCAGTGACAAACTCTGAACCTCACAGCCTGCTACCCCTGATGATTTCATGCATTTAGAGATGTTAGAGACAGCAGGAGACATTATAGCCATCTCATTTGCCCTCCTGCAGTCCACAAGATCAAAAAGTGTCCTCCATTGAATTTATGTCACCTGGTTGAGTAACTGCATCTTTTAGATAAACCTATTCACTTCTCTGCTCAAGGAGTTATGTCCTGCAGTGAAGCCAGCAAATCCTTCTCAGATTGCTTCTCTGGCTACTTAGGCTCATTATAAAACCTCCTTTCCAGCCCAGATATGCCTATATTCATTTGCCACCCTGAGGGGCATTGATGCCTCTGTTGGTTAGACTAGAGAGCTCCTCACAATCTAAACTTCTCCTGTAGGAGTACAGAAGCTGTGATCAAACTATCTCTTTATTGTCTCCTGGCCAAAACAGATGAAGCCTCCCTGGTGTCCTAACACCAGGCAGATTTCTTGTATTCTTTCTAATTTACCACTGTATTTTTAAAAGCATTAATAAATCTGGAAGCACTCATCAATACATCATCAGGGGCCTCAATGCCCTGGGAGTATGTATGATGCATTGCTTTGACTACAGGGAACAGCTCAGGCCACAGCTTGGCCCTTATGGTTTGGCTCATGAGAGCTGAGTTTGATTTACACCTCTGCCAGAGACTTCAGCATACTTTTCAATAAGTGACTGTAACTTCTGGCTTGTTCCTTCTTTGTTAAATGACAATAGCTCTGCTTCCAGTGGAACTAGAGATGTGCACATCAATGTGCAGGAAAGGCTCTCCTAAAGGTTTTGAGGTGGGCCAGAGAATGGTCTACAAAAAGTCATTGAGCACTGGCTGAAAAACTGATCTCTCTCAGTTACCACAGAGCCTCTCTGCCTGCAAGTGGCTTGAGATCACACATCTACCTCATTTGAAGCCCCTCCATAGTCAGGTGATGGATGAGCCAGCCAGGCTGACCCTCTCTGACCTCCCAGCTGCACTCACCAATCTGGCAGCCCACATTCCACAGGTCAGTGGGGTTGTAGTTGGAAGACTCTGTCCTCCAGCCTGCAGGGTAGATCCGGCTCAGGTGCCTGATGTTGTGATGAATAAAACTGCTTCCTACAGAAAAACAATTAAGAAAATGGCCCTTTCAGTGATGAGGGCTACTTTTACCTCTTCTTAATGCTGCTCTACATACTGCTCCTCTGCTTGGAAAGTCTGGCTGAATGTGAACTACCTGCATAAAATGCTCCTCTTGGTAACAGACTCTGATGTTAAGTTACACCCACTGTTTCTCAGTGGCATGCATGATCAAAATGATCACAACCCATGTCTTTCAGGATGCCTTTTCCTCATGCTTAACCACCACTAAGCATCCCTTTAAGGGGGACTGGGACAGAGACAGAACATACATACCAGACTCCTGGGCTAGTTTCAGAGCTTTGCTCTCTGAGAATGATGACATCTCATAGAAAGGACGAGGATGGCTGGGGTCCTCAAAGCCATTGAAATGGACACTCTTGCAGTAGACAACTGTGTCTGACAGCTCCTTGGCCAGCTTCAAGGTGTCACTCTAAAAGCAGCAGAGGTTTGTGGTGAGTTTCTGCAGTCATATTCAAAAGTAGCAATCGTGTCTTGTCTAGCAAACATGTGAAGAAGACATTAGGAAGCCCTTCTAGAGCTTCTCTTCTCCACCATCTCCTCCTCCAGGTCAGAAAAACCATGGCCAGGGAAGGTGCAGGTATGCCCCAAAATGTGACTAGAAAAGCAGCATTGTCTGGTGCATAAACAAAGTCATGATGGTCCCCTGGCAAATTGATTTCTCGAAGTCAGGCAGAGATAGATTGAACATGTGTCCTTCCACTGCTTCCATGGTCTGTGCCAGCTGCAGGATTCTCCAGCCTCATTTTAAGGAAAGAAGCTGACCTTCATGCTTGGCTGACTCTGCAAGATCTCTTATTTATGCTTGGGACAGATCATTAGGCTGAGCAAGGATGAGGATCCTCAGCTCAAGCGATTTCAACAATTTGCTCTTAACTTATCCCCAGTGAAGTAGCTGAAACCACAATGAAAACTGTCTTAGCTGGGAACATATTCAAAGTATATTTGAATTGCTTATTTATTTATTTATTTATTTTAGGCCTGGTGCAAAACACACCTAGAAAGTGGTTTCCCACCATGAGTCATGGGATAGGCTAACAAGATGTGACCTCCTGAGGCAAGACTCCAGAGCCTTCCACAACAAGCAAAGATCTTTTTATAGCTTTTCTACTTCTCCAGCTCTGCCTCTTCTCAGGACTCAGCTACTTCTTTTACTTACCTTCCCCTTCTGCTGTATCTCAGTCTTTACAGATTCATCTTCAATTTCAGCTGCTTCATCTTCATCAGAGACATCCTCAGCCTCCAGGTTGTTGTTTCCATTTGTTCCAGTGGGGTCCTCCTGCCTGCTCAGCTTCTTGCCTTTCACAAGGACCTTCCCTTTCAATTGCTGCACAAGGAAAAGTGGACAAAATAGATGGTGACTAGAAAAGGTTGTGGCCCACCCTGAAGAAGCAATGATAGAACAGCTCCTCAGTTGCAACCAGGGCCAGGGCCTTTGAGACTTGCATCAGTCACTGGTTATCATCCACAGATACAGGTAAAAGTAAGTCTGTTTTTCCACTGAGGCCTTGCCCTACCTCTGAGGCCACAAGTCATGAGTTTGAAAATCCAAACAGCCCACTGAGTCCCCTCTGATACAGAGCTGACCATCCCCTCAACTAGACAAACTCTTGTGCTCTTAGAGACAATAGAACTACACTCTTTTCTTCAGAACGCTGTGGCTCAGCAAACAAGGCCAAGCCTGCAGGGCAGGCTTCATGGAGTTTTTGTGGCACTGTTTCTGCCCCTCTGGGTGTCCCTGTTCTTTAACCTACCCCCAGTCTCTGCAATCTATGGTTAGAAATACATGCACAACTTGGGAAACTGAAATCCATGCAGGGACTGAAGCAGTGCAGCTCTCTGCTCCACCAGCCATTTCAATGGGGAGAGAGCTCCAGTAAGTTATGGACAGGTGCCTCATACATAGCAGACATGAGATTTTAATATGTAAGGATCTTTCAAGTGAAAACTTACAGTGCTGACAGCCTAAGGAAGAGTTCCTAGACCCATCCCAAAGACAACTCCTCTTCTGAAATAGCTACCATGGTACGACACTAACCATGACCAGTAGCATGCGCCAACGTATGGAGCTGGCTGCTGAGCTCATCTGAGGAGCACATCTCTTGTGCTCAATCAGCTCTCTCCTGCCTCTTTCAAAGTCCAGGAAGGAACACACCAACAGCACATGTCTGTTTGCAGATCACCATCCCTCTGATAGTGCAAGACCTGGCTCTGGGAGAAAGGCTGAAGCCTGGAAAGAGCTGACTCTGAACCCAAGTGAGGCAGCAGCAATGCTGGCAGCAAGCAGCAGTACTGAGAAGGGTAACTGCCTCAGTGCAATCACTCAGGTTATGCCTTAAAATCAGAGCCAGGCCTAGACCCTGCAGCTTCCAGTGCAGTCAGTGAGAGATCTGCAGCAACTTGGATGCATTCAGTGCTCCTGGCTTTGGAGGGTGCTAGTTGTTGCAGAAAAATGCAACCTTGGAATTAACCAATGCAACCCCTCAGGCTGTGTACCATGACTCCCCTTTCTCGGTGACATCCTATGTTTGCCCTTTCCACAACAGCAAAAGCAACAAACTCCACCAGCCTCAAATGACAGGACTGTAGAAAACCAAGGATCTTTTATAAAGCAACAGAGGCATTTTCAAAGAGCACAACTCCCCTTTGTGGGTGCAAGCAAATTGCATCACATCTTTACAGACACCAGCCCAACTCCTCACCACCCAGCTATGCTGTGGAGGAAGCTTGGTTTGAGCTGAAATTTGACACTGGCACCCAGTGTCAGTGCTCAAAAAAAGCATTTTTCTTGATCTACCACAAATGACCTGTTTGCATTGGGGCACTTTCCCTGTCACTCAAAAGCTACGCAAAGGAATAAAGAAGTTACTGGGAATAAAAGGAGCAGCCAGAGCACAGGAGTATCCTCCTCAACCCCAGACCACCCTCCCAAACCCTCAGCCCTCTTCCAGGCACAACTGTGACCTGCTTCTTCACTTCCATGGCTGGGAGAAGAGTCAGCTCATCTTCAGTCTCACTTCAGCCTGCTGTTCACATGTCTCTTCCCACCCTCCTGCTTTACCATCCAGCTGTTCAGTGTTCTTCCACAACACTCACTGGCAGCAGGTGAAATCCAGTTCTGTGTGACTTTTCAGGCTCCAGTGAACACTTTGAATGGACGAGGCTGGAGGGACTGCAGTGGCAAGAGTGAGGAGAGACTCGGAGAAGTCCTTGTCCTTCGCAGGCTGCAGACAGCATTCTGCTGTATATAATGCATTATCTGCCTCTGATTTCTAATGTTCCATAGGAAATGTTACCACCTCATCTCACAACTCAACAGCAGAGAACTAAGGATAAGGTATTTGGGGCAGATTGCTTGATTCTTAATGACCAGTAGGCCTACTAGCCCTTTTTAAGCTTCTCCAGTTCAAGAAAGCCTATCCAGCCTGTGAGAGGTGTCATTTCTGGCACAGACCCTTCCTAGATGGCTGAGTAACACCAACAGTGAATGTACAACAACACAACCTCCACCTCACCACACCTAATACCAGGGCTGTCAGCAGTGTGTCCTCAATGCTCCTGTTATCCTGTCTAGACTGTGGTTACTCTGGGAAACTTTGGATATGCTGCAGATGCTCCCTATGAGCACAGGGACAGCTCAGACTGTGTTGTACAAGTCTCTCCATAGTTATGGTGGTCCCCTTTAGCCTTTACAAGGCTGGATCCTTTCTGGAGTCTTGTTGCATTGCAGAGGTTTAGTATCCCCTTACACAGGTAACTTCCCCCATGTCTAGAAGGGAGAGCAGTCTACATACCACCTAACTCCAGAGGACATACATTAGCTTATTTGTGAGATTCACCTGAAATCAGAGCATTTTAATCTCCATGTCCTGCAGAAGGTTCTATTCTATGGTAGCATTGCACTGAATCCACCCTGCAGAAGCTGCCAGGCCCCAACACTGTTTTCCTTCATTTCATATGGGTGCTAGGACACAAAGTCCTAAATTTGAGTGCTTACCTTCTTTAACAAGGTTTTAAATAGGCCAATGCACACAGACAAACACACACATGCACTTGTTCCATCGCTCTTGGTTCCCCTTCACGTGATATTAAGTATTTCTAGCCTGAGGCAAAGACATTCAGCTCATCAGTTCAGCTCTGTTGAGCAGATCCCTTGTCTTAGGAAAAAGCATTAGCTGAAATACTCAATAAATATTCTCCAAGTAGACCATAAAGCTATTCCAACTGCCAGTGCAAGCCCAAGGTTGAATACAACCTAATGAAAGGCTACAAGGAGGAATTTCTTCACTGAAAGGGTTGCTAAGTCTTGCAACAGGCTCCCCAGGGAGGTGGTGGAGTCACCATCCCTGGAGGGGTTTAAGAAATGTATAGATGTTCTATTGAGGGACATGGTTTAAAGGTATGGTAGTGATAGGTATGGTTGCACTTGATGATCTTAGAGGACTCTTCCAACCTTAATGATTCTGTGAAGGACACTCATCTACTGGGAACACACAGTGGAGAGACTGCTGCAGTAGATGCAACTCTTGACCTTCCTCACATGTCCTGTAAATCACACTGCCTTAGTTGTCCACAAGAGGTGCTTCTCTGCTCTCCCACCTGCACGTTGAATAAGTTCAGTTGTGCAAGTGAAATGGTTCTGGTTCATGGTGTTGCTTCCTTTGGGAGTCTGTGAACTGGGACATGGCAACCATCTTAAACAAAAGCACTGGTGGTTTTATCAGGAGCAAAGTTGTAAAGGGCAGAGGATTTTAAAAGATTTGCAAACATGTGTTTATCCTACCTAAAAGTTTCCTGCCCCTAATTAGCAACTTGAAAGCCATGGCAAGATCTGATTTCCAGTGTTCCTATCAGTGGCAGTGGAATATTTGTAAAGTGATCCACCCCATCAAACTTTCTGTGCCTTCAACACCTCCTTTAGAGTCAACAGAGAGAAGGAAACCCTCCTAGGGTGTGATTCTTCTTTTATATTTAGACAAACACTTAGGAGGAGGTGACCACACCTCCAACCCCCCTGACTCTATGAACTGTTTCTCAAAAGGAGCCCTAAGTGAAGTGCTCACATGTATGGATCCACAGGCTCTGAGCACTGCCACCTTACATCCCACTCTCAGGACAAAGATATGCACCTCCCCAGGTTTCTGACAAGCTGTGAGGAATAACATACTCCCATTCACCAGGAGATGTGCAGACCACATGCTCTAATTGATACCACATGTCCATCTAAGTACATCTTTCAGCCTAGCTGTAAACTGAAGTGATGAAGGTTTAGCAGTGAGTAACACCAGAGGATGAAGAACCTCCAGAAAAGGGCAAGAAACACATTATTGAAGGTTTTGAAGGATTTGAGGAAAATTTAGCTCAAGAACTTCAACCAACAAGATGCACTGCAGACAAGACTGACACAAGCTGGGCTAACACTGCAGAAACACACAGATGTGCAGTTAGGCTGAAGGCACAAGGACTTGGAGCCACATTCATGCTAAGTGTATGGTGCAAAAGTAATCCTCGTGGGCAAATGGTTCCTGGGTCCTTTGCTGACTTAGAGACTTGTGACTGATCCTAGTCTGCACTTAGTTGAGCTAAATCTGGAGGTGTTTTCTGCCTTGCTGTGAGCACAGGGCAGAGCAGGTCAGCCACCCTGCTCTTCAGATCAGTTGTGCTGAGCCCTGCACTGCCCCTGCTATAATGGAAGTGGTTCCTGAACTGCATGGGCTCAGTTTATTATTGAGTCCAGTGATGGGCACAATAATGGATGTGACTGATGATCAGCTGGTGGGACAAGGGAAAAGTGGGATGACAGAGGACCCTGCCTCCCAGCTTGTGGGGCTCATGTCCCTAAGGGACACCCACCAAGACAAGTCTGTTAAGCCCAAAGCTGCAGCCATCATAAACAAGGAAGTCCAGGACAAAGAACTGGAGGGGTTTCAGATATGCTTGATGTGCTGAATAGTTGTATGCAGGGCTGGCAGCTGGTTTAGTCTTACTCCAGGGCCGGGTTTTTTCAGCACTTCTAGCTGGTATATAAGGATGGAGGAAGGAGCTCTGGCAGACCCCTGTGCAGATCAGGGATGGGGCAGAAAGGCCTACAACAGGCAATCAGCAGCAGAGACTGGATTGACTCTTCCCTTACAACCCTGACACTGCCTGGAGTTTTTTATGTGGCTTCTGGCCTTTCACCCTACAGGCCTTTAATTTATTACTGGGACCTAAAGACAGTAGCCTAAAGGACACATTTAGATGTTCTGTGTAGCCCAACCCTGCTCCTAAATGGAGCCTAATAAATCAGATGCTGCCCTGAATGAATCCTTAGCATGAATCCAGACTGTGTCAATCTTCCTTTAATTACTGACACTGCCCTGCTAACAGAATCTGCAGCAATGCTTCTTCTGGTTTTATTTACAGCCTTTCAGCTCTTTCTCAAGAGAGATCCCACCCTTTTTCTAATATAAAAAATACAATGTTGTCCCAGGCATCCCCATGTCAGCCTCACACGAAGTGGAAAATCCAAGAGGTTTCTGGGTTTTTTCCTTAATGTGCTAGCTTCTGTGTTTTTTCCACCAAAAAAACCCAAACAATCATCAGTTCAGCCCTTTGCACTCTCCTGCTTCACACAGGAGGGAGGCAGAGGAAAAGTACCAGAGGGAAAAGCATAGGTTTTGCTACACTGGCAATTTTTCTCTCTTTAAACTAAATGGCTCAGTCCCTCCAATGGAGCATATCAACCCAAATCCATTCACTAAGGTAGATCTAGGCCATTTTGTTCCAGCTGGGGCCATGTGTCCACCTGGGCAATCAGAGCAGGAGGTTAGACCAGCAAAGGAATGGGAAAAACAGCTTTGGGAAGCTGAGGACATTCCCTTACATACACATCACACATTTCTTTCCCTAGTGTTTCTCCTTGCTATCATTTGCTTGATCACAAAGCAGTGTTTTGAAAAGCCATCAGCAGCTTTCCTGATCCTGCACCAAGGATAAATAACAAGCCAGGAGGTGACATTCAAGACTTTTTCCAACTCAGTAACAGCCTGCAGAGGCCTGTCTCCATACTGGGTGTATCCCCACCCTGGGAGAGTCACTTCTCAAATGGAGTCACCTTGTCTGTGCCAGTGCAAAGGTCTTGCTGGAGCAGCAGCATTAAAAAACATGATTCATTCTAATTTATTGCACTGGTGCTGAGGGACCAAGCCAAATCAGCTTCCCTCTGTGCTAGGCATTGCTTCAAGAGAGGCATGACATTCCCAAACAAAAGGGGAAAGTCAGAAAGGGAACAGAGAAAAAGGGAGAAGGAGAACAAATATAGAAGATATTTTGGGTGGATTGTTTTCCTCTCCTCTCTCCCCTGCTGGCTGCCAGCTCTATCCCACCCACAAACTCCTTCCAGCTCTGCCTAGGCTCATCTGATTCTTAGCAAATGATTTCTTGAGCAAAGAAATGGAATTTAAAGGGAACTGCAGCTCTCCACACAGAAGTCTGTTTCTGCAAAGTGCTTAAGAGAAAAAAAAAAGAAGAAAACACAAACCCAAAGGGTTGAAACAGATGAATATTTCATTTTGGCTTCTGTTCTTGAATCTTTTCTTTCATATCAAGATTCCATTTCCAATTTTTCAATTGCCAGCTAATAATTTTGTAGTGGTAGTCCACTGTTGAGGACTGTATATCTCCTTCCCTCTGCAGAGTCTGAGCTCAGCTCCCAGCTTCACAGCTGCCATGGTTCATGGCAATCAAAGGGACATCTCTATGTAGCCTCCTGCCTCTCCTTGGACATGTCCACCCCCACCCCCCCAGGCTCTTCTCAGTGGGAGGACACATCATGCTTCACACAGTTTTAGGCTGCCTGCACTCGTTTTCCCCTTGAGTTCTGAGGGGTAAGCAGTCACAATTGTCCTTCCAGCCCTCACTGCTTCCTAACCAGCAGTCTAGATCTCCAGAGTAATGCACCCAAGGCATTAAAAAGGAGGAGGGGAGTGAGTATATTCTACATCACTCAGAACAGAGAAAAAGATCTCACCTATCATGCAATCAGGCAGGGTCCAGTCTTACTGGATTAAAACCACAGAGACACCTTGTAGTCACTCCTTGTGGTTCTAACCTTCCCTGCACGTGCAGCAACCTAACAGTGCTTCAGAGGATTACCCTGAAGGTCATACTCAGATTTGGGGTGTGGGAAGCAGACAAAAGACAGACCCTCAGGATTCAGCTTTTCTGGGACAATGCACAGAAGTAACCCCCTCATGGGATGAGGCCTTAGTAAATAGACCAGGAATGTTCTCAGTCCTGCAGGGATGTCTCCTTTGAGACCCGAGACAACAAACAAGCAACACCAGGGCATTTTGAGCTTAATGTGCACATGCCATTTCTTGGTACTCCTTCCACCACTGCCCATAGACAATTTCTGTTCCTCAGCAAGTGCAGTTTACATCAGTCCTCAGGCATATTGGCCACTACTGGGCACCCCCCAAGAACACAGACCTCTCTTTTGTCCCACATTCCAGAGGCAGAAAGTGCTAGAGTTGCCTTGCTTACCTCTGGGGAGGGGAACTGGGATTTGTTTCCATCGACTGGGGCAACCAAGAGCATGTCCTGCAGGATTGTTGTCATGTGCTGAGCCATAACCTTCTGCTGCTCAACGCTGCAGTGGTTCTCCAGGGAGATGATGACAGGGTATGGTGAGGTCTAGAAAAAGACAGCAACATATAGCATCAGTGAACTCTGCAATTTCACCAGTCTTCAGCAATTGATATAAACCCCAGTGCTGTTTTCTCTAGAAATGGTCTAGTATTCTGCTAAAATGAGCATTTGCTAAAAAATGAACAAATTTAACTGTGAAGTAGCTACTGAGATCTCTGCTGATGCCTTCCAGAGATAATGATTCACCAGGCTGGATCAGGATGACTCTCACAGACTTGCTGGGGCTCTTTGATGAGGCTCCCTATGCTTCCATTCTCCACTTGCACTATGGGTCAGAGCACCTTCCTACCTCAGAGGAAGGACTGGGAAGGGAGGCTTTGAAATCCCTGGGTTTGCACAAATCCTTCCTCCATTAGTGCATAGGCTTGGTCTGGTTCCCTGTGCCCCTAACCACCCTTGCTAGTCATTTTGTGTGCTGAAGGCATTGTCATTGCTACTCCCTTGATAGTAGCTCTCAAGTGCAGTGAAGGCAAGCAGCAGAAAGCCCAGCAAGTCTGGACAGACCCAAGGTTTTTTAAATGCTGCTGCCCCAGCACTGCCATTCAAGACTCCAGACCAGCTTATTCCTTTTAAAGCAGAACTGAAGCAGTCATTTGCATCTGTCCCTCCAAAATGCATGCACGTGGGTTCCTCTAAACTAGTAACAGAGCCCGAGACATCTAAGCCACTAAATCATGGGCTTGTTTGCACTTCCCACAAAGTATACTCAAGATATTGGGAATTATCTTCATTGCAGTGGGGTCCAGGATGAAACTGTGCTGATATAGATTCAAACTCATCCTCAGATACTGGTCTGCCTGTCCAGCAATGCCCAGGAATGGATCTCTGCAGAAAGCAGACCATGGGTGCCCAGACAGGAGGACACATCTTGTACACATGAGAAATGCTAAGGTGAAGTCTTCATTGTTTATGCTTTCTTCTGGGAGGGCAGAGACTTACTATCAGTCTTAGATTGTGCAGTATGAGAAATCTTAAGAGTGTCCCTCATCCTTACTTTGAAGGCATAGTTCTTGATAGCTTTAATGACATCACTGAAGAGGATCTTGGAGGTGAGAGTGTAGCCATGATAAATGACAGGCTCTGAGTTAGGGCCATCCCAGCAATCCAGCTCCACACAGCGGCAGCCTTTGGTGAGGGCTCTGGAAACAAAGAAGGACCTGGTTGGGTTCTAAACCTTCTGCTCCATCTCAAAATAAGGATGCCTCAGGCACATGTGTTGCCTGGAAAGGCTGGCAGGAAGTTTATGGAGCAAGGGGAAAAAGAGGAACTTTGAAAAACAGGAAAGCAGATGGAGAAAGACTGGGATCAGGAGAGCTGAGTCAGCAAAGAGAGGTCAAGGTCGAGCAAGGAATGCACAGTGGGATCTGAGAAAGGAAGTAGTGAAAGTCAAAGGAAAGAATTATCCAAAGAAGACATAGCAAGTGCTAGATGAGAAATGACACTCATAACTACACTCCAAGGGCATTAACAAGGACAGTGAAGAGAAGAGAAGAGAAGAGAAAATCAAGAGTAGCTGCATTGGAAGACAGTAAGTCAGTCTCAGAAGCCAAGTCATGAAGCCTGGATGATGTGACCTCTTCATCTGGATCTGATAAGAAATGAGAGCTGAATCCTCACAGCTGCCAGGGAGAGAGCTGTGGGAACTCCCCCACAGCTGGGGAGACTGCTGAAGGCCAGTTTCCTAAACTGAGTCTACAGACTGAATTTCCAGTTGAAGCTCTCAACTCTATATATGGATACTTTCATTTTAATTTACTTTCAAATACAGTAAGGCTGTACAGAGTTAATTGTCTAGGACATGATTTTGTCTGTTTTACAGTAGCTCTCTATACATCTCAGATAGCACAACTCCTTTCACTCATTGCAATAAGAATCACAAATGGTTTGGGTTGGAAGAGGCCTCACTATCATGCTTTGAAAACACAGTGCTAGAGGTCTGCAATCTAGCCTCCACATGATTGCAGGTATTATAAACTACTCCTAAATGTAGTAAATATACATCTTCCAGTTGGTTGGACACCAGTGGGCACAGCAGAGATCCAGATGAAAGTGCTACAAAAAGGCCAACCATGGTGAACCTGCTTTAGAAACAACTCACTCTGATGTGAACAAGAGCTAGTCCACATTACCTGGTCTTGGGGTGGGAGATTACTTTTTGGACCTCTTGCATCTGGCAGTACAGATGCACTCTATGCCTTCTATAAGAAAGAGGTCAACCTCTCACACACACATGAACACACACACACACACACATTACCTGATATAGGCTTCTGTGCTGCTTGGACCTGTGAGCTGGTCTTCCATAAGATAAGTATTGTGTGAGGATGACACAAAGTAGTGACTGAGAGGTCGAGTCATGTCCTGGTAAACTTTCCGGTGAGAGGGGTTGAATATATTCCCCTCATCGGATAGCAGGTACATCAGGAAACCATCTTTGGTCATGCTGTTACCCCTCTTGGCTGCCAGATAAAGAGAGAAACCCCATACTGAAAATCTGACACCACTAAGGTGTGCCATCATCTTCACCATGATGCTTGCTGCTCTGCAGAGGATCTCAAAAGCAAAATGTTCCCCCTAGGTATTCAGCTAATAGTAAAAATATTAACGTTGTCCAAATTATGATGATGGCTTCCTTGGCCTGAAAATGCCTTTACAAGCATGGCTTTTTACAACAATTACTGTCCTCAAAAGTGCCAAAAACAGCACTTACATCACCTGCCTCGAGATCTACAGTACAAAAATCTCCATTTGAGCACTTCAGGCTTCCTTCATGCCAACATAGAGATGTCAGATGTCTAAACAGAGTCTAAACAGATAAATCCTGTCTAGATTATCCAATGAATTCACTGGTTTGCAGAAAGTGTATGTAAAATAACACAACTTTAGGCAGAAATTGGGGTCTCCTCATCTTGAGGGACTGAGCTAGATCTCAGTCTAATTCCCAAGTTTGATATCTGCAAAGCATTGTCCCTCTCCTACAGGTATGTCAGGATAGTGCAAAAACAGCCTATGATCCTTGGTTTTGTTTCTTGAACATGTTCTCCAAGGTGCTCCAGACGGGCAATTCATGTAGTTTCTGAGCAGAAAGACAGTTCTGTGATTGTTTTCTTATACAGCTGTCACCTTCTTGGCCCTCTACTCAGAGATCTCATCACTCAATGGCTTTTCAGGTGCCCACATTCAAAAATATTTGCCTCCATTCCTGCTTCTGGAGAACAGAAATATTGCTACATTCTTAGCCTTGGAAAGCCACACGAGGTCTTGACATTTGAATAAGCCATCAGAGCCTTTTCCCCAGGAATTTCTGTATCAACCCCTCCCCAGCTGCTTGGGGTATCCAAGCTAAAGTGGAAGAGAAATATCTCCCAGGCTCTCCTGTGCCATCCTCTCCTAGAGCTGCTAATGTTCCTCTAGAAGAGTGGTGTTTCAGAAGCAGCTGTGAGGAGAAAATGACACAGAAGGCTGCAGAAGAAAGCAGTAGCAAAGCGATTAACAGCTCATCAAGAAAGCAAGATTGTGAACCAAATCTGCTAGAGTTTACAACCTACCTCTTTCATTGGGCTCATATCTCTGAATTAAGGCAGGGGCAGCAACAACAGCATCTTCTTCTTGCTGTGTCTCATAGAGGAACCTCACTAGGTTCTGGCAGGACATGAACCCTTCTGCATCAGAGTACTTTTGGAAGATCTTGTCTATTTCCTTCCTCTCTGTCAGTATCTTGTAAAATTCCTCTATCTCATCATCCTCCAGAGCCTCTGTTTTGGACTTGTCACAGTGCTGTAAACGTAGAGGGGAGAAGGAGTGAAAACCTTCTTTCCTTCTGGCATATGCCAGCCGTAATCTGCACCAGGGCTACACAACGTAGAACACAAAATAATTGGAAACAGTTACTGGCCAGTGAATGAGAAGCACTTGGTAAATGACAATGGTTCTCATTGACAAGGCCAACAGCATAGAACAGTTAAAATTATTATTTATTCATATTATCAGTGTGCTGAAAAGCACCAAGCATGGCCTTGAACTCCACTGCACTGTGTACTTGTTAAAAGGACACCTCCTGTGTCCATATCTAGGTTCTAGAAACACCTGTGTAAGACATAGGCAATGCAGCTAGAAACTGCACAGCTCATCAATTCACTCACTTCATTTTTATCTGAATATTCATACTGATGCATCAGGGTTTTTTTAGTAGGGAATAATGACCAGGATATGCCAGCCAGAGCAGCCAGCGTATCTGGAAGATTTTGGAAGCTGAAATTCTTTAGGATCTGCTGCTGACCTTCCCCCAGTTCTTGCAGAGTTACCAGAGACAGAGACCTCCATAAAGTAACGATTAGGAAACTTGTACCTCCTTTGGAAGAAGGTCCTAGTGAGATCTTGCCCACCTTCCCTGCTCTCTTCTTACAGGAAGGAGCAGGAGAGCTATTGCCTGGTGCCCAAAACCACTCACATTTATCACTGATCAGAAAAAGCATTTCCGAAGCTGCCCACTCATGAATTCAAATCCTGCTTCAGACAGGCTGGAAGTTTGGAGATTATCCAGATGTTTTATCTCACCTGAGCAGGAAGACCTCTTCAGAGAGAAACCAAAAGCTTAGCAACTGAGAAATGTTCATCCCTTTCTTATCTTCTGACAGGCTCAGCCAGCAAGCTGAATCTTGAGAATTGAGACAGGTTTAAATGAACCAGATTAAATATGCCTTGGGCTACTGAATCAACCAGACTAGCCCAGGCTTGGGTGCAATGTTACAGATCTATTGTGAATCTGGGAGTTTCTTCCCTGACTTGCACTTTCTTTTTGCTTACAGCTGTCACTTGGCACTCTCCTCCTCTGAGAAGGCAAGGATCTGGGTTCATAATTGTAACCAAAGTAATTTCAGCCAGACTTAGGCATTGCCATGTGCTTGTGGCAAGCAGAACTCCTGAAACACCTGGGACTCAAAATGTACTTCAACATTTAATTTCCCTTTTGCTGACACTATGCATGCTTGCATCTCATCTTCTCTGAATCCTGGTAAAATTAAGCATCTATGGTGATGAAAGACCTTAACATACTTTCATCAAAAGCATTGTGCTGCCTAACTTAGTGAGAATCTGCTGAGCACCAAAACCCAACCTTCCTTGAAACAAGAAAAGATGCAAGGAGCTCACTTTAGCTTGGGTCTCTAACCAGAGATGAAAAGTGTGGGAGACCTTGACTCCAGTCAACAGCAAATACTTTATCTGCTTGCTCTCATTACCTGGAAAATCTTCTTGGCATGATAGTCATCTACTTCAATGTTCACTTCTTTCAGGAAGTCCTTGAGCTCTTTCAAGCTCATCTTATTGTCTTTGTTTTTATCAGCTTTCCGCAGGCAGGTGTGAATCCAGCTGCAGGATGATGTAAGGAAATCTTTCCAGGTCAGTGCCTAGCCTAAATACCACCCTTCTGCTGTCCATGGCAGGGGGAATCTCTTCTAGAGACTCTGAACTACCTCTCCAGCTACTGTAAATCAGCATGCTACCACTGAACAGCTTACATCATCTCACCTTCTGCTCTGCAAGAGCAAAATGGTGCTTTGGCAGAAGCAAAATGTGCTGTAATACAAGGAATCATGACCTGAGAGAAGCTCCTCACCATCTGGCCAAGGCTGGATCAGCTCTCTCCACTCTGCAGGAGTTTCTGGCCACAGCCACAAGGAGTTTGATTTCTCTTTTATGATAGAAAGTACATTATGCTCCAGACTGTTGAAAGGGGAAGATTGGAAAAAAGCTCCCAAGTGGAGCTTGGTAAACTCACTGTTAGGAATCTGATCAATATTCAGTACATCAAGAAGAAGAGATTCTCCAAAAGAAGCATTAATATTAATTTTTGGACTCACTTCTGTATTTTCAGCTTTATTTTTGTAGGGATTTCTACCTGTATGTCTGTTATGAGCAGGATTTGTGAGTCTTGTCTGCCTCTCATGAAATGCATAGGGTCTACTGCTGTATCACACTGGCATAAATGTTCATAAGAGCTTGGTTTGTAGTAACTTTAGTATATCTATGGATCTGGAGTAACTACCACACAACATGAGCTTTTTAATGTGATGCCAGATAAAGTGAGCTGCATCTGCCATGTCCTTCAGTCTCTTGGAAAAATAATGGTAGACAGTTGAGACACCTTGCAGTTTTAAACAACAAAACCCCTGTGTTTTTTGCTTCGTGGAACTGACTCACTCTAATTTGCTTTACTGTCAGATAAGAAAGGTTGTCCAGAAAAATCTCCAATTTTTCAATAGAAAAATTACCCAAGCAATAATTTGATCCCCGCAAATGTAATCTTCTACATCTTGCATAGGAAGCATTGCTTCAAAGTCATTCAAAGAAAATGTTTAAAAAATGCCCAACCTGGATGTTAGGCAGAGTAAACTTCAGGATTAGCAAATACCAGCTGAGGTATACAGGACCATAACACTTCAGCTAGGTCTTTCAAAATAACCCTTAAAAAGGGCATTAACTGACAGCCTTAGAGGCAGTAGACATAAGCCTGAAACAGAGTATTCACTACTGCTACCACTGCATTCCAATATTTCCAAACTATGGAGATATTTGTAAACTGTTTGTAAGTTTTGTTTGTCTCATGGAAAGCTGAATTTTCTCTCTTTAAAAATCTTGGCAGGTGCTAAGCAATGACCTCACACCACAGCTGTCTTAGCCTGGTGATATTAATATTCCCCTTCTTTAGACATGGAAACCAAAATAACGAGAGGTTACATCTCCCCAGCTCCCAAGGACACTCCAGGGCCCTGAACCAGGGTCTAGCTTGGACTGATTCTTCCCAGAAAACCAAATCTGAGTCATTAAGTTGCCATGAGCAGAGGATGCTCTGCTGGGAGCACACCACCATCCACCTGGCAGTGGAGAACATTCCCTCCCCCAGCTATGCTCCAAGAGCTCAGCATGTCAGGTACAGCAGTGCCAGCCACTCACACCCAACTCCTGCACCTCCACTCCCCTCACAGCCTTCCCTAAAAACAAAAGGCACGAGTAATGTGCCACTCCAGTGAGCCAAGAGAAAAATCCAGTCTGTTACAGCCAGAGGTGAGCAGCAAGGCTGGATAAACACTAATTGGGTGAAGCAACTACTCTTTTAGCCCTAAGCACTGCAAAAAACCACCTTTTTTTACAAAAAAAGTCTGCAGTCATTTCCAGTGCTGGTGAGCACCCAGAGGTCATGCACACATCCAAAGTCAGCCCTGGAAGGCAGTATGTGGGCAGTAAATGCATCTGCAGAAGAGTATGCTTGAGTCCTGCCTGGGAATGGAGGATGCTTCCCTGTTCTGTACCTTCCAGGGAGGCTGAGCAATGCAGGAGGGAAATCAGAGTGCCCACAAAGAGCACAGGCACACAGTGAGCCCTCTTGCTGCAAGGACAAGCAGCAAAGAGAGACAACTGGGGCCTCAGCAAACAGCAGTGCTCAGTCCCCAAAACACCAAAACTCCCCTTGCATCTGGATCCCCTCAGGTTTGAGAGAGCTCGAAAGAGCTGCATGAACTAAGCACTTCAGCTGAAATTATTCTCACTGGATATAAACAGCATTTTTCATCCCTGGTTGATGGTTTTCCTTTCACCTTAAGTGCCTATTCAGACCTGGGTGGACTAGGGAAGAGCTGTTCCCATTGCTGTATACATCCAGAGAGCCTGCTTCCTGCCTCTTGTTTTTAAAGGATCTGCCAGCTCCAGGGCTACCAGCTTTCTATTAGAAACCAAAGAGGGGTGACTGAAACTATCTAGCAGATATCTCATCAATGTGCTTGGAACAGAAATCCTGCAAAACTTCTGGGAAGTGCTTTCCGACCAGAAGAAAAGCTCATACATAGATCTCAGAATCGAAGCAGACAGTGCCACACTACTCAAATGAAAAATCCTCTGTATTTCCTGATCTAAAGTCTTCTCTGCACACATACTTGCAATATTTGCTAAATAACCTATGCCAGTTTGTTGCAGGGTTGAATCTGAGGCTTAACTGTATGTGTAAGAACACCAGAAGTCCTCATCAGGCATGTGGGAGTTTTATCTTTGTAGGAACATAGCACTGGAAGGGACACATAAGACACTCCAAGTCCCTTGCTACCACAGGCAACTCCATCATCTTACACAGTGAACAAACTCCATCTGAAACTAGCAAGGTTTTGCTTTCTCAATGCTTGTTTTCAAATTCTTGCTTACACTGCAAGGCAATTCTCCAGTCATGGGGGACAGGAAGGGGTCCCAACACTTTTCCTTCTCTACTGACTCTTCCCCTTCTGTGCTCACAGACACAGAGAACACTTCTGAGGTTTAAGGGAGATCTCAGTAAGCCCATGCTGCCAAGCAAACCCACTGAAGACAGACTAAATTTAAAATCCCAGGCTTTAATTAAATATCATCAAATTTCCAATGAGAAATCATGCTGTTCTGTAATTCCAGGTTACGTTAAATGGCCTGAGACAATCCCAGATTGGGAGCCAGCACTGCACAGTAATTACTCTTCCAGAAATACAGCTTGCCTACCCACCCTATTTAGCTTCGATTTTGCTTTCCAAAGACAGAGAGGCACTTTTCCATGCTGGAAATTTACAGTCTTCTTCCCTTCCAAATGTCATTGTTATTTTTCCCCCCTTAGCAATCTTATCTCTGCTTATAGGGAAGCTTTTCAGCAATATATTCAAGCTGACATGCTCCAGGGACAACTTTCTGTAACCCAGGTTTTCCCCACACACTGTGACTAGGGGCAGCCTCCACATATAAAAGGTAAACTGCCAGGGTGCAATATTTCCAACAGCACCAAACCAAACCATTTCAGGATTTCAGCTTCTCTAGGGACTGCTCTGTACCACCACAGACACACAACTGGTGACACAGCTGAGGAATGACCTTACAGCCCAGAGCCTGAAAAACCTTGTGAGCAAGAGATAAACACAGCATCCCAGGCACCCCAGAATCAATCAGAGGTTGATTCCTTTAAATGAGCAGCACCACAGTTGTGCAAGTGCTCATTAGACTTCAGATAATCCACAGAAGAGTAAAGCCTGGTGAAAGCTCAGCATTTATGCACCATCTCCTTCACCACCAGTGCATTATTACCCACCAGGGAACCCACATGGAGTGAAGCCCTGACTGAGGGCAAGACTCCCTGATGTCTGCTCAGGCTCAGACTCCAGCTTTGTGATTTTCCCAACCTAAGAATTTGAGGATTTGCAACTCCCCTCCTCTCCACAGATGCTCTCATGTTGGAAAAGGCATGAAGCTTATGCAGCATTCTCTCACTGGGAGCACTATCTGGTTTCCTCTCTAACAGCTGGATGCCTATCTTTGCAAAGCTTAAAGAACTTTGTTTTTTATGGCTGCTGCAGCTCTGCCAAATCAGGGTGAAATCAGCCAACAAATCTATGTCCCAGTCAGGACCTCAGACAAAGACACTAGGACAGCAGAAAACCTCTCAAAACTGCACCAACAGATACTCTCTCTTTTTAAATGGATGTGAGACCTGTGGTCACAAAGTAACTTCCTGAGTGAAAGGCAGCCCTGGGGAATTCTCTATCAATTCAGGAGAACCAAGATTTCACCTAATACTTAACTCACTCTCCATTCCACAAGTAATTCACTCTCCTTTCCTGATCTGCTCCTTTTCCTTTCTGACGTCAGCATTGTCACTACAGCAATTCTTTTAGGGCAAAACTTCCTCCCGTGCTGAGGGAAATAAGGAGTAATTTCACTGAGTAAGTGGAGCTACCCCAGAGTAAATTTGGCAGTGAGATGAGAAGAATCAGTTCCCTTGCCTTGTATTACTAAGAAACATGATAAACAGTATGAGCTTTTCATGCCTTGCCAAGAAGTGCCTGTCCTGGAGTTTACTGCAATACAAGTGAAACAGACCTCTGAAGAATACAAAACAATATAAAGACTGTTTTATCTGGAGCTCCCTGAAAGGGGCAATTCTTTGGTTAAGGAGCTATGTGAAGCCTGAATTCACTCTTGCTGGTTTCACTGTAAAACAGAGGGGGAAAAAGCCCTGGAAACCACAGAGTCCACCCCGGGTGCAAAATCAGTGTGAGAGAAAACCCAGTGCCCAAGGCCAATAGGAATAAAGGTTATTCTACTATCTCCACCCACAGAGAAAGACAAGTGCATCTTTGTCTGTGATTAATCACTCTACAAGGCAAAGGATACTGTTGGAGTTTCTGTTTCTGGTTCATGGAGTTGCTGTGGGCTATGATTTTTGCCAGGCCAGAGATCCAGTGGTTGGCATCATCCTCTGAACTTGCAATGAGGTCCAGGTTTTTCCGCTGGTCTTTGAAAATGATGGAAAAGCAGCGATACTCTGGGACATCCTTGGCGTATTTTTCCATACCTTCTGTTTTATGGCCTGACCTCACATCCCGAATATCTTCAATGGAGACTGTGGAAAGAAAGCAGAGGCTGCTGTCAGCAGGGGTTCACTCAGCCTTATCTCTACCTGCTGAACCATAGTAAGAAACTACTCTTTCTCCTTTTCCTGCAGTCTCTGGAGGATTCCCTTCTCTCTCCCCCTTCCCCAAACTTTGGTACTAAAGAAAGCTCAGATCAAAAGGAGCAGAAAGAGCAAGAAATTTAAAAAGAAAAACTCTTTCCTCATGTTCTTTAGTTTAACAAAGCAACAGAATATGCATTAGATGCCATACTGTGATAGCATGTTTATGAGATACAAATCACTGCCAAGAGCTTGGTTCCAGTCCTTGGAGCATCCCTGACTTCATCCCTGCCTCCATCCAAGAGAGGGGGGACTGGAGCTGTGCTCCCTGTGAACATCACCTCACAGGATAATGACAGGTGACTTCACACAAGGAAGGCAGAGACAAAAATAGTCTTTTTTTGATTTGCAAAAAAGTGAGAAGTTAAAATTTATAATCCCATACATTCTTCTCAGTTACACTAGTGCAAATTAGGGAGGCAAAGATCAAAACTTCTGAGTGGTTTGGTGTCACCCATTCCTGTCAAGGAAAAAACCCAAAAAACACACACACACAAAGATAATAATTAAAAAATCCCGCAACACCCAAAACTTCAATCTTCAAAACTCAGTCACTTTCCAAAACCAACTGACATTTACTTTCCATTCTCACCACACTGGAGTCAAACATCTTATCTTCTATAGCACTTTGCCAGCTTGGTTCCTATAGCAGAACATACCATGAGGACCTTCCTGGTGCTGGCAGAGCTCCTCCCTCACAATTATGAGCAATTACCTTTGTGTGGTCTTTTATTATCACTTCATGAAGGCCAACAGTTGATGGCTTTTGAAGGGAGGGGAGGAAAAGGCTGAGTTGGGCTAGGCTGCTGTGTATCTGGCCAATTTATCATAGAATAAAAGTTAATGGTTTTGAGTACTAAAATCATCCTTGAAAGAAAAGGGCTGGAACTCTCTTGCAGCTGGGTTGCTAGTGGAGAACCTTGCTGGTGATTCTGCCTGTTATCTAGGACACTGGGCAAACGATAGTGATTGTGCCTTAGGTAGAACTACACCCTTAATGTAAAGGATGCTATGATGCTTGGATAGACTCAGTTCAGTCAAGAAGTCTAAAGTTTAGTTAGGCTCCTTTCATAGCCAATGGGGAAAAAAAAAGTCTGAAACACAAATTTCTGCCCTATTTAAATAAAACCTTTAGGTTAAGAAAAATCCATAGCCTTAATCCATGACTCCAGTGGACCCTTGACCAGCAAGGAAGCCCAGGCTGATGCTGATGTGTGCCATGCACATGGTCATAAGTACATGATTCTCCTCCACTCCCAGTCTCTTTATGGCAGTACAAGTGGAAGGATCATCCTGTTGTTCCTCATCACCTGCCAACTGCTCACCACTGCTTGGCTCAGAAGAGTTATTGTCCCTTCAGAATGGCTAGCTAGTCTGCTTGTGCAATCAATCCCTAAACTTTGGGTTGGCAAGGACCTAATGTTTCCAAGACTAGAAAATCTGATGTTAAATACTGGAAATTTAGGATGGATTCTTTGGAAACCACTACCTGGCAAAGTGAATTCATTGGAAAAGAGAGCTGTGTGGGAGGAAAAATAAAAGATTGAAAACCTGTGTCTGGAAGGGCTGCATTGATTTCTTTGGGGTATGCTGAGAAGGGGATGATAGAGGGCACAGAGCTCCTCGATGCACAAAAGGTACAAGGAAGGCTGAAGTACAGGAATAGTGTCTGCTGTAGTCAAGCAAGAGACAAGGAGAGAAACCATCAAAGCAGGGACTGTTAAAAAAGCAGGATAAGGGAAGATACTTTTTAAAGCTTTAAAGTCATGTGTACTGCTTTAATCTATCAACAAACAACTGAAGCCAAAGAAGTCAGCTCAAGCCATCTGCAAATGTTATCTCTTTTTCTGGAAAATCTTAACCCAGCATGAGTACATTATCAGCTGCTCCAGTGAGTACACTCTATTAGTAGTCCCAAACAAACTGTGTGCTCAGCTGAGCTATCTGCAAGGAGAAATCAGAAACAACTGGGGGACAGAGACATTTCAGAGCAGAGCAACATTTACAGCAAATACCCATCAATCAGTTATCTCTGCAACCTCCCTATTCCTCCCCCCTTACACTACAGCAGGGAGGTAAGCAGAAGCAGAAGAGAATCTGGCAAGTTTGCATCTACTTCTCCTGAGTGTTTACGTCTGCTGAAGAGGTGGTTTGCCTAAAGCCCAAAGCATGAAGCAGAACACAAGGAAGCTTGTGTCCTTCCTGGCCTCCAGACATTGAGTCAAACAGCTCATGTCCTGGTCAGCCTTCCTGGATGCTGCTGAGGGTGCTGCTTGGCCCATGCCACAGCTGAAGGCTCCCTACTGACATGGAGATTGTGCAGCACTCCCTGGAGCCAGTGAAATTACTCCTGTCTGATCTAGTCCCAGGGACATGTTGAGAACTTCTTTAATCCTCTTTTCAGTTTCCATCACTGGATACTGCCCTTGTGCTCTTCCCTTGCTCATTCTCAGCCCAGTGCTCTTCTCCTGTTTCACCCATGGCTTTAGCAGGCAGGTATGAGTCAGGCCTGCAGGATGCAGGAGGCCAGTGTTGACAGCCATGATGTTTTCAAGCAATCAACATGTATCAATGGAGTGTCTTTTTTGATTTGGATTTCTCTCTTCATGGCTTATAAGGAACTTGCTGTTACACTTGCAAGATCACCTCCTCATGCAGAAGCAAAAGGAACACCTCTCAAAGGAAAACAAAAGCTGTGATTCACACTGATGTGCCTGTAACCAGATTTAGAGAGTCTGCAAGTACTCAAGTCCAAAACAGGGACCCACAAAACCTTGCTGAGTGGGCACAGAGCCTCACCTGTGCCTCTGCCTGACCCAAAAACTCCCCCATGCCCCAGAAATTAGTTTCTTCCCTCAAGTGGCCTCTGCACAAAAGGCTCCCCATCTCCCTCCAGCAGGACCTGGGCTGGGCAGAGGACCCTCCACAAGGTGCTCATAGACACCTCAAGGCAAGGATTTCAGCCCTACATATGTGTGGAGAGGGCATGGTCATTTGTGTGAGAACCGTTCCTGCAGGAAGCAGTAGGGAGAGGGACACAAATTCCATCTCCCCACCACTCTAAAAGCTCTAACCTCAGAGCTTTCAGGCTTAACAAGGGCAACCCAGTGACATGTATGCACTGGAGCCACTGGGTAGCCAAAAATACAAGTGTTGAGAAGCCAGAAGGCCAAGCTTGACAAGGTGCCTAATGATTAGAGCACTTTTCTGAGATGAGCCCTGACCACTGGCCTCTCTATCTCTTCCCCAGTCACTGCTCCTCAGGTGAAATCTCCAGACTTCTGGGAACAAGGACACAAAAACACTTTGGTAATCCTACAGAATACAGGGAAAGGAGGAATGGAGGCAAACAGCAATTACCCTTTGCCTTCCTCCTGTTTGACAGGCAGCCCTTTTAGAGGAGAGGGTTTTTTTTCAAGACTCTTATAGAAAAGAGAGAACAAGGCACTTGAACCTGGAAGCCACTGGGAATGTGAAGGACAACAACCAGAAGGTACTTCTTCCTTATGCCTTAGCAGGAGGGTCAGTGTATGGAGACTAGGAGCCACTGCCAAAACAACTGACCTCCAACTACTCATGGAGGGGGGGGGAGGGGGGGCAGCTTTTTCACATGAGTGGGAAATACTCCCTTTCCTTATCCTACCTTCCTGTCATTAGCAAGTGATCTCTCCCATGTGGCATTCAGTCATGTCTAATTACCCATCCCACTCTAATTGTCTCAATAAGTCACTTCTGTTTACCATCAGGAAATGCAGGTGAGGAATGTACTCAGCTGTTAATAGCTTGCACCATATCTGCACACAATACTGCATGTCTGCAGAGAGATCAGACCTCCACCAGCTGCAGATCAGTCAGGCTGGCCTGGCATCTTGTCACCAACAGGTGAAAGCTGCCAGGTGACCCCAGCACAGCCCTGCCAGCCAGGATGGGTACAGTGAGACTAGCACACCGAGCACATGTGGCACACTAGCACTGCAGGTGCTGCTTCTCTCTTTGGTTGCAGCCCAGAAAAAAGCAGTCTAGCTGGTTTCAGTTTTACCAGAGGTGGCTGATGCCAGTTGGGATCAGGATCTTCATGATCAGCAGGAGCTGAAGCACTGTCAGCTCCCTGGACCACGAACCAAAGGCTATCCACCACTCTCATTGCTGAGAGATGTTTTACTATAATTATTCAGGGGTGAGTTTAGCATGAGTCCTACTGTATTGTGCCTGCTTAGCCCTGACTGTTGCTCTCTCATCTCCCTGTGTGTGAATTACTGCAGGTGCCAGCTGCTGATTCCTCATTCATTCTCTTTTCCTCTCCCCCTTCACTGACTTTCTCATCACATTGTTTTAACCTGAGATTTGCTGCACAGCAGTCTGCTCTCATTGCTGCTGTGTGTCACCAGCTGACAACCAGTGATATAATGCACATGTCATTTTACAGGTTGTTTGGAAATACCTTTTAATATGAGGTCTTTATCCTGTCTTTCTGTTTACCCAGCACAGCTTCATATAAATAGAGTGATCTCTATTTACATTCCCTGAACACTTCACAAACAGGGCACTGCAAACTATTTCTGCAACTAGTTCCTACTTCTTCTGCCATTGCAGTCCTGCTAAATTTGAATCTAAGCCTCTCCACATTTCTGTCTTGGCATTTAACATATGCTATGGAGAATAAGGTCAGCATTTGTCAGCACACTGCCTGTGATGAAAAGTGTCCCAGCAACGCATGGGATATGGCCTGATTCAAAATTAAATCAAAAAAACCAGGCATCTCTGCCTCTGAACTGACTTGGTTCATGGCTTGAGTGATTTTGATAAAAACTGATGAGACCCACAGACAGCTGGGTTTGTTTTCACAGCTGACAGCTGCCTTGCATAACACATTCACATCAGCAAATATTTTTCCAGGGACAAATACATGTCTGCCCATGCAGAAATGAGTCCTAAAGAAACTGCCCAATCCTCTCCAGGAGGAAGCTGTTGGTGCAGTCAACTACCTGTTGTATGTATACATGTTGCTGAGAGTTTCTGTTGACTTTAGGCACTTATCAGGAACAATTTAAAGTTTTCACTTCTTGACTTGAACAAGCACAGAGCAACATCATGTCCTTACTGTTCTTCTGCAAGCAAGCTCAGGGCACTAGTTCAGTGGAGACAATCACTTGTTAGTCCACAAAAATGGCATGGTATGTTCATGGCATAGCATTTTAAGGGTGTTCCTAAATTTCACAGGAGCTCAAAAATGAAAGAAAAATGTTCCTGCTGAACACTACTAGTAGGCCATAAACATAAAGCTTTTTTACTATGTTTGAATGATGCAAAAATATCCCATATTTGGGCCAGAAGTCAGAGGAACTGGAACAAATTCTGTGCATTTTTAAGAGTGAGGATAATTAATCATTAGATCAAAATATCAATTTCATTACTTGAAACAAAACTACAATTATCACTTGCAACACTTAGTTGTGCAACTGAACTTAGTTCGCCTCTGTAAATTGCTCCTAAACCCAATTCTTTTAACCAAAATACAGGAGAAAAAAGACCCCAACAACAGTAGATTTTAAGTGAAGCTTTTGGCCAGAAACTAAAATATTTCAGCCAAAATGTCTAAACTCCTTTCTTAACTCCAGTGCTCAACAGTGACTCAAGAGCACAGCCACAGTGAGTCACCCTTGCTGCAGCATGTGGAGCTCACTCCTGGCTGTCACCAGAAATGTCACCTCCCTGAGCCTCCAGCAGAGCAAGACTGCAGGAGCTCCACTGTAGCACCCCTAAACCTAAATGACTCATTCAGTCTTTTCCCTCTCGCTTTGAATGTTCTGTTTCTCCACCAAACACTCAGAAGGATGTTTCACTGGAAAGTTTTGAACCATCCCTACAAATCCCTGTGTTCAGAGAGGTTTTGAAGGGATTGAGACTGGCTTATGTGAGCTCACACTAGGGATTTCAGCTGATTTAAGAAAAGACTTTCAAAAATCTATTTCACTGAAAGCAGCACATGCTTTTTCACTCTTTTTTGTCATGTAGATGAGATGTGGTATTTGACCACAGCTAAACAGGACAGGTTATTGCCAGGCTGCTACTCTTTCAACACAACTCCCTCTGCCCCCTTTGGCTCTCCTCCCTCCCACCACAGGGATGCTCAGGAGCAAACTGGCTCTGATTGAACTGTTTACTGGCTCCCTCACACAAACCTTTTCCTTGCATCAGAACTGTTAATCCTGCCACTTGAACCCTGTTTTCTCAGCCCTGAGAGAAAGCTGTCCCATCTGGAAATGCCTCATGGGCCAAAGAAGCATCCACCCTGGCCAGGGCTCTACACAACATCTAAGATAACAGCAGCAGTGTGTTTAGGGGCCTGGTATGCAGCTCAGACACAGGATGTAGCAGGCTATGGTGAAAAATGGATTTTTAAAGGTGCTTTTGTGCAGCCCTTTGTGCCCAGCACTCCTATCTTTCTGCTGGAGCTGACAAGAGAGTACGCTCAGGGCATAAGATATTTGTTGGAAAACTGACCACTTAAGATGCTTTAAGGGCTTTGGGAACAAAACTGTTCCCTTGGGCCAAAAATGGAACATACTGAAAAATAATGGATTATGGAAAAAAATGAATTATGTTCTGCCTGTGTAGAAATCACTTTGAAATGGCAGGCTATCCCCCTAAAGCCCTGTGGGTAATACCACTATCAAGACAGCATCCAATCTGAATTTCCAGTTGTTTAAAATAAAGACAAGAGAGGAAGGTACTGTTTGTACCCCATGTATCCAATCCAGGCAACATCTGTGCCTGGGACAACCCTGATATGTTGGGTTTTTTAACTGCAAGCATCCAAGATTCTTGTATCTAACGTCAAGCAGTCTCCAGTTTTATCTACTAGATGCCACCACACAATAGTTTACAAATAGCTCTTCTGCATGATTATAAGAACAGTAACAGGAATAACAGGAAGCTATCTAAACAAAAACATAACCCTTACCCTGCCCAGATTTTGCTCTTCTGAGGTGCCTTCATCTGCTTGCTGTCCACAATGCTGCAGATAAGATTAGACCTGCTGCTAAAACCTCCCAGTTTCCATTCTGCTCATTCTTTTTCCTTCCTAAAAAAAAATGCAGTTTATCTGCAGTTTTAGAAAAGCTTTGTACTGGAGGGCAAAGTTACTGTCTGTTAATGAGGAAGAGTGACCCTCTGGAGAGACTTGCTTTGAAGTTCCTGATTTTGAGTATCAAATCACAACCCTGCACTCTTCCTCAGATTTGATCACTTCCACACACTTGAACAAGTGAGAAGGCAACCATAATTGTAGAAACTGCCAGATGACACAACACTAATCAGGGGTAAACCTCTCTCCACCTAAACCCAAAGCAGCCTGCTGAAGTCAGAAGCTCAAGAAACAAACTCAAACCCAGTGATCATTCTGGAAACTTGGGGATGGAAGGTATCAAGAGGACTAAGAGAGGAGAAAGGCATGGGAAAACAGATGTCCTTGGGGCTATGGCCTGGGATTAGGCAGGCATCAGTCCCATCAGTACCCATGTCTCTTGCTGGCTTCCAGGTTTAGGTGCATCCACTGCACCTGCTGAAGGCAGCCCCGAGGTGGCCCTCCCGAAAGCTTGTGCCACAACTGCACGCACAGCTTCACATCCTCCCAGGAGCACGTGGGGGACAGCCTGCCCCAGCACACCTGGTAGGTCAAGCTGGCACCAGGGAGGCTCTCACTGCCAGCCTGCCCAGAGCCCTGCCAGAGCTCACTTCCTCAGAGCAGCAAGGACAAGCACTGCTGTCATTGCCTCATCTCCCTTCCTGCTATCCTGGTGACAAAACAGAATCTTTCTCCAGGGAAAGGTGTACATGCATGGAGGTGTTATGGAGCATGCATGTGGGTGTGAGGCAGTAGGCAGTATTACTCCATCTTCACTTTGCACTGCCAGGGCACAGCAAGTTGTCCTTCCTGCAGTGGCACTGCCTCTATCTCCAGCAGTGTGTGACTCTGGTGCTGCCCAGCTTGCAAAGTGCATCTTGAGTGTTGTAAATCCACACCCACACAGACACACTCCCAACCTGCACCCAACACCCAGCTCAAAGGATATGATCTCACTGCAGGGCTCTTACTGCAGTTCAGTAAGAACTGCTCTGGCAGGGGGGGTTGGACTAGATGATCTTTCTAGGTCCCTTCCAACCCCTGACATACTGTGATACTGTGATACAGTGTATGTGTATATATATACACACACACATAGAAAAGTTACAGTTGTGTCATGTCTCCATCCACTGCCTCAGCAATGGGTTTGACCAGTGCTGCTCCAAGCAGACATCAAGGTCCCCCACACAAGGACTCCCTCCCATTGACATCAGAGGAATAGATGGGGTCAGGACTGTTGCTGGAGGGGCTTTCAGCCCCTATAATTTGGAAACTGCTGGCTTAGAGCATGGAAAAGAAAGCTCTGATATTAATTTTCCTCAACTCAGGCCCTTATGTGTTTTAGAGTAAGACATTACCTGGGAAAGGACTTTGCTTTTATATGGGACAGAGCTCAGCAGAGCAGGTGCTCCTAGGGAGCAAACATTCATCAAGCCTCTGTGTTTACTGTTGTTATCATGGGTTAATGCATTGGCACCTACAGAGCACAGCTGAGCTCAGGACCCTGCCATGCACACACATTGAGGGACAACCTCCAATCTAAAGCCTTTTATAGCTAGAGAGAGGAGGAAAAAAGGAAATGTGTGGGGAAGGATGCAGAAAGAGATTAAATGAGGTGCCCAGGATCATGTGAGAAGAGTGTGGCTAGCAGGGTTATAAACCAGATGTATTTTGCCCTGCTACCTTACTCCTCCTATTGAAAATCTTATCACTGCTGTGGGAGGGGGGTAATTTGGAAGAACCACCCCTTCATTTAGTTAATTGCATATGTCACAAAAAAAAAATCCTGTAAATAACACAGGCAGTGTGTCCTATATTTCACTATGCCATAAAATATATTCCAGATTGTTATTTTACCTCGTGGCTTTACAAGACTGTGATGATTAGTGACAGAGAAGTATGTCAGAAAAATGGCAAATGACAAGAAAAAACAGCTATAAACAGATACAAACAGATACACACCCTGTCCAATCCCATTCTGACTGCACAATTGGGCTCCTGGTCCCAATTATGCCACCAAGCTGGGTGATGATGGCACAGAATGGTCTTCCCTGTGTCCATATAATGGTGACTGTCATATCTATACTTGCTACAATGGGGCAGACTCTGAGTTTCCAAGATAAGGATGAGAACAGGCTTTCCTTCCCAGAGATATCTCCTGCCAGCCATTGGATCTCCACCTCTCTGTGATTCCCTTGTGAGGCTTAAATGACAGCTTTCCCAGGGGCTGCAGGCAGAAGAGAAGTGTCCTGGCAGGGCCCAGACCAACAACTGCAGCACACCATACCCCACTGCAAATGCTCAAGCCATGTCTCACACCAAGCATTAGAGCTAAGGCACTTGAGTAACCTGAATTCTTGCTTTGCAGAGGAAACAAGCCAGGCAGAGCTGTTGAGGCCAGCACAGCCCACCTCACAAGGATTTTAAGCAGTACCTCTGAGCTTGGGAAATGTGGCCATTCCTGTCACGTCAGATTCCTCCCAGCTGTCTCTGGAGCTGGCAGCATCACTCAGTTTGTGTGTTACAGGAGGCATGAAGGATCTGATCTCATTGCTCCAAGCCCTACCCCCATACCGCAAGCACAACAGCCCTGGTTCACTCCAAGTACCTCTGCCCCCAGAGCCCCATGATGAAGCAAACTTTACATACAGATCTGTGACTCTGGAGTCCTCAGCATCTTCTTTGATTCCTGCCATATAGTTTTGCAGTCCTCCTGGAGCTTATAAAACCGTTCCTTCCTCCAGGAGCTCGACTTCACTTTGAGCAGCTGGCTGCCTTTCAGGAGGAACTTCAGATCCTTGTCATCTTTTAGGCCTGCAGAGAAACAGTAGCAGTAATGGTGTAAGAGTCAACTTAAGAAATGATGCTCACAGGGTCTTCCCTTCCACTGGACACAGACACTGCAGTGCAGCCAAGGATGGGTAGGACAGCAGAGCACAGATGCCCAGAAATCTGCCATGCCATGCTTAATGCTCACAAAAGAGGCTGGAGCTTTGTAGACTTCTCAGACTGAGTCCAAAGACATTTGCACTATAATTATCAGGTGGTTTGCAAGCATAAAATAACACCTTCCAATCAAACACACCCTAATGTTAGGATGCAAAAACTACAACAAAACCAACAATGTAACAGTGAAAGCTGAGGAAAGTAAGTTGTGTAACTTGCTATTGGAGTAATGTCAGGAACTTTCAAGTGATTTCAAACCTATTCTGCCACAAATTTCCATTGTGGAAACAAGACTACACAAAGATACCTCTCTTCCTTCTCTGGCTGGCAAGCAGTTCCCTCCTATTCATATGGAAATTCTGAAGATCAGTGTCATGAAGATTAAGTCATATACACGTAAGTTTGATGACATGCAGCATCACATCAATAAGGTGGCAGTAAGGTAGCAACCATGCTCTCCTCACTGCCCAGCTGGTATCTGAGAGAAACTTTTCTTATCCTACTAGGCTACTACAATGGCAAGTAATAATAACCAGATCTTCTCGTTCCAGGAACTTCAGGTTCCACAGTATCACAGTATAGATTAGGGGTTGGAAGGGCCCTAGAAAGATCATCTAGTCCAAACCCCCTGCCAAAGCAGGATCACCTAGACCAGGTCACACAGCAATGTGTCCAGGCAGCTCTGCAATGGCTCCAGACAAGGAGACTCCACAGCCTCCTGGGCAGCCTGGGCCAGTGCTCTGGCACCTGAACTGCAAACAAGTTTTTCCTCATGTTAATACTAAACCTCCTGTGGTCCAACTTGCTCCCATTCCCTCTTGTCCTAACATTGGATGCCATTGAGAAGAGCCTGGCTCTCTTCTCCTGACACTCACCCTTAACATATTTGTAGACATTCCTGAGGTCTCCTCTCAGTCTCCTCTTGTCCAGGCTGAAGAGACCCAGCTCTCTCAGCCTGTCCTCCTAGGGCACATGCTCCACTCCTTTCAGGATCTTGCTGGCCCTGTGCTGGACTCTCTCCAGCAGCTCCCTATCCTTCTGGAGCTGAGGGGCCCACAACTGGACACAGCATTCCAGGGGAGGCCTCCCCAGGGCACAGGAGAGGGGAGAAGAACCTCTCTGGCTCTGCTGGCCACGCTCCTCTTCATGCATCCTAGGATGCCATTGGCCTCTTGGCCACAAGGGCACATTGCTGCCTCATGGACATCCTCCTGTATCCACCAGGACTCCTAGAGCTTTTTCCCCAGGGTTGTTTCCCAACAGATCAGTTCCTAGCCTGTACTGATCCATGGGGTTGTTCTTTCCCAGATGCAGTACTTTACATTTACCCTTGTTAAATTTCATTAAGTCTCTCCCTGCCCATGTCTCTAGCCTGTCCAGGTCACTCTGGATGGCAGCACAGCTCCTGGTGTGCCAGCCACTCCTCCAAGCTTGGGATCATCTGCAAACTTGCTGAGGGTACACTCTACCCCTTCACATCTTAGTCTAGATTCAAGAAGGCATCCAGAGAGGTAACAGGCACCCACTGAGACTCTGAAAAACATAGATTGGGCATTCTACATGCTTTGGAATGTCTCAGCAGTACGTGACTTCCACATACCTAAATACCTTGGAGAATCTGTCCCTCAAACCAACCATTAATTACAGATCTGGGGCCTGTGGGCTGGGGAGGGTGAGAGAATGAAACGTGAGAAACACATCCTGGGCTTTTGGTAATAGGCACCTTGCATCTCTCTGACACTGCCAGAAAGGCTGGTTCAAAGCTGGTGAAACAGCATTCAGCTCTGTAGCAATGACCAAGCACATCCCAACTCAATGCAGGCAATCACTTGGCCACTTGCAGCCATCTGACACATTGTGGGAAACTTCCCAATGCTCTGTAAACATAATGTGAGGTCTCACAAAGCAGAGATCCAAGTTAACTGATTTATGTGTTATCATTCATACTGCAGCATGGCATTCCTCTGTGATATTGGGTTTGTTCTTCTCTGGAAGACACAGCTACCTTGAACTGTTGTTTTTCAAACAGGGTGAGGCAAAAAACCCTACCAAGCATCACTTCAAGCCTGCTTGAAGAACAAAACCCAGCATGAGATCCAAGGGGCCATATCTCCAGACTCCTGACATCTCATACAGGTCACTGCAGTGCCTGGTGCTGCAGAGCACCCAGGTGGGTCATGGTAGCAGCAGCAAAAAACAGCACTGGGAGTTTGTAACTAGGATATATTGGCCTAAAGAGAGCATGTTAGGTTGCCAAAGAAAGCCTGAGGTCTCCCGTAGAGGTAAATATTAGGAGTGTCTGGTGTCCTCTCAGTGAGCTGCTCCCCATTTTACTGATTTTGGAGATGCCAAGGAGCATGCCTGGAGCTGAACCTGGCTGAGGCATCTGGAGCTGAAAGTGCCACAGTGGGAGCTGGTGTTCCTGAAAAGGTGGCTGTGGCCGCTCTCTTTTCTCTACATTCAATTAGCTACCTCATTAATTAAGTGCCTTTCCATGCTACAGCATCCCCTGGGCCTCTCAGATCACATCTGGTCTGGAGGTTTCCAAGAGCAGAATTTGAATGTTTTCTTCTCTCGAAATCTCAGAAAGAAACTCAGGGAGAGGAAAAAAATGCCATCTCCTGCAAAGCAGAAGGGATTGACCCCAGCTATAGGATCTGAAACACCCTCCTGGGTTTACTGGGGTTCAAGCACACCCTCTGACAAGAGGCCAGATCATTCAGTGGATGAACAGGCACCTCAACAGCTTCACAGGTCCTTGGTCTCCTGACTTGTGGTATTAAGGCTTCCTCTATTGAGGCAAAGGTCTTCCAAGAGCAGAGAAGATGCCACAGACTTAGGCCTCAATAACATGTCTCTGGTATCCCTCAAGGGTCCAGGAAAGGAAAGAAACTTCTTCCTTCACTCTATTCACCTACAACATTTCTTTTCTGGCTCATTCCTTCTCTTGCCTCAGTTCTCCACCATGCAAGGCATCATTATAGGACTAAGAGGAGGACATGCCAGCTTGGGGTAACATGAAGAGGAAAGGAGGAAAACTCATCAATTCCTTTGGGAGCCTATGTGCCCAGGTGTGCAATGAGAAATCCCTGTTAGCTGGGGCATGTTTCATTACACAGACACCACACGTGTAACATGTCATGCTACCTGGACATCCCAAAGAGCTGCATCAATGCCATTCAGACAAATCTGGATGGGCACAGGTAGTGGTCAAGGGCAGATTCCTCTCCTCCTGGCTTGATTCACACAGGTCAGACAAAAACTGGAGCTGAGCACCCCTCATTCTGCTGACTGGCACAGCCCAGTCAGTGCATTAGCATGGGTGAAAACTCTTCTTCCTCTACAGAGGACCTAATTATGGGTTGGGTGCAGCCCTCCCACTCATCCTTGGCCACTGTACTTGAGGACCAGGACAGGATAAATGACTCAGCAAATGAGGCCACTGCACTTCACAAGGGCAGGAGGAAAAGATGAAGAGGGAGGATGCATGGTGAAAGCATGGCAAAGATCAAAGTGGGTAGTGAGAGAAGCCAGGGAGAGGATGGAGAAAAGCTTGCTTCTAGGAGATGGCTGGTTTGGCCAGGAAAGGGCAATAGGGCTAATCATGGGTGTCTAACAGCTCCATCATTCCTTTGATGTGGGAGGTCTTTCAGATAGACAGCAGTGACTCAGAGATGACCTCTGCCATTGGTGACCCAAGTACTGGCTGAAGCACCCAACAGTGGGCCCAGAGGAAGGATGGACATCCCCTTGACTGGGTGGGCACAGATTGTCTCAAGCCTGCGCTGGGTCTGTGTGACAGAAACCAGAGTCATCATACACATACATCATTTGAAAATGAAAAACACACTGCGCAACAGGACAGGGACATTGGCTTCCACCTGCATAACAACACTAGGAAGGAGAAGCACACTCACCACACTGAAACAGATGTCCAAATCCTGCCTGAAACATGTGGCAGGACTTGCCACAGGTCTTGCTCAGCATTCTCTGTGAAATACCAAAGACATACTTGGCATCCAAAACTGCAATGTGTGTTTCAAGGGTCAGGACCCCTCCTCACAAAATATCAATCACACTCTTTGTAAACAGAGTGTATTTGGTGTGCAGTAAGGTTCAGAGTGAAAATCATGTTTGGCAAATGTAGGAGCACCTTAAGCACACACAGCACTGCAATAAACATGAAGTTAATGGACTGTACTATGAAACTTTAAGACATCAAAAAATATTAACCTTTGTATTACTTGTCTCAGGTTTATAGCAACCAGGAAACACAATAAAACAACAGATGTCACAGTAGAAGCTAGGCTTTGAGCTCACTAAGGAGTTAGAATAATGTCTATAGGAGATAGTAATAATCCCAATTTCTGCACTGCCCACTGGCAAATCTGCTGATCTGACAGAAACACCTTAATTATGACTGCTGTAAAACGAGCCTCCTCTTGTCTGCTCTTCCTCTCCCACCTGGTGTAAGACCAGACATAATTCAGGTTTGCTGGTTTAAAATCCAAACAACTCAGGTGGGGCAATCGTGATTTTCCATTTCCACTTGCCCTCTGGAGCCACAGAAATCAAGGGACTCACATTCACTTGGGCTGTATCTCCAGAGAGCAATGAGTTCACAGCCAGACACACAAGTTATGAAACTCTCTGGGTTTCCTCTTTCTTTTCAGCTGGTGAATGCAGACCTCTGAGTGGTTCCTGAGGCTCTTACAGCAACTGGCAATATACCACTGAGAAGTCCTAAAATTACACAGGAAAAGGGCACTGCCTTCCCCAGACACCCTCAACCAGAGACAGTTCAGGAAGCCCTGCAAAAGATTTGGAAACCAACCCTTTGCCAAAGAGGTCCTGCTTTCTTTGATGCCTCAAACAAAGTGCTTTACCCATCTGGCAGGTGGCTACAGGCAAAGGGAAAGGAAAGCAAAGCAACCTCAGGAGTATAAAAATAACCTTGGAGTTGCCTTTAGGGTGGAGCACTGCCTCTGCTCAGGGAAAAGAGGGAGAAATGCTGCGGTTGCCAGCGTGTGGAAGCGTCGAGGCTCTAGCCAACTCGTCCCTTACCCAGCCTGATGCCATTCAAGGCAGCCACTCTACGGCTCTGCTCCCGTAGGATGTTTTCCTGGGACACGCTGCGCTTCGGTTGCCTTCGGATGCACTGCATGATCCAGCCTGGAGCCAAGGGAGAGGCGACGGGAAGGACGGGGGCCCGAGGCACCCCTACAGGGATCGCTGATCATCCAGGAGCCACCGGCGTGCGCAGTGTCCAACAACGCTCCAAGGAGGGAGAAGAGGTAGTGGGAGAGCTCAGGCAGAGGAAGGCAGGGGAGGGCAGAGTCTAGCTAGGGGTGGGACCCTGGAAAGTCTCTCCTCCTGCTTTGCTCACCAGCAACTCACTGGATGCAAAATTACACCGAAGCGCCTGCCGGCAGCTGCCCAGGTAAAAGGAACGAGCTTTCCTACAGTCATATGCCAGTGGGTTTTTATGCATCACTTCCAGGGGCTGGAGGATTCCCAAATATTGTTTGTGGCTCCTAATCAGTGCCTAGGGCTTGTCAGCTTAGCCTGCCCACAAATGCCTGGATCCGAGAGAGCTTGGCTCCACCCCTTCTCTTCTGTGCAGAGCTGCTTCGTGCTCTCCTCACTCACACTCAGTGAAGAGGAAGCTAAAAACACCTTTTAGCCAGGGCAGACGCAGCCCAAAAGCTGCTTGGAAACTGTGTTCTAATGCTTTTCTTTTTTCCACCTAGAAAAGAGCATTTTCCAACGATTCTGGAGAGTGTCTTCTCTGCCACCGATTTCCTGTATGACTTGGGTGAGTCACTTACTCTTCATTTCTGCATAGCTCTGGGTTTATTCTTATAATTCTAATTTATCCTGCAGTCTGGCACAGAGATAAGCCCCCATCAGTGGCTTAAGAAGTCACTGGTTACACAGAACTAGAGAATAACTCTGTACCTCTGGAGTTCTCTAATTCAATCACCCACTTAAAGTGGGGTCACCTTCAAAGGCAGGACCAGGTTTCTCACAGCCTTGTCCAGATGAGTTTTGGATATCACCGAAGACAAAGACTCCACAGCCAATCTAGACCCCTGTTCAAGAGCTTAGATGTTAGTGAAGAATTTGTTCACTATGACCAGGATAAATTTCCTTTGCTGAAACTCTTGACCATTGCCTGTTGTCCTGGCAGTGACTGGGACTAAAATCCATCTCTTCCCTAGCCATCACCCCTACTGCAATGAAATACAGCAGCTCTATTGATTAAGCTGTTCCAGCCTAGGTGAGTTTACAAACTTTGTTACAGACTAGGATGTTTTTGTCATTGCCTTTGCTAGCTGCTGTTGTCAGGCAAGCCAAGGCTGAGGATACCACAGGGAGATGGAGTCAAGCTGGAGTGAATGCCCTTTACTGCAGAACCAGCATGTGCCTGAGAAACTTGACAGCAAACCACACATCACAGTTTCTGCTGAGCACCTAACTGAAGCTCTCCATCACCAGCCCCCAGCACATTCAACACAAGTTTTTATTCAACACAATATTCTCTATTTCTGGTGTCCGACAATCCAGCCATGCTCCCTTTCTCTCTCCACATTTTGAAGGAAGCCCTACAAACCCTCACAGACAAGCACCATGGACTGGGTTATATGAAAAACACAAGGACAGGAGCAGAGTCATTAATCACTGCCATATGCTGCATGTAAAAACTCTCTGGGGCCAAGGCAGAGCCACTAGACAGCCCTGAACAGCAGTACAGCTAATAACACCTTATTTACACATAGCAACTACAAATCTCAGACAGCAAGGGAAAAAAAAGTACATGTTCTGGAAGGGACATTGCTGAACAGGTGTTTGAGGAAACACCTCCAGCCTTTTCTGAGCCCCTTGTACGTACAGGGGCTGAATGTCAGAGCCATAATGTCTGCAGCATTCCCCTGGGAGCTGGGAGCTTTACTTTTGCCCTGGCTAGGAGATGAGCACCATGATGTAATGGCTAGATGATATTTATTGCCTAGCAGTCTCTGAGCACTTCCCATATTTCACATTGTACTGGAGAGGACTGATCTAATCACAGAAGTGGGGAAGGGAGTGGTCTCTCATGCTTGCCTTTGCAAAACAATTTGCTTCTGTGCACCAGCTCTCCTGTCCAGCAGCAGCCAGAGTCCCAGAGGGATCAGCCTGGGAGCACAGAGAGTCCCTCTGCTTCATTTGCTCATTAATTCCTAACAAGCAGTGCCAGTGACAGCACTGCTCTGAGCTTTCCAGGCCCTCAGAGAACATTATACTGTACTCATCCCTGAAGCTTGCACACACACAAAGCACAGGATTGACATTCACTGTGTTTAGATACATCTCCTGAACACTGAGATGCAAGTTTTGTTGTTTTGAGGGCTTCAGAGATGTAAGGCAGTTAAAATCAGTTTGGTTTTAAAATGAAGATGAGATCATTGGGCCAGAAATGCCCTGCTTTGGGAAACAACCCACCTGGATGTATTGTGGTCTTGAGGTCATTTAAAGACAATGGCACATCTCCTAGATAAAGCCTGACAGGTAAGTGTGACACTGTGGGTTATATAGCATTGCTTACTGATGTTACATGTTGCTGTGTCACACAACACTGGAGGAAGTGATTCCTGCAAATGGCTTAGAGACAAATTCTCCAACCCTTATTCACTGCAGGTAACAGCTAACTGGGTCTGAAGCCTGCAAACACTCAAGCATGCAATTTTACCCATATGACCAGTCCCACTGAAATCAATGGCACCAGTCACATGAGTGAAGTTATTCATGTCCCCATGCCCAGGATTGGGGCTGTCCTAATCATCCTATGGATTCCAGCTGGATTATTCATGGAGCAAATGGAAATTGAAGTGAATGAGGATGTTAGAACGTGGTCCCAAAGTCAGCAAAGTGCTTTAATATCCAGGAAACAGGCACTTGAGAAAGAAAGGTTATAGAGTCTGGTAGGAAATAGGCTACATGAGAAAAATATTAATGCACAGGCTGCTCTTCAGAGAATTTTCCAAAATGAATTGCTCTCCATCCCATCCTTATACAAAGAGCTAAAGGAAGCACTATTACCACTTCTCCAGGAAGAAGCAGGTTGGTTTTGAGCTCTGTGGGGCTGGACCTATTTTCCTATCACTGCCACGTTTAGGCAACACCAAAAGTGATGCAACCCTAATACTGATCCTAGTCTCTTTACATCATACTGACACAAATGGTATGACAGAAGTCAGCTGCTGATTTGCCCAGATTTGTGGTAATTTAGGACTGGAATGCAAATACCCATGCTGCTGATGACCTTGCTACTTCTCCATTGCATCATGCACATGATGTAAACTACTCTAATATGACTAGAAATGCCTATGGCAGTTATGTAACAAGTAACAAATGTCATTTGAAAGGGAGATTTTCCCACTAAAGAGGCCACAGGTTGTGCCTTGCTCTGTATTTGTTACCAAGAAGAAAAAAATAAGATCTATTTTACATGATACCACTCTTTGAAGAAACATTCTTATTTCATCTTCCCTCCCAGGCTACCTCACTGTGAAATTCAACAGAATTATTTTTACAAGAGTAATAGCACAATCAGAGTATTGCTTCTTATTAATGACCTGCAATGTCTGCTCATATGTATACCTCATCCTCAGCAAGCATGAGACCATTCAATCCAGGTGAACTCAGCATCAGTGACAGTCTGGAAAAGCTGTAGTTCAGCTGGTCTGCAGTAATGCAACAACCTTCCACCATGTACTTGTTAGGGTGATGGACCACTCAGAAACTGAAGCTCCTGACAGTAAATAAAATTTGAGGGTTACTTTTGCACACCTAGTATGAGAAGTATTGTCAGTGCAGTGGCAGCTTGGAAGTGAACACAAGCAGCTGCAGCACTGGGCAACAGCTGCTGCTTGGAAAAGCAGAGAACTTGTCAAGTAATGAGTGTTCAGATGTTTTCTCCAATGCTTCTGCAGATCACTGATGCTACCTGTGAAGTGCCTGTGCAGAGGCCCCTTTGTAATTTGTCATCACCCTATGGTTATATCCAACTTAGCTTTTATATCAACTCTTTAGCAGCACTGTACCTGGGATCAGGGCAGTCCTAGCAATGGCAAGATTTCTTCCTGTTGAGACTGCCAAGAGGACTGGGCAGCAAGGTTGCTTCCATGTCTGCAGGGTCCCACGTGCCCTGCCTTTCCCTCTGGAGTCCATTCTTCAATTCATTAATGCCCTCTCACATGTAGAAACCTCAAGCTTTCCTCCTTGACTGCTACCTCCAGGACAGCTATGGCAGCTCTCAACCTTATTGTTCCCTGTCACATCTCACATCCTCTGAGGACCAGGCCTTGCTGTTGGCACAGCAGAGCTTGAGAACAGCTTCTCCAAGCCAGCGCTTCCCTTCCTGCTCCTTCTGGGGGCCTGGGGACCAGGGATTGGGTGCTGAGACACCAAGCATAGGTGCATCTCTGGCCAAAGATGCTGCTGCTTGTTGACAGTGGGTGCATCTTCGGTGCATGTGGTATGTACTAAGTTCCACCTTGTGGTGACACTGAGAATGGGCTTCTCCAAAAAGCCAGTGGCAGCACAAATCTCCTTTTCTTCCTTGCATTGGCTTTTCTTGCCCACTTCCCTTCCAGGGTGATTGAGAGGTCCAGCTGAGCCAAGGCAGAGTGACCTTAAAGTTTCATATGGTAGAACTTTTCTTCTTGTGGCTGACCTTCAAATCACTGCCTAAAACCTTCCTCCCTGGCATACTGGTAAGAAGCTGTATGATGGGCAGGTTTCTGCAGCACTGAGATCAGCACTGTCATGCTGCCCAATATTTCTCAGCCCCACTTTCTCTCTGTATCCTTTGGCTGTCTTGCCTTGTCTGCAAGGTCTCTGGGAGGAGAATGGTCCCTTCTCCAGCTCTGCTTTGATCAGTCCACCCAGCTTAGCCAGCTTTCCCCAAAGCAGGCTGGCTATATCCAGCTGCCTACTGGGAAGGACTGCAGGCCCATGCCATCACCCAGATCATCCTCTGTGCTAGCTTGCTCTGGATCAAAACCCTGCTGAGGAATGTGCTGGCAGTTGAATGGTGCAGAGCCCTGGCCCGGGTTTGAATAGATGAAGCCAGGCTGCCTGCTCAGACATTTCACAGACTGCTCCCATTGTGACCTTTATTGGTGAACATCTTCATAAATCTTCCTGCCAGTCTGGGTCACTCAAAGGAACCCTGGATCACTGCACAGCACTGGTTGTGACCCCATCAAAAGCTACTGCCTTATGCTCTTGATGAAATCCAAGTAAAACACCTAACTAAAGTTCACAGCACTTGGGAACTCAAAAGCAGACTGAAGGTTTGGTTCAGTCCTTCCAGTGGTCCCTCCATGGCAGTGCACATAGAGATTTGGCTGCAGAGTGAGAGGCACTAAACTAAACACTGTCTTGCAGTAAATTACTGCTTTTCCAGTAGCTGGTGTGAAGAGGGGGAAGAAAGTAATTGAAAAGAAGGATATCATCTTGACAGGTAAGACCAGCACCAAGAGCCAGAAGCACTCATGCAGCTCAGCTGCCTAAGTCATGTTTCTGGCCAGATGCTGATGAACACATTCTCTTCATAAAACCAAAGTCAGTTTTAGGTGGGTCTCAGCCTCGTTGCTTCGAAGAGTTTTTCTCAACATTTTCTTCATAAGCTGAAATTTCTTCCACTGATGAAATGCTGGTCACTCTCACCATTCTGTTCCAGGCCAATATTTGTGCAAGAATTAAATTGCACAATTGAATTATGCAAAAATAGGGGGAAAATATTTCTCTTTTTTTCTCTGAATGATTTATTTGGAATTTCAGCACTCTGTAACTTTAGCCAAAAACAGCCAGAGAGACTTGTTGTGTGGTATCTCAGTACAGGACTTTAAAAGGTGCCCATGTGAGGGGCAGCTCGAGGTGTGAGAATTTCCACCACACATAATCTGAACTGACTTATTTAAGGTATGGAGGTACCTCAGCTTAGAAGAAACTGTGCCAAAATCTTCTCTGCCTACAGAAAGAAAAAGAAACCTCCAGGTTTAAATCAAGGTCTTCAGCCTTCCATTCCAGTGGGTTTGACTGAGTAAGGACTGAGACCTTCCTCCCACAGTAAGGACCTGGGAGATGCATGACCTGGGGGTTAGTCTCACAGTATTTAGATATCTAGAGTGCACTGAACATGGGGCCAGAAGACAGGGTGCAATTCACCTGTCTAGATCCTTCCAAGCTTAAAATTCCTTGCAGATCCCTACACTTAGCCAGCTGAATCCTACCCTTATGGTCAAACCACCAAGTATTTATCTGCAGATTTCCTTCATAAATACCTGTTTATATATTTCAATCTCCCTATAAAGGAAACTATACTTTGCTCCCAAATCATTGATACCTTTGGCTCCCAGAGCTGCCTATCCAGTCAGCTGTCTTTCTGGTTCTTGCACAAGCCATCTCTTCCCCTCTCCACACACCTCTTCCTTTTCCCTGTATCCTTTCATCTCTGCTACCTGCAGCAGTTTTCCAAGTGATTGAATTCCTCTTCATTCATTTCCTCACTAAAATCTATTTCCCCCAAGCATTTCTTACCCTGATTCATCTGCTTTTGGGCCTAATGTTGGGGCTTTGCACAGCAGCAACAATCTCAACACTACCTGTGGGCTCTAGCTGACATTGTTCTGATTGGAAATTTAGCAGCTTTTGTGCCAACATACAAAAATATGCAAAATTAATATTATTTGTCCTATCTGAAAAAGGGAGAATTGTCAGTACTGCCAATTCTCCTGCATTATGGCTCAAAAACCTCCCACATAACACCTCAGGCACAATCTACATCAAATGGGGTATGCTAGGAGCAGAGATCAAAGTTATCAGCTGCTTCAGAGCAGATGCCAGCTGATGCCAAGGAGCATTGTCTTCACCCACAGAGGGTGAAGGCCTGAAGTAGTCTCCTCAGTGCTCCCGGGTAGGAAGTGCAGGTGGAGATGATTCATTGGGAAATCAAGATGTTAATCCTTAGGATTAGCCGACAGAAGACACATGCAAATGGCTTGGTTTGTAGAATTTTACTAACTCTTCCTTGCCGATTCCCACCCTGGGCTGTGGCATTCCCTGCACAATATACACAGTGTCCTGGACAAAAAAAAGTCAATGTAAAAGAATAAGGCAGAGTACAAATTAGCTATTCTATAATCTGTGACAGCACAAGGGCTCCCAGTTCAGAAACAAACCAACTTCATGTGGCAAGAGAAAAACTATTAATAGCTCACAGCAGATTCATTACATACTGAACATAAATGACCCTTTATAAAATAAGCCCATCCAGCTGAATTAAAGGCATTCAAAATAAAAGGCACAGACCACTAACTCACAGTAGCTACTCTGGCTCTGTGGATGAGGTAGCGTGCTCAGTTTTCTTCCCAGGACTCCTATCTCCATCCAAACGCAGAGTAAACAAACCTATACAAAATTGACAGAATCCCTTATCTGCAGTAATAGTCACTTCTGCTGCTGGAAGCTATCTCAGTGTCTCCTACTGACTGTCAGATGTTTTACTGAGACTGAACCTGTGGTTAATTCTGATACACTAAATAAAGCTGTTGTATCTATGTTGGGGGTGGGGGTGGAAGAGAGAGGAAAAAAGAAAGAAAACTGAGTTTCAACATGCAGGCATAAAATACCTACAAACCATAGTATCTGAGAAACTTCTGACAAACTACACAGCAGAAGTCTGATCCTGCCAACATGTGAGCAACTTTTCTTGTCTAAGTAGTCTGGCACTCAGAGTGACTTTGGCACTTGTGTGTGTTATGTGTCAAGGAATTTCAGTAAATACTTTTTTAAAAGCTTGGCTCATTCTACACGTGTGTATTTTTCTGCCTGAGACAAGAAAATAGATTAATGAACAGCCACTGAATTCTTCTTGGTTCCTAACCCCAGAAGACTAAATAATATTCACTGAAAAATGGTCCACAGGCCAGAATATGAAATATTTTAATAGTTCCAGATGTATTTCTTAGCTCTCTTTTCCCAGTGGTTGTATAATGAATGAGATACCTACACAAAGTATAACAGTAACCTCTGCTTCACCTTCCTGTCAGATTTCTAGCAGCTGGGAAAAGCAGAGGAAAGGTTGCTTCCTGGGGGAACCATTTCACATTTCTCCTGGTAATGCTAAACTGATTGTGCTTATGGTCAATCACTTATTGCTCTCTTAGTTTATAGCTCATCTATCGTAAGAAAGCACCTATCTCCTGAAATAAAAATAAGCACTGTAGACTTTTCCCATTTCTGTGGGATCACAATAACCCATTTCTATCTGTAGCTATCACAGCCCTGAATTGTTTTGGTCATTAGGGCAAGTAAAATACAATGAAGAGGTAACAAAGCAATATTACTGAAGTCAGATGACAGAATAAGGAGCATTTCAGTATCCTGTCTATCAGACAAGCCCTCCAGCCTTGTACCAGTTGAATCTTCTTAAATCTCACTTGCTGGAAGACAGGGAGGATTTCATCTTTTTTTAAGAACCATTACTTATTTTGTACTTAACACTGATAGAGTCTTGGGGACAAACTCAGAGCCAAGATGATTTATCCTGGCTCACCAAGTCACAGCGGAGTATCTGTCCCACTCTCAGTTTCACCACAAGGGGAGGAGATTTGGATCAACTTTTGTGGACCTGCAGACACTTATTCAACCACAGATTCCCTTCCTACCAACACAGCTAACCCTATTAACAGAGAAAAATCTGTCATCTCTCTCTGTAACACCGCTTAAATGCTGCATTATTTCCAAATGAGAGAACGGGGACACAAAGGAGGGAGAAGAAAAGAGGAGGAAAAATAAAGCTCCTGGACAAGAGAAGAGAGCTGAAATGCAAGGACATTACCACAGACTTACTGTTGCAAGCGAGGAAAGTGCCATTCGGTTCCATCGCTGCGAACCAAGCCTCTCCGCAGCTCCAGCACGGGCTCGGGGAAACAGCTGTGCCCAGATGTTAGCGCTACCCAGCCCCGTGAGGCTCCCCCTGCTCTGCTCCAGGAACCCCCAACGTCAGCTCTCTTCGGAGGAGCTGGGCTGGAAATGCCTCTTCGCTATGCCTTCTGATGTATCTCGCTCCTTCCCTGCCTCCCTCCCTCTCGCCGCTGCCTGCCCACCGCCTCCTGCCCGGCCCCTCCCCGCCGGGATCTGCCTTCTCCCCGCCGGCCCTGCCTCCTGCCTCGGGCTGCTGCCGCTCCAGCTGCGCAGACATCCATCCCCCCTCTTTCCCCGGTTTGACGTTCCACTCCTTTTCCGGCAAGGCTTCCAGAAGACAGCGAGCGCTGCAAACCTCTGCTTCGTGGTTCCCCAAGTCAAGGAAAAGGACTTAAATAGATCCCAGGGATCAGAGCCTAGGTCTGAAGACACTGGTTGGAACATCGTTCTTTTCACAGGGGGAGGAAAAGAAAACAAGTCAGAAATTGCCAGTGTAGAAATAGAAGCTGTAACCACAAACGCTCGCAGAGGCATGAGCTCAAAGCAGAAAAAAGGTTATGAGCTTTGCATCTGAGACAGGGAGACAGGAGAAAAGACTGCACTGCCCTGAGTTTTCAGTGAGCAGAATTGATTTCCTCCACTGTCTCCTGATCTGGAGTTAGGTATCTTCTAAGGGTAGAAAGATGATGCTGGCAAAGGAGAGGGAAAGAAAGGGAATCCAGTATGGGAACATGAAGTTCCCCTCTACTTGAACGTTTGGGAGAGGTTTTTGGTTATTGTTTTGATGTTATTTCCGTTTCTGGTTATCTAGGCTACCTTGATGGAAACAACTGATGGAGTTGATGGCACATTCAAAGCCCTTGCTTCTCAGCAGCTGTAAACCTGGCAGCTCCACTGACAGAAGGAAAAGTCCCTCTCTGATGGTGACTATTCTGGGATACACATAGTGAAAAACACTTTGGGATTAGTACTGTTTGTCCCTCCCTGCCAGGAACTAGGCTGCTCCTTTGCAAGCCCAGAGGTTGCTCTCAGATTATTTTACAGTCCACAAATATAAAGCTGCTAGCACCACCCAAGGAAAACTGCCCTAATATAGCAAAACTCCTTGTGCTAGTACAAAAGTAACAAAACTAAACAAGTAGAAGAAAAAAGAGCAGACACTTCACTCTGTGGTGCCTCAAAAGCCTACTGCCCCACTTCATGGCCACTAGAGTGGCATGGTGGGAGCTCATCTCCCACTAGACACTTTCCAAAGGACACAAGAAGGAGCATCACCTTGGTAAATCCACAGACAAGGAATGTTGACTCAGACAGAGGCAAACTGTTTGGCAGCAAGGTGGGCTGCTGGCAGGCAGGACAGCAGCTGGAGGCACCCAAGAGATTCCTTATACAGCCTTAAAACCCCAAGGCAGAGGTATTTCCGGAGGACACCATCAAAACCTGGTCACCATTTCAGCTCATGAGGGAGTGTACAAGAGGCAGGTGGATGAGTCAGCCAGACTGGAAATTCTGGTGGTAAAGCTGAGGTGATGGCGACATTACATTTTTCACAAGGGAAGAAAAGTAGAGAAGGGCAGTTTGAAAGTGATGGAGGGAAATGGCATTGTAGCAACTCCTTCACTCTTTCTGTATCACACTTCATTGCATCCTCACGTTGCCTAACATAAGCCCCTCACTTAGAGATGTACTGGCCAGTAACTCTATGCCCTCTGTGTCAAAGAGGGGAGGTGTAAGGGAGTTCTGTTAGCGCCAAAAACAATGAGGACCATATTCTGGATAGAACCCTTCCACAGCAGAGTAGGGCACAATGGCACCAAGATGAGACCATCACCCTCCTGAGCCACTGTTGAACACCACACTATTGCACTGACTGCCTCAGGCTGGGCAGAATATCACCAAGAGAGTGACACTGAATTTCTTTGCCATCATTCCTTGAGATTTGAAGACAATCCTCTGCAATTACCCCTTCATGACAGCCCACTGTATCTTCTGCTTCCTTCTTGCCATGCTGCCTTCTCCACAGTGGTAGCAAAGTGGTAGCAGAAATGGTGCCTGTCAGGAGGATTCACAAAATCTTGCCAAACTTTTCACTATTCCACATTAGACTTAGCCTACCTGCTTCTGTGTACATCCAGAAGCACCACCATTTAGGCTGCTTTGAGCACTGTAGGACCTTTTTTGTCACCATAAGCGAAGTCATTACCATTCCTAAATCTTTGATGGGTTTCACATTGTATGTGTGCTCAGAGCAAGTCTGGCACCCACAGAGCTTTGCATTTCTTGCACTCATCACATCAGAGAGTACAGCAGCCCTCACCAGAGTCAGTGATGCCCTATAGCAAACACCTAGAAGTCAAGATCCCACAGCACAGGTCTCATCAGAGCCTTGTTTCAGAAGGCAACAGTCCTTTTAGCTAGATTTGTGCATGCATGCTTGAATTCACTTTCCTTTGCATTGCTGATACTTATGTGTGCCCAGAATAACAATGAAACCAAAGTGACCTGAGGCCTATTGGACTTCTGTGAGCTGCAGAAATCCTACTAACAAACAACATGCTAAGAATAACACATTAGTTTAAGAATGTCGTGTGAATCAAATCTCTGATCCCCATTTTGGATCAGTGCACTCACTGTATTCCTTCCTGGTTTGGATTTTGGCAGATCCAGAAGGTTAGAGGGGTGAAGGGAGGTTGCCCTCTGCCTAGTTAAACCAGCATGACAGCAGAGTGGCAGGTTTAAAACTGGTGACAGAATTGCAAAAAGTCAGCTTTCATCTGGAAGCCCTAAGAGGGCAATTCATTTTACAACAAAAAGTGTAGTGAAGATACACTGCAGCCAACTGCTGCTGTATCTTTTTCATATTTTAAAAGCTGGATACCTCTTCCCTGCTCTGAACATGGCTCCTAAGCTCCATCCTCCAACTTGTTCACAACCAGTTTTGTGGCTCTTGGTCTTCAAGATCAAACCAGGATTTGAAGGGGAGAGTTCAGTATCATTAAAACTAAACAGCACTTCTTTTATGTGTGTTGCCTTTACTCACTGCAGCAATACTATTGTCAAGGGTCAAAGTTAAATACATACTATTTATTTTCAGCAGATAGGTCCCAGCATCCATAAGGCAGCATTTTGATGCCTTTTTGGGCACTGTAGGTTTGTCTTTGCTTAAAAATTAACTTTTACAGTGAGGTAACAACAGGACTGTTGGAAGGAGTTAAATGCCACTCAGGCTGGGTGAGGAGCCTGCCTACTTCTGCAACACACCCTCCAACCTGTCCAGATGCCAAGATCATCAGCTGAACCAGGGTTGTACAAAATCAAGGAGGGCTCCCTTTTCTCACACACCTACACCCCTCTGCATTCTTCTCCTGTTTGGGCACACACAGCCCAGCCCAGGCAGCAAAGAGCATTTGCAGCCTTCAAAGCCAAAAAATGTTCCCAGGGTTCAATTCAACAGTGAACCACAAATCATAGCAAAAGCAAAGCAGTTTACCTGTTTCCACTCTGAAAGCATGACTCAAGTGTTGATTTAATGGTACACAGTGGAAGGAGCAGCTTCTCATCTCAGAGGAATGCACCGAGTATTTCGTATGGAGAAGATGCCTCCTAGCTCCCTCTGCCTTTCAGACACTCACACACACCTTTCTCATCACTCAGAAATGTTCCCAGCTGCCTCTCCCAAAGATAACAGCAAAGTGCTTTGTTTGCTTTACAAAAAAGGTTCAGAATTTCTGCTGCTGTGACACAGCAGGAGTGTAAGAAGCATTTGGGGGTTATATGGCCAGCAGGGAGCTTTGGTAGGTAGACACATGTTATTTTTTTGTAAGCAGGAGAATTACTGAAACCAGAACAAAAGAAAATGCTGTATTAAATAGGGCTCACATCAATGCAGAAGCAGGGCTGGAATTTTTCAGGCACTTCTGTTGGGGTCTGGCTGTTCACTGAAATGTTTTTTTCATGTCTTTTCCCCAGTCTGTTTAGTGTTTTATATGGGGCAATTTACCATCCTCAGAATCACAGAATCATTAAGGTTGGAAAAGACCTCTAAGCTCATCAAGTCCAACCATACCTATCACTACCATACCACTAAACCATGGCCCTAAGGAGAGCATCTAAATGTTTCTTAAACACCTCCAGGGATAGTGACTCCACTGCCACCCTGGGCAGCCTGGGCCAAGATTTAACAACCCTCTCAGTAAAGAAATTCCTCCTTATATCTAATCTAAATGTCCCCTGGTGCAGCTTGAGGCCGTTTCCTCTTGTCCTCTCACTGTTAACCCTGGAGAATAGACCTACCCCCATCTCACTCCAACCTCCTTTCAGGTAGCTGTAGAGGGAGATAAGGTCTCCCCTGAGTCTCCTCTCCTCCAGACTAAACAACCCCAGTTCCCTTAGCTGCTCCTCATAAGACTTATTCTCCAGACTCCTCACTATCCTCCTTGCCCTTCTCTGGGCAAGGAGACACATGCCTCTGTGTCCTTCTTGTACTGAGGGGCCCAAAACTGAACACAGGATTCTAGGTGAGGCCTCACCAGAGCTGAGTACAGGGGGATGATCACTTCTCTGCTCCTACTGGTCACACTATTTTTGATCCAGGCCAAGATTCTGTTAGCTTTCTTGGCCACCATTGGGTCTCTGTACATCCAACTATCATGTGAATAAAGCAGTAACAGAAGGATAGCAAAATGTAGAACTCTCAATTGTCTTTTACATGCTGGGAAGTGCCCAGGGCTCTTCTGAAGCAGTCTACACATCAGTTTGGGAGGCCAGCTCCAGTCACCCTGATGACTTACCTTACGTGAAACTGTTTTGTTATCAGCACTGTGTCATTAGGTGGATATAGTTCTTGTTGACAACACACTGCATTCCCTGCCTATGCAAGATCCAGGATTCCTGGGACTGATCCTGCCACTGAGTCTGCTCCACCCAGCTCTGAGCTATGGGCCAATTTCCCCAACACTGCCAAGGTTTCCAGCTGCTGCTGCTCCACCTGTGTGGGGAAGAGCAGGGCTCAGCAGCAGCTGGCAGAGCTCAGCACCTTTGGAAATCAAGCTCTCTTAGGAAAACCATTTATCCCTTGGAAAAAGCTCAGGAATGGGATTTATGGCTCCCCAAGTACAGTGAAATTATTTGGTTTGTGCACAACTTACTGGACAAAGGAATTCACTGTGGTTTAGAAACTAGGTTGGAATGGAATTGACACAACACAGTATCATAAAGCTCAGAAAACAGGTAGGGCAGCCAGATGTGTGTTTATCATCACAGACAGCTGTGCCAAAATATCTTCAAACTGAATGCTGTTGATGTGTACATCTGCATTTAAACCATTTATGGCAACAGTTACTCACATTCAAGAGAGTAGTACATGGCCACAGGTGGCAGATGCTGGGATGTGTAAAGCTAAACCTGCTGCTGGCATAATCTCATACAAGTCCCATTAAAATTAATGAGGTATTTCTGCTTGACCAGAAGATAAATTTGATTTACTAAGCTAGAAATATGCCTACCTGACTCTGTATATCTTAAGTATTTGGAGGGATTTTTCCTCCACTTAGTATAAGTAATCAAGAGCAGGTCTAACCATCAAATAAAGCAATAAAAGAATCAAAAGAATAATCTCTTGCTGTATTGGTTACAATTAAAGACCTAAAGACTTATCAGTTCAACAAGCCTTACATTGATTTCAGACAGAAAAATTACATGAAAGAAAAAACAAGATTATGCATAAGAATTGGGAATAAAATTTCTCTAGTTATTCCACAATGTTCATTATAACTCTAGGGATTTCAGTATGAAAGAGACATTTAAATAATTTGACTCAGTCCAATAGTAATAGGTATGATTTAGATACCTCACTAGTTATATCTTCAGACAAATTTGTGGTTTAACTATGTTTTAATCTGTGTTGAAAGTTTTGTTTCATATTTATTTACCTCGATTCTGTCACTACAGGATAGATTTATGAACATCTCAGAGTAATTTTTATGCTTTTCTCTGCTTTAACAAATTTAGGTTTCAGTGAGCCCTCTAATGTTGAATTCCCTGACTTTACATATTTTGGTTCTGGGATAATGCAAATGCCTCTACCAGAGAGCTGTATAGAAAAGTACATTTAGTCTTACATACCTATTAGCAAGATTTTTTGGAGGAGAGAACCCCAGATCCTTATTTCAAAGCTATGAAAAGCTCATCTAGGGGTGAATGAGATGCTCAAAGAAAATGTCACACATCCATTTCATCAGCTTCTCAGTTCAGTGCATCAGTAAACAGCACAGATCAGCCACACAGCACTAAACAACAACATCTGATTTACAGCTGTGTGAATGGTTTAGAAAATCTGACCATTAATATGGAGTTAATGTGGCATGAATGAGAAACAATCACCTGATTGGGGAACTTGGCAATGTACCAGACTTACTGCTATGAAAACATTACTTGGAGTGATTATCACTGTCAGGAAGGAAGAACAGCAGGAGACTGGTCCCAGGGTCCTGTCACTTTTATCTACTAATGGCTCCTTCTGATATATTCCAGGTTACAAGGAGCTGAGACACTGAGCTTCACAACCATAAACTTCCAGGTTAGCAAGAACATTTCTAACCTTAAAAGACCACAGTCATTAGGCCAAGTCACCTGTTGTCAGGAATGCTTGACACAAATCTCTTCTTTTTGCACTATTGCCTCTTTAAAGCCACCAGCATTGGGGTATACAAGTTAAGTATGGAGGAGGGTTGATGATTAATGTCATGATGGTTCCTTTTAATACACTTCATCTGTCAGCTTAATTCTCTGTAACTGGGGTAATCACAATAATTAGATGCAATTGCTCACATCATTACCTAGTTGCAGCTTCTTTCAGTGCAGCCAGTTCATAAGAATTGGAGATGTGCAGGAAATATGGAGAGTCTGAACTAGAATTTGCACAGTTTAGGAGATCCTATTATGTTTAAGATTGTCCCACATGTTTAAACCACACATGAGGATTTTGTGATTCCAGGGTGTGGCATGGGGAATCAGAGATGTTACAAGTAAGGCATTTTTATTTCTGATCCCAACTACGATTCACAGCAGCTCAGTGACTTCAGACTTCCCCTCCACTCCCATCTAACCAAGTCGTAAGAGTACAAAAATGTACTTGAATTGCTAACATCTTCAGAGAAGATGTTTATGCAGTAAATGTGCAAGGAACTCCTGTGCTTCACAGAGCCCTAAAGAATGGCCAGCATTTTAGGTGTTAATTTATAATGAGCCATGCTCTTTGAAAAGCCAGACAAAAGATGAAGAGAAAAATACATCCTGAGATCAGTTAGGACTCCAAAAAAGAAAAAAAATTCAGACAAGGTGACAATTTATTACTAGATTAGTTTTCAGATTAGCATGTTCCCTAAATGAATAAAAGGATGAACTTGTAAAATTTCATCAAATGCATTCAAAATGAGTATTCATAACCTCATAATTTAGCTTCTTTTAGTATCTAGTTTAATTTCATAAGATGAAAGTTAAAAGCACAGTTCAATATACTGTCACTGAAGAGAGAGGAGCCTTTGAAAAGAATGAAGAAGACCAAATTAAGATGCTGAAGTATCTCAAAATAGGCAAATACCCTTCAGAGAGGTAGTGTTGTAAGTCTCAGATCATATCCTGTATCTTTATTACAAAGGGAATAATGAACCCAAGTTTATATATAAAGGTACAACTGCTACTTCGAAAATCATGCATTTATTATACTCCTGACAGAACCAAATGCAGCCTATTCCTCTAGCCAGTGGAGTTATTTGGGTTTTTGAAAAGACCACAGGGATATAACAGGGTGCAGAAAGAACCATAAAAGTTGCCCATTGAGGAAGTATTTTATTGTTTTTTGGTGCCTTCTCATCAGTTCTGCAAGCCTGGTACAGCCAAAGCAGAAAGGTTCAATGACTCATTTCCTTCCTGCTCCTGCTGTAGGGCACCTAAACCAGCAAAGCCCTGACACAGGCCTGCACCCCTCTGATTGTTGGAGACCTGCTTTGTGCAACTGCCTGCAGACGTGCCAGTGGGAACAATAGCTGGAAACTGAAACACAGAGCTAGAAGATTGCTATTAATATGCTGGTGGGATCCTAGCTAGGAGCTTGTGAACCATGCAAGAAATAGAGAAGAAAACTCTGAAGCTGTGGCCTGGGTCTTGGGTTTGTGGCACCTCAGGCACCTCCTTAAGGTCCCCAGTGTTTCCTTCAACCACCTAGTCCACATTAAGTCATCAGCTACCCTTGTGCCCAACATGTGATCCTTGAATCTTGAAAACTGCACCCTTTCCCTCTTTGGCCACTTGTTTGGTGGAGCAGAAGGTGAGAATCCCCACAGACATCTACTTTTCTACAAAAATTGCACTTGTAGCTGACACACTCCTGCTTATATCAGTGGTAGGTCTCCTTTTGGTGAGAGGTAGCATGGGCTGCTCTGCCAAAACAGAAGACAACCCAACAATTAGCTTTGGCTGCTTAGTGAACAGTTTTACTGAAAAGTGTTGTGATGGTGTGGTGTCTTAGCCCAAGAAGACACCAGCAAGACATGATAAGACATGTTCCCACTGCTTTATGTCTTATATTCTTCAACCTCAATGAGGATGCAGACCTGATGCTTTTAATTCCAAGATGCCAGCTGCAGCCTAGGTTAAAATGAGCTTTTGAAGGCTTTTGCCCACTTTCTGATGTATCAAGGACAATTCTGAGCTGCACTTCAGGGATGCAGGGGTGTGTGTTTTTAAGGCCAAGTGCAATTAAAGAAAGTGCTTGGCTGCCTAAACACAGAAGTCTTCATGTCATTTCATGTGCTGCAGGGTGTTCCCACTGGCCTTCTGCTTCTGCTCCAGAAGGCTGTCAGTCCCCCCCAGATCCTGTGTCAATGGCTGCCAGTCCCTGGAAAGTGTGTTGTGTGTCCTTGGGTATCTTATACAACAGGTACCTAAATGTAGACAACTGTAGGAAAAACTGTCCTAAAAGCAAAACCTTCCCTTGAGAGACCTTTCCTGGTTCAGCACCCTAGGGAAGATCCTATGTTAGACACAAGCCCTTGTCCTGGTTTGGGCTAAAACTGAAAAATTCTGTTCAGTGATTTTATTTTTCAGCTGAAGCTGCTCTAATTAACTGCACTTTCTGAAGCTAGCAGCTCATTTTTTACAGATAAGACCCAATGTTTTGGAATTACGGCCAGGGAATGGAATGCATCAAGGTCACTGCTAGATCTTGCTAGATCTCTCCAGTCCAATAACCCACTCTGACCCAGGGACCTGTGAACATGCTGGTGAACATGGACTATGAGCCCCTTGCTCTGCTTGAGAGCATCAGTGTCACACCAGTGCTGCACCCTCCAGCTGGATAGCTGTGGGGAGGTGTAGCCCATTTCCAGCTTAATTAAAGAGTAATGTCTCTACCCAGACACTGTCAGAAAGGAATGACTAGCTCCTCTGTGTATGCATTTTCCACATGCTTCTCCTACATGCTGGGTGTGTCTGGTTTGTAAAATCCCATGTGGCTTGAGTGAAATTACAGTGTGTTTCAGCAGAAGTATATCAATACCCCATGGCTTGTTTTAGTGAGGGAAAAACTTGTAGATACAGGAGAGAGGTGTGGGAAACAAAGAGAAGCCTAAAGTCAGGAAGTGTAAACTGGAAGCAAGTGAAAGGGTTGACTCACATCAACAGAGCTGCAAATAGCACCACACAAGATGTTAAGAGAGAAAATAATGATGAACATCCAGGTGGAACTGCAGGTCATAGGTTAATTCAAACTGTTTCAAAGAGGACTGGAGATGATCTGAGCACAGCCAGCCAGACAAGATCTGTAAGAAATCGATAGTCTTTAAACTAACTAGGCCATTTGAAGAGAAAAACAACTTTGCAAGGACAAGGAAGCAGTGCAATGTGAGAAGCCAGCTTTCAGAAACTGAGCTGTTTGGCATTTTTCAACCAAAATGCAAAGATTATTTCTCCATTTTCCATGTCTGCAAATTTTACCTGGGTTTTAAAGTCAGGTGGTGGATGCTGTTTCTAATTCATCTTCATGGTAACATGCAGAGGAGACTCACGTTCTGGTGATACCTGTTTGGCTGCATCTGCAATAATTACAGGATCATAGATAGTTTTGCCAGCGTAGTGAATAAATGCACTTGAGGTAATACACTGGTAAGAGAATATGCTAGATTGTGATGGGAATATTTTCAGCTGCTAGGACAAGGATTGAATACAATGTTTGTTTTTAAAGGCTCTCCAGGAGACGTGGAAACGTTAATAAGACCACTGGAGGGCAGCAATAGCATTCAACAGCCACTCTAAAGCCATTTGCAGATGTTTTACTACAAATTAACTTTTGCTTGGTCCTGTACATTGAGAATCCATTAGTTCATGGAGCACTGGAGAGCTTGCCTTTAGATTAATTTCCTCCAAGAGAAATGCTGTTGTGCTCCATGTTGCACACACACACATACAAAGTGGAGCCCTTGGGAGTCTCTTCAGGTCCACACACCCAACCCAAATCAACATGTCAGCATAAAATCCAACCTTACATGATACAGAAGGGAAAACGTCTGGTAGAAGTCATAGATGGCAGTTAGAGAAAGTGTCTACATTAGGACAAGTTATACCTATGAATGTAGGGTAAAGTTTCTATTGGGTGGTTTTTTACCATTTCCTAGGTGCATGAGTGAGTCTCTTCAGCCTTTGAAAGTTAAATATCTTAGAATGGTGATAAAGAGGATGATATATGTGCAAATTGTTCTTAATTTTGATAATATTTAATTCACAGAACTGTGAATTAAACAGCTTTACAATGAGGTCAGTGGCATTGTGAGTAAATGATAATAGTATACAAATGGAGCTCTAACAAAAACTATACCAGTGTCATATGGGAAATGATTGTGCATAGCTCTGAAGCACTGTTTAAGCCCTTCTTCCTCATCTTCCATTTGACTACTGGGCAGATGGATCTCACCTTCACTTCCGGATATCATGGTGGGTTTCTGGACTGCAGCTCAAAAAACCCAACAAAACAGCTTCTAAACAGAGATCATCTGCTTGGCAGTTGCTGAAAAACAGTAAAGATGAAAGTACAGAAAGGTTTTTCTACAGTCAGTTTTCATGTACATCTATATACTACATTAAACAAAAGCATCTGCTTTACTGCCTCTACTTTAAGGCTTTCCCCAAGGCTGGGAAATAATCCTTTGAAAAATGCTGGTTTTTATTAACATTCCAGTTAGCAGACAGATGTTATAATCAAGTGTAATAGCACGTGACAACAAAAGTTGGAATTCTGGTATGGAAACATGTCATCATGTGGATGCTCCAACATACTTTTAAAGGCAAGGACACACCTATGTGCCTGCACAGAAACAAAGCCATGAACATGTTTTATTGGAAAACACAAGTACCTGGTCCTACCCCTGTCAGATGTCAGGGATTTCTCTGACTTGCCTTAACCTTTGGAACAGGATATTGCAGATTTGCCAAGCTTTCTCTTGGGCAAGTTTCCCTTTTCCCTGGGAAACCTTAGTTTCACCAGGAAACACTGCAGTGCCTCAGAGTCTAATTCTTATTCTTATTCTGAATGCAGATTTTGGTGAGCTGATGAACTCTTGTGGCACCATGTAGCCACATACCCACAAACACCAGTTTTTCAACCACCCCCACAGCTGCCATGGGGCTTGCACCCTAGGACTTTTGCATACCTACTCATGGAACAACTCATTATGGTGAATCATAATTATTTTTGCAAGGGTTATTCTCTGTGAAATACCATCCAAGGGCATTAATATTGCCCACCTCCATTTCCAATCCCTGCAAATCCCCTTTAAAGTAACCCCAATGGACCCCAGTGTCCCTGATAGTGATGGAGAAGCCCCAGGACCCACAGAGCCTACAGCATCCTTCCTTCACTCTAAGTTACAAGGGGGAGGGGTGCAAAGAAAAAAAAAGGAAAAAGAAAAAAAGAGAGGCAGGACAAGCAGAAAATGCTACGCCAGGATGGTTTCTATGGAAAGTATCACCCAGTTCTGCAGGAGCAGGTAGGTAGCTGTTGTTAGCAACCGGCACACACAGCCAGGGCTCTCCAGCAGGCAGAGGGGGAAGGTGTATGGTTTCTGGGGCTGATGTCAATTTATCTCATCTTCCAGCCCTCACAACCTGTGGGACAAGTCCTGCCTCTACGTGTTGTTATATGGCAGCTCGGGCAGTGGAGAGGATTTGTCTTTTTCCCTCAGCTGCTAAACTCCAGCCAGCACCCAAGCTTGACCATGGCAGAGGGGCAAGCCAGGCCTCCCAGGAAGCCCAAAACCCCTCAGAAGTTTCAAATCAGCATTTTATTTCACTTACTATCAGTTCATACAGCGCCTTTGGTTTGAAAAGAGCACAAAAAGTACAGCAGCAGAGCAAAAACTGCATAGAAGCACCACACCGCCGCACAGCACTGCTGTCAGGACCAGCACAATAACATGGCGATGGGGAGGAGCGGAGGATTATGTGAGATCTTAGGGGCCTGGGGAAGAAGACAGGGGAGGAGGTTTGCTGCCATTATTCGACTCAAGCGTGTGACCGAACAGAGCTTACCCCCTCGACTCCATCCGCCATGGGCCAGCTCCACCCTCAGCCCCGGCCCAGCCTTGCCCGGCCACACAGTCGCTCAGCAACGGCGTCGCAGCCAGGGGGCGGCGGGAGGCTGTGAAGGAAAAAGAGCGGGCACTTCCGCGCGGGCACTTCCGCGCGGGCCTCGCCATGGCTTGGGGGAGCCTCTACCGCGGCACTCAGGTAACGCAAGAAGGGCTGGGCCGGCCGGGAACACGCGTACCCCTGCACCGACACACACACGCAAGCAGCCTCATACCCCTGCACTCACACACACACACACATACAGATGCCATCCCCTTTTGCAAAGACATACCTGGCAACAGCCTGATAAACAGCCTCACACACATCCCTGCACGGACGTACAGAAACTCACAGACACACACAGGGACATACACACACTCCTGCACCCCCCATGCAGCCTCACATGCACACAAATCCCCTGCACACACAGAACCCTGCAAACAGCCTCATCCCCCACCCCCAGCCACAGATGTACACACCCACACCCATTCTGCAGACAGACACACACACACATACATACATGTCCACAACACCCCTGCACATGCTCACCCCCATACCCCCTGCAGCCTCACAGACACACATCCTCACACATCCCCTACAAACAGCTTCACACACATGCACACCCCTGCATGCACCCTGGGCTGCACAGGCACACAGACTGGCACACACATGTGTACCCTGTTGTACTGGGTTTTGGCTGAGACAGAGTTAAATTTCTTCACAGTACCTGGTATGGTCTATAGTTTGGGTTTGCTTGGAAACAGTGTTGATAACCCAGAGATGTTTTATTTACTGCTCAGCAATGCTCACACAGAGGCAAGGCCTTTTGTGCGCCTCACTAATGAATAGGCTAAGGGTGCACAAGGAGTTGGGAGAGGACAAAGCTGGGACAGTTGACCCCAACTGACCAAAGTCATCATGCTCAGCCTACATGCCTGGGGGAAGAAGAAGGAAGGGAGGGATATTCAAAGTGATGGCATTAGTCTATCCAAGTAACAATTACACATGATAGAGCCCTGCTTTCATGGGATGGCTGAACACCTGCCTGCCAATGGGACATGGTGAATAAATGCCTTGTTTTGCTTGTGTGTGCAGCTTTTGCTTTACCTATTGAAATATCTTTATCTCAGCCCATGAGTTTTCTCACTTTTAGCCTGATTCTCTCCCCTGTCCCCCTAAGGGGGTTTGTGGGAGTGGCTGTGTGGGGCTGAGTTGCCAGCTGGAGTTAAACCACAACATCTGTACAGTACAGACATCATAAACCAGCACACACGTAGTTACATATACACCAATACCTTGGTGTTCACTTGTACACTCATAGTGTGTCCCCTTTCAGGGTCCTTCCCTGGTACCTTTTCCAGCCCTTTCCCCCCACTTTTCCCCCATTCATTAATTCTAGCCATTTGCACAATGCAGGGATCTCTTCTGATCTTGTCTCATGTTTTAAGCAGTAACATCCTGGTTTTCTTTCTTCAGGACATCTCCCACTTGCTGGCTAGCACCTTTGAGGACCTATACACTGGAGATGTTATTGGGGCAGACACAGAGGCACACTGGATCAAATCTCGAGGAGGAGACAATATTTACCATGAGAGTTTTACAGAGGAGCTACAGAAGGTACAAGTCGGAACTGAGTCAGTTTGGAGCTCTGTTCAGCTTTCATTGCTGCTTTGTCATTTCTAGGTCTCGTGTAAAAGAAAATAATTTTAATGGAAATATACTTACACTGATGTATCTACATTCACCCATGTCTGTGACAGCTTCTTGCTGAGTATCAGTGCCGACTGACAGAAGCTGACAGAGTAGAAGAAAACATCATTCAGGCCCAGGGTCGAGCAAAAGCTGAGGAAGAAAGGGCCCTAAACATGCTGAAGGCAGATGCAGGGGAAGATTTCCATGGGAAAATGGGATTGCCATCAGGTGAGCATTCCAAAAACACAGTCTCTCCCCAGTACATGCCTGTGGTACCTGGAGACCAGTTGCAATGTTTGTCTAAATCCCTGTTAGGACTGACACTAGATTCAGTGAGGTTTTGGTTTGGCTTTACATCAGTAGAACAACTTGGAAGGATTTTGTGCAGAGATTTGAGTGAGAGCTGTTTAACACTATGAGAAACTGAACAAACAGGCCATTTTCAAGGTATTATATTTGCAATGAATGGCTTGCCACCTGCCTTTATCAGAGACATACATACCTTGATATATAGCAACAATGAGCAGAGATTAAATGTTTCTGTGATGCATAGCTGGCTTTGACCTGAGTTTAGAATTGTGGAGATGCATGTCCAAGTCTTGGGGTTAAAATACCAGACTTTTTCTCTATCCAAAAATGTTATCTGAAATAGGATCACAGAATCATAGAATCTATGACTCATAGAATCTAAAATGATGAGTTATAAAAACAACATTGCTTTGGGTTAATGAGGATAGTATATCTTAAGGGGCTAAGCTTGTGTGCTTTTCTCCTCCCCCCCCCCCCCTTTATTTTATGCAGTGGCATCTTCTTTTAGGTGGATTGTGGATAATGAACTTCTCAGAAAAAATCATTTAACCTGCCCTGATGATTACATCACTGATAAAGTACCTGTTACTAGAGCACCAAAAGGTAACTTTTAAAGCTGAAAGTAATTGAGGCTTTTTAGAACACTCTGTAAGACCTATGCTTAGAATAAATGCTTACACTGCATGGTTTTCTCTTATAGAATTAAATTTTTCTTTGACTAGCAGGGAAATCAGAACATGGCTACCTCAAAGGGACATTTAAACAGCATGTTTCTTCAAGCTCACAGTACCAGCTACAGAAAATATCTGGTAGCCTGCAAAATGTGTCTTTGGGCACACTAACTCTGCCTTCATCTCCAGACTCTAGACACCTAACTAAAAAGACAAGTGAGGTACATTTTACAGCTTTATTTGGCTTAGTCTGTCAGAACTGTAGGGCCTGTTCTGTAGCAAAGGGTAAATATCAATGCATTGTTGATATGGCTCCAGTGCTTATTTCATGTGTTCTGTTAATAAAAGAGCAATACAATATTTCTGTATGAATTTTCAGTGCTCTATAGCTTTAATTAGACATGTACAGGTACCTTTTTTGTCATCCTTAAAATTGCCATGTTTAATTTTGCACCATGATCTCTTTGTTTTTCAAAGAAAACTCACGTCTCACAGAAGCCAGTCTGGAAAGATAGAAAGTGCAAAGCAGAGGCAGAAAGTGAGTGTGCTTACCTTGCCAAACTTAATAAAAGGCAGAATTACCTGAAGAACCCTCGCTTTTTCCCACCAAATTCTCTTCATGGAGGCAAATCTCTTGTCATTTCCCAAGAAAAGGTGGAACTAACCATAGCCAGAAGAAAAGAAGAAGATAATACAGGGTATGAAGTAGATCCAGTTTCTTGGTTCTGAGCTGGATACACAGAGAGCTCTGCTACAGAATTTCTCTGTAGATATTTTGAGCTAAATGTCTGTGTAGTCTCTTAGGAAACCAAGTATGTCTGTGTGACATTTTGGTTTTGCCAAAGGCTACATTTTGCAGTTTCTCGTTTTATCAGTATTCAAAGAGCTAGGCAGCAAGATAATGTCTCCCTTTTTTCTCTCTCAGTGATACCTCCTTTGTTCCTGTGTTTCTTGCTAATCCACCTGCTGTTTTGTTTTCTGATTATGAAGTTGGCCACGTTTATGAGGTGAGAACTTCCTTGCTTGTAGGGGGTTAGTTCTGCCACTGAGAAGCATTATATCCTGCCATGATCTACATGCTTCACCCAGTCTTTTGGCTGTCTGCAGTGTAACAGAAGCTTGAGTTTCTTCTTTGTATTGAATTAATGATCCTTTAGCTCCCTTGAGGATATACCACTGACAAACCACTGAAGACTAAATAGGAGCCTTCTCAGTTTCTGCTTCATTTTGGTAGTATCTGATTCAGCCTGTATTGAATTAACTGAGATTTTTAGGTTGGTTGCAATGATAGTTACTACTAGGAAATTGCCAACATTTATAATGAGTGATGATGAATACAATGGAGTGTTTTATTTTCTTTTGAAATGAAGATGACTATAGAGCTGCAGAATATCACTTCAACATGTCAGAATGTAAGACTTATCCCCCCCTCTACTTCAGCATTTGCCATTGGGCCAGGTAAGAGCTCTTTTCACTGCCTTTCAGATATCAACATATATAAGAGATCTGGTTTATCTGCTTGAACAAAATTTTTCAGAGACTTTGTGTGGTTCTGCCCTCTGTAGTTCTCAGTTCTTTATAAACTAAAGGTTGACACATGTCTCTAGGACTTTTCACATGCAACTCATACCTAGATTCAAATGGTCTGGTTTGTGACCTGGTCTAGGTGATCCTGCTCTGGCAGGGAGGTTGGACTAGATGATCCTTCTAGGTCCCTTCCAACCCCTGACATTCTGTGATTCTGATTCTGGTCTACTGAATTCAGGAAGACTAACATTGAAGTGTTTGAAGTTAAATTGATATGTATCCATGGAATAGCTAGATTGAGTCATCCAAAATTCATCTAGCAACAGATGCAGTTTCCACTGAAATCATCAGAGTGAGAAGGCAAGAAACAACATATTTCAGTTGCAGCAAGGAAAATTAGGTTAGAAGAAAGTAAAGAAAAAAAGTCTTCCCTACAGCAGGATAGCCAGACACTGCGATAGCTTCCCTAAGAGATTGTAGTGTCTCAGTCACAAGATTGGAGGAATGTTTAGAAGTAAATGCTCCCATGTACATCTTTTGGTGGTGTGGCAGAGGAAAACTAAACATAGAATCATAGACTCATAGAATCCTAGACTGGTTTGGGTTGGAAGGGACCTCTGGAGGTCATCTAGTCCAACCCCCCTGCAGTGGGCAGGGACATCCCCAACTAGATCAGGTTGCCCAGAGCCCTGGCAAGCCTCACCTGGAATGCCTCCAGGGATGGGAACTCAACCACCTCCCTGGGCAACCTGTGCCAGTGTTCCACCACCCTTGTGGTGAGGAACTTCTTTCTAATGTCCAGTCTAAATCTACTCTTCTCCAATTTAAAACCATTGCCCCTTGTCCTTTCACTCCAGGCCTTTGCAAACAGGCTCTCCCCAGCCTTCTTGTAAGTTCCTTTTAGGTACTGGAAGATCATCTCTACATTTCTCCTCACTCTGTTTTCTGTAGTTATGAGAAGCATATTTCAGTCCCTCTTTGAGTTCAGTGGAAGATAAGCACATACACTGTCAGCCCTTTTGTGCTCATCCATTTCTATCAGCTTCATTTGGGCAATGCATGGGGAGAGTTTGCAAGCACCTTTCCAGAGGAAGATGTGAGCATAAATATATATATGCCAACTTTGGGAGGTTTACATATTTTCTTTCAATTCCCTGCATTATTTTTTCTTTCCCAAGGAAAATTTCCAGGCAAGGGAGGAATGATTGCTCCTGGGATGACATGCCAGTATACAGTCCAATTTATTCCTGAGTATGTAGGAGATTATGAAGATTGTATATTAGTGGAGACTCAAGTATCAGAAACTCTTCTGATCCCAATCCAAGCTAAAAGACAACCTCCAGCATTAACATGTCAGTAATGTTCTGCTCTTAAGTTTCTCAGAAGTGAAATGAACTTTTTTTTTTGTTTTCCATTTGACTGTCTCCAGTTCTATGTCACTAATGTGGACAAACTTGGCAGTGCACTTTCCACATTTTTATATCTATCTTGTTTTCACTTGTAGTAGATTTATTAATTAAAATGTAATCCTGTCAGTTTTTTCCTCAATTACTTGATCTTGCCACATCAACCTCTTTTTTGTGTGTGCGTGTGTCTTGTTGATTCCTGAACTCCTCTAACTGTAATTACTAATCCTAAATAATAAGGAATTATCTTTTCAGTTATATGTATTTGAGGCTGTGAATTAATATTCACTGAATGATACATTAATTATCTGTGGGTATGACATAGCTGCAAGATTCACCTCTTGGATATGTAGCATCAGCTGGATCAACCAGGATTAATTTTACAGAAACTTGCTTTTAATTTTTGGTAAATTCACCTTTCCTGTTACACTGAGCTTTTTAAAAAAATCATCTTACTTTTGTTACCATCATTTAGCAGAGTCTCTAAGGAGGAAGCACCATTAAAATGTGTGATAAATGTACAAATATGTACTTTATACTGTTTAACTTTCAAATGGAAAGACATTGAGGATTTTTAGGATTGCAGCACTGAGCAGATTTCTATGCAGCAATGTTGTGTGCAGTGAGTTAGTTAAGAAGTCCTTGGCCTTGCTAGCTGCTGTGCCTTCACTGCACAGTCTGAGTTGATGTGTTCCTCATTGCAGTGCCTCACCTTATAGACTGTGGTTCCTGCCTTGTTGGAGGGGTAAAAGCCATGAGGATTTTGTGCAGAAATGAGGGAACAAGAGCTGGAAAGTTCTGTCTAATGCCAAAGAAAGTCTGCCCACCTCCTAATTTCAGGGTGAGTGATTAGAAGGAAAATACTAGACATGATATGGTGCAGATATCTTGACATGAAGGCCTTTTGGAACAAGCCATGGTATATCAGCACAGAAGTCTTAAGGCCTTTCTGGGGACATCTGTGTTGTGTTGTTCCCTTAGGGATTCCCATTTATCCTGGAGACCCATCTCCCTGGTGTCTGTCCCTTCTGCATGTGCTCCGGTTTGCCTCTGGAAGCAGTTGTCTTGCTCAGTGGTGAAGTAAACTCAGGCATTCATCAGGAAAGGGAAAACTGGATTGAATTTTAACCTTACCCTTAAAGTAAATGGAAATACAATCAGTTCCAGCATTGCTTTAGCTGATTTCCTCCCCTCCCCACCAAGAATATCACTTACTGACCTTGCTGCACCTGTTGTCCCTAGCAGTCCACTCCAGTACTGCCCTGTCTTTAGCTTTCCATCACAAAACAGGGTCTAAGTGAAGGACAAAGAAGCCAAGATGTGACTGGTAGATTGACATTTTCTGTGCTGGAGAAAAAGCTAATGGGAGAGCTGATGTGTCAGGTTATCCCTCCTGAACTGCTTTACAGTTCCAACTCAGTGAGTCAGAAGCATGGAGAAACAAGACAAGAGATCCTATAATCAGGTGTAGCAGTTCTGTGAATGTGAATATTAGGGCTCCTGACAACAGCATTTGCCCTTGGGGACAGCACCTGCACTCCTGCTTCACCAAGGAAATGATAAAGCATGGAGTATTTCTTCTAAATAAGCTGTGGATGTAAGCCATGAACTTTTGAGATGTGTGGAGAAAAAAGGATAAAACAGTGCTGTTGTAGTATCCTGCCTGTTTTAGGTAACCCTGTATCTAGAAAAACATCAAGCTGATCAATTTATTACTCTTTCCTTTTTTTTCTTTGACACCTCAGGCTGTTACCACTGCTGATTTTGTGATACAAGATCCTTTTGGGATTCGTCCTGGTGTGTTTGAGCTAGCTCCAGGGCAGAGTACAACAGTAGAGGTTAGTAGCAAGTGCTATAGAAAGTATTTATGCTTTACCAAATACATAGCAAGCAAGATCATTTTAGATTCTGGGCAAACCTTGTGAATTTGGGTTTGTGTGAGTAAAAATGCTCAAAGCCTTTTGTGCAGTTATGCTGGAAGAATTGCAGTTGTGAGTCTTACTGGAGAGGTTTCAATTGCAGCTTTGGAATCTTGCTTAGGCACTCAAAGACCAGTCAGATTTTCCCCCTGCAAAGAATCCTGCTAGAGAAACAGGTATCTGAGAACAGAGGAGTGCTTGTTTCACTTCAGCTGCACCACAAGTCCAATAAACTTTTCCTTTCTGAGCTTCCTTGGAAAAAAAAAGCACATTTGGGGCAAAAATCATTCTATTGTAGAGCAGCAGGTACAAATCCTTCATGTGTGTTATGCTTTTTCCTAAAAAAGATCCTGCAGTCAATGTGCATTACTGATTGCCACCACTGCTTTGTCTGATGTGGGCCACATTTTATTATAGCATCATTTTGGGGAGAGGAAAAGTGATATGGAGAGTATGACTATCCTCTAGCCCTTCTTTTTACTAGTACCTCCTAGCTGTTGATAAGAGGAATCATAGAATCATAGAATGGTTAGGGCTGGAAGGAACCTCTGGAGCTCATCTAATCCAACCCCCCTGCAGTGGGCAGGGACATCCCCAACTAGAGCAGCTTGCCCAGAGCCCTGGGTCAGTAATGTGTGGATAAAGGAGAAATCATAGAATCATAGAACAGTTACAGCTGGAAGAGACCTTGAAGATCATCGAGTCCAGCCTTTTTCCTAGCCCTTTCCCCCCACTAAATGATGCTCCCCAACACAACATCCAGCCGTCTCTTAAACACCTCCAGGGACGGTGACTCAACCACCTCCCTGGGCAGCCTGTTCCAATGGCTGACAACCCTTTCAGTAAAGAAATTCCTCCTAATATCCAACCTGAACCTCCCCTGGCGCAGTTTCAATCCATTTCCCCTTGTCCTATCACTCTCTACCAGGGAGAACAGACCAATTCCTGCCTCCCTACAACCTCCCCTCAGGTAGTTATAGAGAGCAATGAGGTCTCCCCTCAGTCTCCTCTTTTCCAGACTAAACAGGCCCAGATCCCTCAGTCTTTCCTCATAAGGCTTATGCTCTAAGCCCTTTACCAGCTTGGTAGCCCACCTCTGTACTCTCTCCAGCACCTCAATGTCCCGCTTGTAGTGAGGGGCCCAAAACTGGACACAGTACTCAAGGTGAGGCCTCACCAGAGCTGAGTAGAGGGGCATGATCACCTCCCTGCTCCTGCTGACAACACCGTTTCTGATACAGGCCAGGATGCCATTGTTTCTCCTGCTGTCTGTCTCCTCAGCTGCATTGTTTCATCAGGGCCAGGCACACATGGGAGAGGAAGAGGAGGTGGATTTAGCATGGCTTGGGTTTGCAGGTGGTGATGGTTACCAGGTAGAACCATGGTGTATGTTACACAGCCAAATGGTTTTGGCCCCTGAAGCATTTTTGTTGATGTGGAACTGAGGGAGGCATAGAGCAGCTATCCTGCTCACACTGTTGTAGCTTGACAGGGAGTGGTGACAGTGCTTAGTAAGTGCCTGAGGGTGCAACTCATACAACTAACCCAGCAGACTGCCTGCATCCACACTGACTCCTGTGGCAGCCTCTGGTGACCATCCAGACACACATATGAAACTTTAGTGACCCAGGAAACACCTATTTCTTTCTGGTCTGTGTTAAGGGAATGTAACACTTGCAGATGTAAGATTTAATTACTAATCACTAGACCTTTAATGAATATTTATGAATTGAAGTTTGTTACTTCCTAGAGAGCAATCAATTACACTGCTATTTCACTTACCTTTCAGATAGTGTTTTTCCCTTCTTCTCCAGAAGTCTCACAGCAAACATACACCCTTGTTTGTGATGACTGCCATGTCAAGGATGTTGAAGTCACAGGTCTGTTTCTAACACCTTTCAAAGACTGTGTTTCTAACACCATGGAGACTCAGCTAATGAGAATGGTGCTTGATGGCTGGAAGTGACAGGAACATTTTATGGCATTAGATTAAGCAAATACTTTGTCCCTCAATGGAGTTAAATGCTAAGCATTTTTATTATTGCTACTATTACTGCTCTGTCCCAGTACATGAAATACATGGAACTGAGGAAGCACTGAGCTCTTGATCCCCTGTAGCCAAAAATCCAAGAAGCACCAAGAAGCAGAAAAGAAAACCTGTCATCAGGTGCAATTTGTTTCTTAGACTTTTGTCTCAATAAGAGAACATGACAAACTATAAAACATCAGCTTTAACAGGGCAGAAATCCAGTTGGGTGTGAAGCAAATTTGGGGTACATCTTGGATTAAGGTCTTCAGGATAGACAGGCAGGTTTTGGATTGCCTAATGAAAGCAGTTGAAATTCTTGTAAATGTTAGTGCTTGTCCTGTGATGTAGTTGTGAGTGCTAGAACATTAGGCTTGACTTGTAGTCTGTTTAATCACTTCATTACAGGTATTTCCTTTGGAAATTTTTAATAGTGCATTTGCTGCTTCCTTGTGTTTTAAAATACTTCTCAAAACATCTGGGAGACATTATCAACCATTGCAAACAGCCTGCTCACTTCAGTGAAACAATGCTGCTACAAGTGAGCTGAGGTTGTGTGCTTGACATCCAAATCTATTAAAATCATGAAAATCTCTCGTGATACATGTTGATAAACAAAAACCATCACAAAATACATTGTGCAGTTAACACACGAGTTCTGAAACTTGAGGAGACACCAGATACAATGAGTACTGGCCATTGCTGGCATTTGCTGTTAATGAGTAATGTGAACATTGTTGATAGCCAGATGGTAATCAGTAATACTTACTTATTTCTTCAAGGCATTGGTGAGCTGATAGCTCTGGAGCTTTTGTTTGTCTCGGGTGGAGAAAGTCAACGTGAGCTGAGTGAAGTTCCTGATGTGACAGCACAGCATCTCATACGATTTGAGCCCCAAAACCCACAGAGCACCCAGGAGAAGGAACTGCTTGTGAGAAACTCTAGGTACGTAGCTACTATCACCAGAGTCATGCTCTGCAGTCTGCACGTGCTGCTGGGACCTTATTTGGAATACCATACTCTGCCAAGCTGAAGAAACCTTCACGCACTTGATAAACTTCATGCAGGAGCCTTGCTTCTTTTTGCTCCATTTGTTAGTAATTAAGATTCGAGGATACAGGTCTAAGAGCAGCAACAGTATATACAGATCAACCATTAGCCAACCATTAGCCAGAGCATTTGGTTCATAGGCTGCCAGGGTCATGTCTGTTTGCTTCAGTATAGATAAATGTGTAACCCCCAAAGATTCATAAATATGGAAGGTTGCAGGAAATATATTAAGAACCTCATCCAGATGAGGTTTATCTAACTTTACTTGTCTATAATGTATACTTGTGCAACTGAGCTAAGCACCCTTAGCTTCCCTTCATAGTGCAGGGAAATAGATGCTTCTAAGGATATAGTTCTGATCATAGACATCTCCCATAGAACAAGAAAGTATGCATCCTGGACTCCACTAGATCTCCACTGATTAGAACAGGAGCCCAGTGTAACTAGCTCATATTGAAACTTTCATAGGATTGACTCCTAATAGATTTAAGTCCAACTCTATTTGAAGTCAAGGAATATGACCCTGTGATTACATTGTACTGAACATGGTGGCATCCTGATTTTGCTCAAAATCACTTGGCCAATAATAGAAGTACACTAATGAGCATGATTGCAGTAGTTAGAAGCTGCAGACCATCAAAGCAGTGAGGAGGTCAGTGCTAGGTTTTAGATATATTAATGTAAATTGCTCCTTGCTACAGGGCATTTCTGAAAGTTTCTTTTGTGGCTGGAAACCACACATGCATAATGCCAGAACAGAATGCTGCTTGGGTAAAGAAAGGGTGATTCAGTGAACCGTAAACCAATGAAAGATCTGACTATTCCAATTTCCCCATTTTCTCTGTGCAATAAGCAGTCTCTGCATGTCTGGTATCAGCATTTGTATGAAACAAAGCTGGATAAGCTGAGACTGAACTCCATAGAAGCAGGGAAGAGAAGACTTTCCACTGCTATGCAAAGAGATAAGTGTTCAGTTTTGTCAGTGATACTCACTTCCAAATTCCAGTGTCCTTCCTCCTCTTAGTAAGGCAAAGTTTTTAAGGTCAGCACGAGCAAGGTTTGAAAACTCATGAAGATATTCCATGGAATACACTTCAGCTGGAGCAACCTAGTTAAACAGTCTTCTCTGGATTCCAAAGAGTGTTGCAGAGCCATTGCTATGATCCTGGCTAGAGCCACTGTCTTTGTTGACATGTTCAAGACCACATCTTGCACTTGGAGTAACATCAGAATGTTATGTAGCTCAGCAGCAGCAATGATCCTGCTGGTCTCAGATTCCTGAAAGAGTTGTAGAGTTTCCTAAAAGCTTCACTGCATGATAAGTGAAATAATGCAAGAAAGTGTTCATATATTTTAAACATTTCTAGAACTTACTTCCATTTATTAGCCTGTACAGTTTATGGACTCAGACTGTGCCACCTCATCAGCTTTGTAGCTCACCAAGACTGCTAAATCTAACCCCTATAATTTCTAAAGAGAGAAATTCCCTCTGTGGAAAAAGGAATTGAAAATTTTCTTGCACTATTTTACTCCAAGATACCTGAGTTTTTTAATGATAGCTTTTTTGTTGTTTGTTGATCTCTTTGCAGCCACATAGAGCTTCCTTTCTACTGGCAGGTAAGAAAACCTAATCTGAAACCACTAATACCAAAAGAAACTGCAGACTTCATGAAGCTCAAATACAATCAAGACACAGAGTCAGCCTTCACCCTAAATCCTGAGCAGGGAGTTTTGCTGCCACATGCAGATCACAAGTTTGTTCTCACTTACACTCCACAGGAGGTATGGCTTATGATTTTTTCCTATCTACAAACTCCAGCTGTGTATTTTTATGTAAGTCATAAAATCCTTGCTGTACAGCTTTCTAAATGAAATTCAATAAGCTGGTACCATGCTCTGATAAACAGTGTTCAAATGTCAAAAGTTACTAAAGGAAAACATGTTTTGACTACCAAATGTGAAACAGTTTCTGATCTCATGTCATTTTTGGTACTGACTGAGCACAATAAATTTCACACTGAAGCTCTGGACACCTCCTCGTAGCTGCAGCTGTGCTGGATGGGAAAGCTCCTCCAGAGTCTCCTGACCCTTCCCCTTCTGCTCAGTCAGTGGCTTTGGGGATGTGCCCCATACCTACTGGAGCCCAAAGAAGTTTAGTTAGTAAACAGTGATTACTTAAGCTGTGTCCAGCTGTAGTTTTGGGGGCTGAAATGGGTCCTATGAAGAGCTGTGTGTAAATTAAGGGGAAAGTAGCAGCCTGTGGACAGAGAAATGATGGCATGCAGCTGTGGATAAAGAGAGCTGCAACCATGTTTGAATGCAGCTGTGCAAGTGACTGTTGTCTTAGTTTCTGCTCCCCTGTCCATGTAAATAAGGATACAAACTCAATCCAAAGTAAGCCAAAGAGTGGTGTGGTGGTTGACACAAATAGCAATATTTCAAGCAAGTATGAAAGAAAAGCTAACCGTTTTTTTTAAATACTTTGTTAACAGAAAAATATATTGAATTAACACATACACTTCATGTCTCTCTACAAACACATGAATCTGCTGCAGAGCCCTTCAGATTTAAGACATGCTTCTGTGTTTCCTCTCCCCCCCACCCCATTAGTATAATGAAGGCATCTTTTCCCATGATGGAAAGTAGCATTTCTTAATCAAACTCAGATTGATGAGCAATTAAGCTAAATATCTTGGAGCAGTTAGGAGAAGTACAACAGCTCTGAGCTTAGTTTGGGGAGCCTTTGCAGATGCTTGTGTGTAGTATGCAGCATACTAGGGAAAGAATAACAGGCATGTCAAAAATGAGTATTTTTCTTGGAACCATACACCATGAGATCAGAATCTGGCTTACTGTTTTGCAGGCATACATGTTTTCTTTTAGGAACTCCAGAGCTTGAATATTGTTTATCAGAGTTTAGTACTCTGGTGATGGTCATTCATCCTTTAAGTGTAAACTACTTTCTCATCTTTTTTTTGTTTTGTAATCTTCAACATAACTGTTTACTTAACATTAAAATCTTCTCCTTCTTCATCTGTACAGCTGAAAAATTATCACAGTGTGATTCAGATGATACTGAGGGACATCCCAGAATCACCTTGGTAAGCTGAGAAATTCCTGGTAAGATGTGTAGCCACATTTTAGCTATGCTGTTACAATAAGTCACTAGGATTCTTCATCTTCCTGGTGATGATGGACTGACAATTATAAGAATTTTATCTGCACAATTACTTGTGGTACAAAGAGTGTCTGTGATCTTCCCTCATGTCTGAGTCCATGCCTTAGCCCTAGGGCTGCACCTCTCTTGGAAAAAGGTAACACTGTCATTTTGTCTGTTCATTTTCAAGGCTTTCTGCTGAGATTTCCAGCAAGTTTTCCTGTTATTACTGTTTGTCACAGCAGTTTATGAGTTACAGACTTGTTCATGAACAGACAACTAGAGTACATTAAAGAACTACAGTCATTTCCCCACTTTTTATCCCCAGCCTGAGCTAACTGCACGTGGGCAGTCTGTACTTGAGAAACTTTTGCTGCTTTTCAGTTTTGATCTAGCAGTTCAAAGCTGAGTTTAAACACCTGTTTCAGATGCTTAATAATTCTACCATGTTTCCTCCCAAAGCTCAGTAAGAGAAGGAATGCTTCAAAACATCCCAGAATACAAAGCAGAGGATGTAGTAGCACTGGAAATAGAAGTGAAAGGGTCCACAGAACCATTTAATCTTCTTCTGGAACCATATGCCATCATCATCCCTGGAGAAAACTTCATTGGTTCAAATGTCAGGAAAACATTTAAGGTTTGTCTGCTTTTGCCTTCATTGTGATCACATGCTTTGTGTCACTAGATGCCATAGGTGTTTTCTGGTTGGAAGGAATATTCAATAGGTGATTAAATTCATAACAGTTCATGCAAAGGACTACAGCAAACAAAGAGCTACAAAAGTTACATATGCTGCAGCTTTAGACTTTATTCTTTCCTGCAGGTCCTGATAATTGCTGTTTGACCATTGTGGGACAGACAGCTACTGCAGTTGTCCACCCACTGAGAGTCCTCTTCACTGTAGATCAGGAGCCTTTTAATTCTAGATTCACTTGGGAAAAATATGCCTGTTAGCAAGAGCCAGGCAGGGGGACATTTGCCAGTTAATGGTGTTCCCATTTTTTCTTAAAGATCTTGCTGAGCAGTGTTTAGTTTGATGCTTTGTGTCCCTGGAAGTTCTGTTTCAACTAAGCCAGCCATTCCATACTTCACAGGAATCCTGGATAGCTACATGTATGGTATAGGTAATTAAGTCACTGATAATATAATGACATTCCTTACTGTTTCCAATTGATGTTTTAGTCTTAAAAAGATAAGAATTTGAACTGTGCTTAGAGATAATTGTGCTTCAAAGAACAAAGTTATTTGCTATAATCAAGAAATAATGTCTGAATAGATCTAAAGAGCAGGCCAAGGATTTCAGGAACTTACATCTCACTCACAAACAAATCCTTCAGGAAAACCAGGCTGCACGCAAAAGAAAGATTTGAAGGTTATGTTTTACACTTTTGAAAAATGAGGGAAAAGCTTAAAAGGTTTCAAATGTGATCATGTTCCTGGAAAGAATGGTCAAAGTTTCAGGAAACACCTTCATCTGTGTCAAGGTAACCACTCTGTTAACTATAGTGGTTATAGTTATATCACCTGGCTAAATATACTAGTTTCAGTATAGATCTCCATGTCTGAGCTACCTGCTGCTAAGTTTTCCTTATAGTCCTCAAGATCTCATTGGCAGCATCTCCAGGGGTTGATTAATCTCATCTTACAGGCTAAAATAGGGCAGAGGAGTTCTTCCCAGCACTCTCAGGCTGGCTTTACCTTCAGTGAAGAGAGTTCTAGGAGGTGAGGTCAGACATAGCTCTTGCATCTCTTTTGCAGACACCTGAAATCCATTCAGCTAAATACATTGCAGAGGACAAAGGAAGGAAAGGCCACAACATTATCATGAAAATAACAGTAGTTAGTGCATGGAAGTGGGTTAGTACTGTTCAAGTCAGAGGTTAGATGAAGTTCTGTGTCTTTCCACTCTTGCTATGCTCAGTTTATTTCAAGATTCAGGTGAAGACACAATATGTTGTTGCTAGATTCAATGTATATTAGTATGTTGTAATGCTTACTGGTGATCAAGATGTGGTTAGAGTCTGCAAAGTGCAATGCATCAGGACTCTCAGCAAATTGGCTTGTGCTATGAAAGCTTAAAGTGCATTAACTCTTTTAATTGTTTTAGATGTGGAATAACAGCAAATCACTGATCAAATATACATGGGAGAAAATAATATCCTGTGACATCATGGAAGTTGAACCACATACTGGCATCATAGGTAAAGCTTCTGTGACTTGAAAGCATCAATTAATGACAGAACTATTTAAAATGGTATGAGTGGAAAAGTCCCAGAGCACTATAATACAAGCTGCAAAACAAAACCTGATTCCCAGCCCACTGGCAATTTCCAGCTGGAAACTTCATTTGGTTCCAGGGGCTTGCAGCAGGTGGTTTCTTTGCAAAAGGGTGAGAGAGGACCCTGAATTTTTCTTTTGTAGAGAAGAATAAATGCTGTGAATTTGAACTGTCAATCACTGGAAGCAAACCTGGATGCATCAGCCATAACCTGCAGTGTAAAATTGAACACTGTCCAGAGCCAGTTGTGCTGCATGTTGAGGCTGCTTTTAGGGTAAGGAACAGTTCAGTGTTGTTGTGGGATGACACATAGCTATGGGGCCTGGCTATTAGCTGTTTCCCTCTTAGAGGTATGATATGTCTAAAGCTCTAACAAACAGGTATTTTCTGTGTCTAGTAACTATTGAGGCAATGTTGATACTTTCATGACAATAAGAATTTTTCTGCATGACACACAATGTGTTTGCTTTCTGCTGTTCTCTGTGAAATCGAGTGTTAATCTTAGATTATGTATCTTTGGGCAGAAGTGTCCATTCTGACATCTGTTTTGTGGTGTCCTAGGGTCCACTTCTTCGTATTGATGTTCCATCGCTCTGGTTAGGTTTGACTAAGAAGGGTAAGAGTGTGTTAAGAACCTTAGAGATTCAAAATCTCTGTCAGCTGCCAGCACAATGGAGAATGCAGGAAAGCCAGGTTTGTCTAGCTGAAAGGAATGAAGAGGTAAGTCACACCTACAGCTGGCTATGCTCCCTTATTAGCCATTTCTTCCTTATGCTTAGGAGTTGTAATATTCATTCCAGAATACAATACCAGAATGTAATACTGGTGGCAAAGAATTAAGTGAAAGCTGCTATCTGCAGACCATCACATATTCCTAAAATTAGGGGGATGGAAATCAAAATACTTACGTTGTTTATTTATGGCACACAGTGGGCTTTGTAGGTGGATTTCTCCTTGGTGCTATGCATTAAAGGGAAGTGAGGAAATCTGGACTCTGGAGTGAGTGCTTTTTGTTGTAATGACACCTTGCATAGCTGCTGTTTGTCTTCTCCAGTTGGAGGAGACACTGCTGCTGATTGCTTGTCCTTCACATTCCCCCTCACTCCATGCACAGGCACCCCTGTTATGCCCTTGTCTCTGATTACCCTCCTCTTAGGTCTTTGCCTTTTTGCTAGCTGTCCACAGACAGGCAAATTCCTGCCTCCTTGTCTAGCCAGGTTTTCACAAAGCTAGCACTGTGCTTACTGAAATCAACTCTGGCTGGGACTCCAGGGACCATGAGAAAGCACGTGTCTGAGCAAAAACTAGCTGCCTGCAAGTCCCAGTTAGATGAAGTAGCTTCAGCATTTTACACTTGCTTTGCAGACATCCAAGACATTTGTGTTTGCTCTCTGCTAGGTATCTCCCTTTAGCATCCAACCCTGTGCTGGAGCAGTGCCTCCTCTGGGCACATGCCATGTGTCTGTTCAGTTCACATCGCTGCTGTGCCGCCGCCTGCACACACTGCTGGAGCTACAGGTGCAAAATGGACAAGGATGGTAAGGGGCACAAGTGGCATTCTGCTTTGGGTTTTTTCCTGAGATTGGCACGTGGTTTTTCACTTCAGGGAGTTTTATCTCTTAAAACAAAATGATGTTTAATCAGGAACTCGGAGTGGGCTTGTGTAACCTATCAATGAACTATCCAATCACTAATATTGCTAAATAACCATAATCCTCATCCTTTCCAGCATGCTGTTGTATGTCTAGCACATTTAGTTTTTGTAAGGGTGACAGAGCACTGGACCAGGCTGCCCAGGAGGGCTGTGGAGTCTCCTTCTCTGGAGACATTCCAGAGCTGCCTGGATGCATTCCGGTGTGATCTTGTCTAGGTGATCCTGCTCTGGCAGGGGGGTTGGACTAGATGATCTTTCTAGGGCCCTTCCAACCCCTAACATTCTGTGATTCTGTGATTCCATTAAGGATAACAATAGACCATCTGTGTGTTTATTTCCAGTCATCTTCCTGTTTTTGTTGAAGTCCAGACCCCCCAAGTGTGCCTGATATCTAGTCATCTAGTATTCACTGAAATTTATACTGGAGTTCCTGCCAAAGCAACCAGCAAACTTTTTAATCAGACATTGCTGCCAACAAAATACTTATGGGGAAAGGTAAATGCTCTTCTAGTGGGTGAAGCATACAGCAGGGATGAGAATTGCAGTTTTTATCAAAATAGCAGTAAGAACTACTCTTACAATCTCTTCTGATATATCTTTTAAGTAGTCATTACTGTTTACAGACTTATGAGCTGAATTTCAACTTGAGACCAGCCTTCATGAAAAGATTAACTACCAGTTGATGCCAATATGCTCTTACTGTCTGTGGGTCATCCTTGGGAGAATGGGTGGGCAGAAGTGTGAGGGGAAGTAGGATGCAAGCTACCAGAGCATTAAACAAAGTACCATGGCAGTTTAGGGTTTGCATTTAATTTAGTGGGGCAAAGAAACAATGGTGCTTTTGGATTGTGTCTAAATTTTGCTTAAATCTCGTGTTCTGGGTAGGATTCATCTTACAGGTTAATGTCAGTATGTGAGCTATGGTCTGAACTCTCTTCAGTCAATAGAAATTTGAGCAGGAAGTCAGTCACCAAAATCCATATGTCTGGTGTCATTCTGGGTGCTCTAGAGTATTATTTCTGACCTCCAGCTGTTGTTCAAGAAGTGTGGTCTTTTGTAAGTCATATCACACCTGCTAGCCATGCATGTATGGCTTGGCTATCATCTGTTTAGGCAACTGAATCCTACCCCATCTATACAGTCAGGGGAGTCCAGAGAAGTATCAGCTTGTCCTAGAATGGACACTACTTTGGACTGCAGAATGCTCTCTAGCACATGCTATCTGCTTGTCTGTTGGCTACAATGGTGGTGTTGGCACTCACTGCACATATACTTAGGGGATTTAGCCTGAAAGCTGAATCCTGTTGTCAGTGCCTTGGTCATTCATTCAGGTCTACTCTGGCATGCAGGGTTCAGCTCAGTTGCCAAACTAAAAGCATTCAGTGCCCTTCAAGATGTCCTCAGTTGCCCAAGGCATCCTAACAGAGCATGTGGATGATATAAGGCCTACAGGAAAACCTTTTGGAACAGCTGGAGCCTAGGAGGGACCAAGTTTAACCTCTGGATTCAAGCCATGTGCAGCTAGTCACTTAGGGAAGGTGCCAACACCAGGATTGTCTCTGTAGGCAAAAGAGAGAGAGAGAGAGACACCTCTAGGATCCTCCTCCATATCTGATAGATTGACTTTATCTTGGAAAGGCTTGTTACTGTGAGACGGATGACAGTGACTCTGCTTCCAGCCCAGATGCCTCAGTTGGGCACCTGAAGTCATTTGGAATGAATGTAGGCATGAGGATCTTACCAACCATGGGGAAAGTGTAAAGCAAGCCTCAACAAACTATATGTGTTGCTAGCTGAAAGTGTCCTAAGCCTGAGAATAACTCAGCCTTTGTAGAATAACTCAGTCTTTGATCCTTTGAGATTTTCTCCTGAGATCACAGAGGACTACAAAGACTGAGTTATTCTACAAAGACTGAGTTATTCTACAGAGTTAGCTGAATGTCTGTTGTTCCTGTTTGGCAGCTTCTTGGGAGTCAAGCAGCTTTCTGCTCTGCCACTGTTTCCCCAGCCAGTGGCACCTTAGGCCCAAATGAAGAAAAAGAATTCTGCATAGAGCTGTCAGCTAACCTTGTGGTGAGTCTGAAAACAGATGCAATTTTATCAGAACAGCAACACTGGCATTCTCATCTCACCTCCAGCTGGAACAAGGAAAGATTTTTCTATACAAGTGTCCTGGTTTGAGTTATGACCCTAAAGTGACCAACAAGGTATTCCATTCCAAAGACATCATATTCATTATAAAACTAGGGCCAGTCTCTGATTAATGCTTGGAGCTTCAACACTTGCAGTATAGGAATTGTATCAAAAATCACTGAGCAGTTTTAGGCTTATAGACTGATGTGAGTACAAAGCCAAGGAACAGCTGCAAGTTTCTACCTTGGTACTGCCTCCTAAGCAATTCTGATGCTGGCAGAAAATGCACTTAAACAATTTAGTAAAACTTCTCCCAATTCTCTTGTAGTCCTGGTTTTAGTCCAGTGAAGTTTATAAACACTTCCTAACTAAATTTCTTAATGAGGCTGCATTTCTCTGTGATGTTTGCTTCATTTACAAGGAAGCTTGACTCTTCTCCTTTCAGGGTGAGCTGGAAGACCTTGTCCTTTCCTGTAGCATAGAAGACATGTCTGAACCTCTCTTTCTGAGCATTTCTGGAGAAGTGAAAGGACTGCATGTCACCTACTCAGTACCTTGTGACAGTGGAGTTCCCAGGTAAATCAAGGGTTTACCCATGAGCTGAACAAAAATTGCTTCTTCCTGAAGCAAAAACACAATATAGAGGGGGGGAAACCCCACTTACCTATGTAAACTTCATTCCTCCTCCTGCTGTACGCAGAAAGAACAGTAAAATATGCTGAGATAATTCACTGAAGGTGAATATGAAGAAAAGTCCTGGGTTTATACTCCAGGCAAATTCAACATCTTCATAAGCCCTAGAGAAGGCTGGAGAAGAATACTACTCCAGTCTCACCATTGTTTAGCTGGAACAAGTTAGCAACTGTGAATTCATTAATTCATGAATAATAAATTGGTGTGAAGTTAGCTGCTTATTAGTGAAACTCATGGTCATATGTTGTGTGTTTTTCCTTGTGCTCCTGGCACTTGGAACCTGCCAGTTGCCTTCACACTTCTGTGTCTAGAGAGCACAAAAAATCACCTTTCTCCTTGATAACCACAGGGTGAGACCTCTGCAGTCTCTCACATGTTTGTGAGTAACAACTGTTTTCTGTCATGTCAGAGATGTGCAAATTAACTCTTAGATGTGAATTTAGAATCACCCAATTCTGTGCAGGATCCTGTATTTTGGACCATTCAGTTTTATTGTTGCACTCTGAGACATGCTTTAAAGAAAGATGAATGTACATTTCTTTGACTTGGTGTATCCAACTGATTTTTGTTTGATTTTTCTGGTATGTAGCATGCTTACTGTCTTTTGGAGCATGCTCATTGTTACAGATTTTTATAGAAGTTAAAATGGCTGTAATTTGATAGGCCAGCATGTTATACATGATAAAAATTCTACCCCAAATAAATCCTGATGAGGACAAAGGTGAAAAAATGGGAAGCAGTAAATGCTGATGACAGAAATCCTAGGCTGTGTAGTCTTTTTACATTGCTCATGCAACCACATTGGGGATTGCACAGATTAAAATCTACTAAATGATCTCTGGCATAAGAAAATAAGCCTGATGTTTTCATCCTAATGTAATTTGTTCTGGCAGTGCTGAAAGGCAAATGTTACAAAGCCCATGTGAGCTTCTTTTGGACTTTGGCTCTGAAGTTGCATTCCAAGAGGTGGTGAAGCGGCAGCTAGTTCTTACCAATCCCACTGCAATCAGTGCTCCATTCAAACTGCAAGCTGAGTATTTTACTGGCAGTTCACTTACTCCACAACAAGGAATCTGCTTGTAAGTCTTGCTTTTCTGTACAATGACTCAAATACCCCTTTAGGTCTGGATCAAATGTGCAATCAGGACAGGGTGCTCTTGCCTCTGTCATGAGATACACTTTGTGCAGTGCTCTGCTGAGCTCTTTTCAAGCTTCAGCTGTGGTAGTGAAATCTGCTGGTGAGATTTCCTGCAGAAACAGGTAGCTTGCAGTGCAAGGACAGAAGATTTAGCCTGGTGTAAATGGCAAAATACTCCTGTAGCTGATGAACATAAACTGGTTTACTTCAGCCAAGCTCTCTTGTGTTAGTACACAGAGTCTTACAACTCTCAAGCTGATTCACTCTTAAGGATGTTACTTCAAAAAAAAACAATTTGTAGGCAGCCCTTGAGGTTATAGTGGCCACTACTTTAGGAATCAGATAGAGCTGTTACTTCAGCAGAGTCCTTCTCATTTCACAGAATTGTCCTTGTGGTTTTTTATTTTTTCAAGCTCCTCAGGTTCTCTGGTGAGAAGCAGAAGGGCTGCCACAAACCATGCAGCCAGAAGAGCACAGTCAGGTATGAGAATAGCTCTGAATCCCCTCAGTGGAGAGAAGGCAAAAGTCAACTAACATACTTAGCATTAAATATGCCAGTCAGGCACCTCATTTTATCCTTGGGGTATGTGGCTAAGTATACACTGTTAAGTGACTAAGTTTTCAGTTCATTCCTGAGTTTGAAAGCCCACATTGCATAAGCATTAGGTCAGTCTCTCTCTTCCTCCCCTGCTGCTTTTTTGCCTCTCCCCCCCACAACCCCCTACCTTCTCTCTCCCCTTCCCTTTCTCCCTCTCTCTCTCTCTCTCTCTCTGTCTCTCTCTCTCTCTTTCCTCATCTTTTTCTTGACAAAAGCCAGTCTGACAGACAGCTGGGTGATTCTGGTGATAGTTCACTCCCAGGATCACTCCCAGCACACAGCATGGATGATGTGCATGACATTTGCCTATTTCCCTCCTGCACAGTCTTCCAATGCCATTGCAGCAGGCTTTTCTCTTTCAAACCCTTTTCCATACCTTCCCCACTGTGTAAGGCTACAGCTCAGCTCATCTACCATTTCTGAGGCACTGTACTGAAAAATAATAGCATTTGGAGCCACATGAGACCCAGGGAGAGGGAAATGGGAGTGAAATGCTGCAAAGTGTGGATGTATCTTCTGTATCCAAAATAAAACTTGGATGTACTGGTACCTTGCCATAGCATTTGGTATCTGTTACAGAGACAGAGGTTTTCAACTGCTGCATTAGTACTTAAGATTGGAAAATTGCTGTTCTGACAGATTCCATGCAAGCTTATTGATCTGGAAGGCCAGGTGACTCAGGCTGTGGAAAGGCTTTGCTGTTTAATTCTTTCTTTGTGTTGAAGAGCACACAGAGGTAAACAGCAGCTGCTAACACAATGATAACCAGTTAGCACAAATTCCAGCTTATTTTTCTCAAACTGAGGGTGTGTTTTCATGGAAGCAGTTCGTGCCTTGCATCTCTCAGGAGTCCTGGATCAGGTTGTTGGAATGGAGTCCTTCTATGAAATAATCTTTGCAAGAACTAGCTTTCCAAAAGCAGTCTAAGAGTCACTGCAGAAGGGAACTTGGGTCAAGTGTAGTAGAAATGTGGGCTGTGTAAATGAGCCCAGGTTTTTTGAAGCCAGAGAGGTTAGGCTGATTAGCACTGGCTACAAATATGGTCCTGTCTATTCTTTGAAAGACTTTGTTCCATTTCCTCAAAAATTCATCCAATGCTTCTTTGCCCTGCTCCTTCAGAGTTTGCAGCAGCAGTGCTGTCTCATGGGAAGGGAGTAGCTTTCCATGTACAACCTTCCACAGGAACTCTGCAAGCCTTCCAGCAGCTAATCATAGAAATAACAGCTTACAACAACATGTGGGGAGAGTACCAGGATGCTCTTGTCTGTGAGGTAGGTGGGGCTTTGGTCTCAAGTGAAGTATTGCTATGGCAGATTTTATACCAATTCATTCCTTTTGGTTAAAAATACATTTCCAGTTGGTTAGAACTTCTGTAGGAATTCAGGGTAGATGTTGCTGTCTTGCTACCTCCAGCAACATGGAAGGGTGAACAATTCTTTGCTCTTACATTGTCTGGCTTAGCTTTGTGGTAACATGTTTATGACCTGGGAGGTTTTCATGTGCCTTTAAAATGACTGGAGCAATTCTGGTGTATAAAGTCTGTTTGGTAGCTGCCCAATGCACTACTCTGCTCTACCAATACAGTATATTGTGGTGTGTGGGAAAGCTGCAGGAGAACTGATCAATAGATGAGGTATTGCATTCTCCTGCTGAGAAGAGCTTTTGTGAGAGGATGAGTTAGATGCTGTCAAAAGAAACCAGTCCAAAATACTTGAAAATCCAGTCAGTTTTCAGAACATAATTCTGTAACCCAGAGAGCTAAATTTTTTTATCTTGATTCTAATAGCAGAATTTCATTCTTCATAGGTGGGAGACTTAGAACCTACATTAATTCCTATGCAAATGACTGTGAAAGGTTGTCCAATCTTCCTGCAGATGACAGGACCAGAAACAGAACAACCCATAATCAGGTATAGCACAAAATACTGTCAGAGAATGAAATACCATTGGACTATAGCCAACATACATGCCTATTCCCATCTTTTTGTGATATAATGAGAAAGTCAGTTAAGTGACTCTCAAAGAACAGTATCTGCTTCTATAACACCATAATAAAAGAATCTCCATACAAGCCTTCTCAGGTTTACCAGCAATCACTGTTCTGGGCTTACAGTCATGGTTCACCCAGTCCAGCCTCATCTGATTCTGTGGAGATGGAAACTGGTGCCCAGTGGCAGTTCTCATAGTCATCCACAGTTCCTTTCTCCCTGTCCCTTTCCCTGGACTGGCAGAAATGCAGCCCCAAGGTAAGCATGGGCAGGGGACGATCTCAATCCCCTTGTACAGCAAGTTGCATCTGCACATGTGGCTAAGGGCATGACTGCTGCTTTCTGACTTCAGGAACTAGCTTTGTCTATCATATTGCAGCCAAGAGAATTTGCAATGTAAGAATCTGTAATGAGGCACAGAAAAGGGATTTAGCTATCCACCATAAAAAAACTCTTTATACACCTGGAAATCTGTGTGACACAGGTTGTTGCACTGCTGGGTAGCTGCCAAAGTGCCTCACAAAAGCTGAGTTTACCCTGAAACATCTGAGACAATGAAGAAGACTGGGAGAAAAGAGAGTGACTAAATAAAGCAATATTGTACTTCACAGTATGTGCCATGCTTTACCTGATAGCTACTCTTAACAGGCTGCTAGTGCAGCCACACATATTTCTTTGGTGATTTCAGATGTTCACTTTTGTTTTCCACACATCCTGACAGCAAGGTTCCCTCTCTCAGGTTTGGCACTGGTGTCTCTGGAGGATCTCCTGTCTGTCGGAGGCTCCAGCTCAACAATCCCACTCCCTTTGGTAAGAATGACTTCTGTACAGCCAACATTGACACTTGCATTGCTCTCAGGAGAATAGAAGAAGCCATTAACACAGTCAGTAACTACTTGTTTCCTAGTAAAATAGTTTTTGTAAAACAGAAAAAAGAATACAAGAGTGTGTCTCAAGATGTTTTCTAACTTAGCTAATGCAGAACACTAGTGCATGCTGTCAGGTATATTAACTAGTATATATAATATTAGCTAGTACTACATATTATATATATAGTACTATATATTATATATACTATATTAGTATATATAATATTAGCTAGTATATTAGTCAGGTATATTAGGAATATTAGCTTGCTTCCAGTGACAGTAAAGCAGGTAAGCTCCAGCCAGAGTTTAGTAGAATCTATGTAATTGACTCAGCATATTGTTACTGTGAAACTGCATGTCCTATCCTCATGCGTGTGTCTGCTGAATGCCACCAAGCACATTTACTTAACAAGCAGAATACTCTATTTATTTTAGTGTTATTAAAAGTATAGTTTAGGACCTAGAGAGTGGCCAAGCTAGAATCATAGAACTGTCAGGGTTGGAAGGGACCTTAAAGCTCATCTAGTGCCAATCCCTGCCATGGGCAGGGACACCTGCCACTAGAGCAGCTTGCTCCCAGCCCCAGCCAGCCTGGCCTGCAACACTGCCAGGGATGAATGGGGCTGCCACCACCTCTCTCTGGGCAAGAACACAGCATACATACTCTTAAATCATTTTAGTCTACAGAAAACACTGAAAGCTTAAGATGTGCTTTAACAGAAATCCAGTTACTAGACCCAAGTGTATGACTTGCTGTGCTGGTTGTCTGTTAGCAGCTAAGCTCTGACTCTTCCCAGGGAGCAGAAGTAACTGTCCTTTCTCCTTCTCAATTTAGACATCCGCCTGGACTGGGAAATTTATAACCACCAGCAAGATGATAAAAATCTGGTGGACCTGCTGATGTTTTTTGGAGACCCTTTTCCTCTTAAGGACATGGATGAAAATAAGACTGCATCAGTTGGTAGCACCTCAGAGTCAGAGATCATGGATCAAAGTGCCATTCCCTGCAGAAGCATTTATCCAGCATTGCAAGCCACAGATGAGGTCAGCTCTTAGTCTGTTTTTCATACAGCTGCTGAGATACATGGTGGGCTTCTCTTCTTGGAATGAAAGGTTGAAAACAATAACAAGCAGTGTAACTTGTAACTAAGAGCTGGATTGTTAAATGTCAGCTCCTCAGTCAAAAAAGCAATGCATGGGTAGATGGCTTTTGGTCTCAGTGATCAGTTTCCAGAATGGGCTATAAGCAAACAGCTCTTCAGCTTCTCCTTTACTTAAAATAAATTAATGTTATTTAATTAATTATAAAATATTTAATTAATGTTAAATAAGCTGATGAGACACTTTTTAAAATACTGTTACTGAAAAACATGAAATGTTACAATAACTAAAACTCCTTAATTTGGGTCTGCTTTTCTCATGGGTGCTCTATGGTGTCAACATGTGCTATTGTCAGGGAATGGAATCTAACCTGCAGAGCTCCAATTGCAGCTAATGATCTGAAGGTGTTTATCCCAGTGCTAAAGTTACATTGGTTCTGTTACTCTGTTACAATATAGTAACACCTATTATATGTGAAGTTTGATTAAAATGTGGCAACTTACTGTCATGAGGGGTTGGGAGTGACAGGGGGAAGGTATCATGCAGGATGTATATACTTCTCTGGCAAAAGCTTTACAGAAAAGATATTAAAATCACATTTTCTCTGCTTCAGCTCAGAAGGCACAGTTGTTTTGAACACACCTCTAACCTTTCTTGTGCAGCAAGGGAACATTATTGCCCTGGAGTGCTGGTTTGTATAGTGGGCCAGAGATGTCATGGTTGAGTGTTTCTCTTGGTAAAGCAGGGTCCAAGCATGCACATTTTCCAAGGAGTACAGGAGCAGTTGCAGGAGAGCAAACTTATGCATGGAAAAATTAATGTAAGGACACATCCACATGTCCAGCTCTTGTGCCAGAAAGAAAGAAACTGGAGCTGGCTATACTGGCTAGTGTAGCAGTTCCCTGAATGCTTCACTTCCATTCGTGCTTTGCAGCATAACAGTTTTAACCATTGCCCACCCTTGTGTCCCTGCAGCCTTCAGACTCTGACAGCAAAGAGAAGGAAATCAACACTCAAGAACCTGCCACCCAGAAAATCATCTCTGTACTTGTACGACCTCATGAAGGGCTTCCTGCAGACAACCCCTTCTCCATTACCCCAAGACAGATAGTAAGCTCTTACATTTCTGTGTGCTTAGATTTAACATATTTTCTGCAGGACAGAGGGGGAGGTAGCTTTGGTTAGAGGTAGAGACTACTGAACAGTGAAACACTAGGCTGGGGCTTTGGGACCTTGAAGATGGCCATGAGAAGAGTTTGCAAAGTCAACAGGAAAAAGGAAGTGTCCTATCTACATTTGAGCAGTTAACTGATGACTAGAATGAAGTGTCCAGTTGTTCTAGGTTCTCCAGAGTGGCATCTGTGGTCTTCTCACTTGGGCTGCCTTGCTGAAACGATATTAGGTGGGAGGCATCCAGCTTGAAGCTTTGGAAGCATGCTATTTAACCAGGGTAGGTTTGCTAAGTAGATGCAGCAGAGCTGGGAAGCAGAATGCTGGGCAAAAGGTGCTCTGTAGATAACTCTTGTGGATAAACTATTGTAACCCACAGTACTTCCAAAGTAACTGGTGCAAATAGGGCTCACAGTGGCACAGTTCTTGAGGAATAAGATAAAGCAAAGACAGCACTGGAAGGATCTAACTGGGTTAGATCCTTCTGGTCACAGGGTTTCCCAGAACATCAGGCTAGCAATTTTGGTTCTTAAATATTAGGAAGTTTTTTGCCAAATGGTTTCACTTAAATGTTTCTTTTATACAAGAAGTAATTACAGAAATGGAATCCAGAAGAAATGAAGCCTACAGTCAGCTCTGGGGGGACTGAGGCTGAGGTAGCTGGATGAACAAGTGCCCCATTGTGGAGACAGCCTCTGTTGGGTATAGGCAGCAGTAAGCTTGGCCCTTGTGGAATGGAGTTGATGCTTGTAGAGTCAGGCAGGCAGTTCTCTGCAGAAGTGTCTCTGTGTTTCCAGGAAGGCCTGTTAGCTCAGGTGTTCCACAGCACAGCTGGCCAGGCCTGGCTTTAGTCCATGTCTGAACAGCTAAGCTCTCTGTGACCACAATGCACAGACCCTGCAGTGTTGTAGGACATGACAGATCTAGCTCTGCTCTGGCCCTGCTAGACCTTTCTTATGCTCCTCACTGCTCTGAGCAGGGGAACAAAGTGGAAGGAGAGCTGAGCTAGTTCTGCTTCTACCTAACACAGGACAGCAAGACCAAACATTTCACCCTGTGTGATCACATTATTCATAGAGTCATTTAGGTTGGAAAAGACCTTTAAGATCTTCAAGTCCCACCCTAAATTAACTGGGGGAATTTGTGTCTGCACAGCATTAGCCTGAAAGCAGCACATGCCACAAGGCCCCTTACCAGCTTGGCTTGACATGACTTGGCTCTGTAGGAAGATGGAAAGGTTTTTTTTCTGCAGCAATAGCAGGATTTAACCAAAACATGCATAATGCACCATAAAAAAGCAGAATCTATTCAACCTGTAAATCCCAGAAGATCCACTGCAGGTGGCTAGTGCATTTGATGACATTCACATAGCCAGGAGTAAACTGCAGTGTAAACTCCTCTTCATTCACACTTGTAACTCTTCCAAAAGATGTTTCTTGTATCTGTGAGTGCTGTCAGTTGTGGGAGAATCACCAGAGGCAGCTATGGAGTCAGAGGGGGCAGAACTGGGTGTTTTTAAAACCAAACAGGTATGTACAGATGTTTGTGTAGTTGAGAGTTGTTTAAATTCTGCTGATGCTGAAGAGTGGCTGTGCTGGTGTTTGCAGCTGAAATACTTGTCACATGCTATCAGCTCAGTGCAAGCCTAGGCATAGCCCCTTCCCGGGAGATCGCATGCTTTTCATGCATCTTGTTTTAGCAGCTGAGCACCGAGGATGCTTGTGCAATGCCAGGCAGCTCCCTGCCCTGCTGACAGCTCTCTCTCGACCGCAGGTGGTTCCAGGAGGTGGCAGCATCTCCGTGTGCATCTCCTTCACCCCACGCGTCCTCCCAGAGGCCGTGACTGAAGTGCAGTGTGAAGGGTTTGTGCTGGCTTTCATGAGCCTGGACGATAAGGTAAAGTTTCTAGTGCAGCAGGGTTAAAGATGACTAGAAAAGAATCGTTTCCCTTCCTGTAATTGATGTACAGGCTGCTGGATACCTGGCCAGTCTATATAAACAGTCCTGGTCCTGCTACCCTGTACATCCTTCCTTAACTTGGGTGGTTCATCTATTGCATTTGGCTTTTGGCTTGGGAGCATTCTGTGGTGGGAATGTCACTATCTTCTTACATTGTCTGGTGCAGCAGACCCCAGCCAAAAGCCCAGGGTTTGAAATGCTATCACAACATCAGACTTTATTTGTAACAACAGTTAACAATGGGACTGAGACTTAGGACTGCTGAGTTCTGTTCCTGGCTCTGCATCCACCTTCCTTTGTGAATCTAGACAGCAGATCTCTCCTCTGGGAAGCTTCCTCTTCAACAACTGCAAGAGCAGCTCACAGACTAGTGTGAGGCTTGAATAGTGTTTTATGAATTGCTCTGTGATTCTCTGACATGAATCACTGCAAAGGGGCAAGGTATAATTAGATGGCCATACCACCCTGAGAAGGCCTGATCTGGGAAGTCAAGCAGGGTTGGGCCCAGTTAGTACTTGGATGGGAGAACACCTGGGAATACTGGGTTGCTGTAGGGTTTAGTTGGGGATGTCCCTGCCCACTGCAGGGGGGGTTGGACTAGATGACCTCCAGAGGGCCCTTTCAACCCAAAACCATTCTGTCATTCTGTGATAATGAATGATAATAGAATATTTAATTAAAACATCCCTAATGTTTTCCAGTTCCTGGAAGAAGAAACATCTGCATCTGTAACTAACCACAGCCATTCAGAGCTCTGCTGCTGCTTAGCTTTTGCTGTTCCTTGTGCATTGCCAAGATGTCTTACAAAAAGCCAATACATTGTCAGGCAGAATCCTATTTTGGCCAACAGCTCCTCAAGCTAAAAGTAGGGTTTGAGGCTGCAGTGCTATGGTTTTATACATCACTTGTGTTCTCATTGTGTTGTCAGCTTGTAAGGACAGTGCCTAACAAAGTGCATCGCAGCCATGGCTATGGAGCTCCACCACTACGAGTAGCCTTGCAGGGTGTCACAGGGCAGGCTCTGTAAGTGCCATCCCAGCAAGGGCTGGGCCACTCACACAATGAGCCAGCCTGGCTCAGGGAGGGCAGGGATCCGAGCTGAGCCTTTGGTTTTGCACACTCAGGTTAAAAGTAGACGTGGATCGTGAGCGAGGAATGGTGTTTTATTCAGCAGCAAGTGATCTCCTTCAAGAGCAGCCTCTGTCAGGAGTAAGTATTTTGTGCACTGATGTCTGCTTTGTGCTGCTGTAAGAATTCAGAGCTGTATGCACATGGCTTTGAAAATGCATCTTCAACCCAAGGAGCCTTATGTTTGAATTTTATATATTGCACATAACAAGACAGGTCAAACAAAAGGACTATGGAAGTACTTCTTAGCCTGGAAAGAGCAAAACTGAGCTCAAACAATGCCTATTTTATGTCTTTTTCTTTGTAGAGGAGTTTGTAGGTAGAAAAGCAAGTACTTATTCTCATGACCTAAGATCTGACAGCAAGAGGAGTCACACGGAGCAGCCTTGCCAGTTCTTGTGACTCCTGACATTCAAAGACTTTATTACATGATTTGTATTTTGGTTTTTTTACTCCAGAAATTTTGAAAAGCACAAGTAGAAAATACTGGGCTGCTTTGGGGCAAAGTCCTTCAGATTCCCAGTGGTGCTGAATGATCAGACCAGCACAAACCCCTCAAGGGAGTTAAAACTAACTAGTTTGGATTCATTTCTCCAGCAGATTTTGACAGACTCGGTAATGACTCAGAGTTTGAAACTCAGCAATTGCACTAAGGTTCCTCTGTACTTCAGCCTCCTCCTGTCTACACCCTTCAGTCTATCCAGCACAAGTCCCAAAAAGGGCACCAAAACATCCCACAGCAAGAAGGAGGAAGAAGAACAGCAACCACAACTTGTACTTCATCCACAGCAAAACATGCTGGTAGGCTCAAAACTAATAATCCTCTGCCAGAATAGATAGTTTAGTAATTGGAGTGTTAGCATGGGCCAGATGAGCCACAAGAAAAAACACAACCAGTGCAGAAATCTCCCAATTTGGGGGGAAATAATGCTCTATTAGCAAATGCTAATGATTGCAATTTTGTCTGCTATATTGTGGATACAACATATTTTCCTACAGTGGCCTTGATGTGCTTTTCTCATCAACTCTGACCTGCTGCAAACCCCTGAAGAAAAATTTGTGGTTTTTGGAGCTGACCTAAATCAATAACCATGTATATACTGGACAAATGAAAATATTGCCAGAGACTGCAGTCCTTCAGTTCCTTGAACTAGATACAGGCAGTGCAAACACACAAAAATTTGGTTTGTTTTGGGTATACAAAAAAAGTCCTAGAGTCAAGAATTAGCTAGGGTGCAAAGAACAAGTAACAGTTGCATTTTTGAGGAGTGCTTTTCATTTCTCAGTGTTGATACACACATCTAAATTCTGTGTATACAGGAAGAAAGATTTGTGTGTTTAAGACAGCTTTGGAATGATGGTATTTGTCATCTTGGGAATTTAGACCCTTCTGTCTTGCTAGAGACTGTTTCTGCACTGTGGTTGACAGATTAGCTGTTCACCTTTACACTCCATCTCTGTGTACTGGCTTCATAGGAAATAGCTGTGTTTTTTCTTTAATTATAACACTCAATTCCAGTGGGAATTTGATTGCTGGCATGACACCTTTGGGTTCCAGTGGGAAAATGTGTGCCTGGGCCTTTCAACAGTGTTTACTTTGGATTTCCTGCACACAATGTCTTCATATGTGATGGTCATCTGAATTCTTTTTCCCACAGGTGAAAGTGTCATTCCACACAACTCTGGAGTTACTTACATATCAACATCTGCCAGATACCCAGCTGCTTCCTGGAGTCCAAGTGCTCCAGTTTGAGAATGGAGAGAGAAAGCTGAAGTTTAATCAAAATCTGGTCATTGAACATAGCAACAGTACTACCCAGGCAAGATCAGAATGATCATTCAGCTTCTCTGACTCAGAATGAATGTGCTTTAGGATTCACTTGGTTTTGAAATACAGCAGCCTCTAGAATCAATTGTGCATCCAGCTCAAGTGAACTGCCATGGATTTGTAAAGGGAGAGATCACTGTTGAGGCTGCAGGTGACTCTCAGGTGGACAGAGAGGTTTTGGGTCAGCACCCTGGTGCTCCTACCCCAGCTCACTGCACAGCATGACAGCCTTGATGACAGCTCAGAAGGCAGAATGACTCTCAGTGTCCTTCTAAGAGATGGGTCAGGCCTGTGCCAGCAAACATGCCAGCAACTGAGTCACCAAGCATTGCCTCCTGCAGCACCCCAGTGCTGCTTGAGAGTCTCCTGGGTTTGTGTAACTCCTGTGGTGTGGTCACAGCCCACACAGGGTCAACAAATGATCTTTTCCACATGAAAAGCTATAATCCCTCCCCAAGTTTTCAGCAGTTCCAGTACACTGCAGGCATTTATTTTTTCCTATCAAGTATTTCTGAGGGCTGATCTGGGTAAGAGCTGAGCACCATATCCAAGACAGTCATTTAATAATGATCTTGGGCAGTCTGCAAAACTGAGTGACTCACAGTGGGCCATATACAGTCCTGAGGGTTGATGAGATGCTGTCATGTCTGCATCTGTGGAGAAAACCCTAATAACAAATGAGAATGTTCACTCTGTGTTACTTCATTAAGACCAGTGTCTGGTTAGAAAACCTAACCCAAAGCAGTCAAACAAGCAACAACTTACAATCACTCAAAGCTGTAGAATGGGGAGCTGACTCTATGACAAAAGAAAACACAACTACTACTCTTGATACAGTGCTGGAGGTTAAGAATGTTGCAGCTGCAGCAGATATTGTTAAAGGTCTACCAAAATAAGGCAGGTTTTTAATCCTTTTTCTTTCCTCTGTTTTGCAGCTGGTCCCAGTGACTGCTTACCTCACTGTTCCCCTTCTGGAGCTCTCTTGCAACCAGCTTGATTTCAAGACCTGCTTTGTTGCACAGACCAAGACTGAACATGTCTTCCTGTGTAACAGGAGTGGCTGTAGAAGCTACTGGACTGCTGTGCTGGGTGTGCTGCTTTTGCAATTGGATTTCCTTGGTTTATAGTTTCACTAATCAGTGGTTTGGTTTTTAGTAAGACTGCATGCACTTGAACTCAATATGTAGCCATTATATGATGATGCTGGCTGCAAACACATCAGGTCTGCTTCAGTTCTCACTTAAATAGGCTTTTTCTCTTTTTTGGAGGTTAAGTGTATCCCCACTGGTTTCAGCAGTTGCTCCAGTTTTCAATCACAGCCTCACAAATAATGGGCATGCTTTGCTCATTTATAACACAGTCCTAAGAGGCAACAAGAAGCATTAACTCCTCGTGAGTTCTGAGTTTGTGCCTAATATTGTTAACAACAGATGAGCTTCAAAGCAAAAAAGATCAGGGCCTTATTATTTAGCTTTGGAGGCCACTGATCACTCCCCTTGATTACAGGACAAAACCAGGGCCTGGCCACACGTATAGAAAGCCTCTGACAGTGCAAGGCATGACTTATTAGTTGGCCAGCAAGGAGGCACATTGGTTTGAGTGCTCTGTGCTTTACAGTCTCAGGCAGAGGATCTTGTATTGCTCTGTTTGATGTTTGCTCCTTTCACTGCAGATGAACAGGAAAAGCACAACAGCTCACAAGTGTTTTCTGTCTCCCCTACTGGTGGTGTCCTGGAGGCACGAGAAAGGGAGGCCCCCAGCAAGCTCCTGCACATCAGCTTTACTGCCAGGTACAGTCAACAGCACTGAAGCCTTGCTGTTCTTGGGAGGAGTCACTGAAAGCAAAGAGCAATTCTGCTCTGTTCTTGTGTAACCAGGCTGCTCATTTTGCTTCCTTACACTTCCAGGCAGACACCCAGGATTGGCACTTTTTGGGTATAACCATGTTCCCTATGCTGTTCCCATAGATGGGATTCCTCTGGGATTTGGCACCCACAATTTCAGCTTTTATTTACCCACTGGAAAACATGCTGTTCCAACAGCTGTCACCAGACACTATGGACCACTGGATGAAATCCCTTTCTTTAGGGCAGTGGCTTCAGCAGGGGACAAACCTCAGGCCTGTAATTCAGTGCAGAGGCTGATGCAACAGTTGAGTCCTTTATGCATCCAGTACTTCATTAGGACAGAGGGAGGAATGTGTCTGTAGTAGTTCAGAATTCCAGTAGAGCATCTGTTTGTCACACAGGGAGGTGCAATGTCTTTTGCAGTCTGTCTCAGGGATGCTTCATTATCATTTATGTGGCTTCTTTCTAAAAGAAACTGTTGGAAGTCCTTTGCTTCCCTATATGCCTACAGAATACCCCCTGTTGAAGCAAACACTGAGTAAAATGTTGCTTTAATGCAGTGATACAATTTGTTTTTACTGTTGCTTAGCCTGGTGCAATGTTTAGTGTTACAATCAGGGTATTTTTGCTGCCTCAGGTCCTAAGGTTTTCTGCACAATGTGAGCTGCTGGCAAATGAGAGCAGAAAGCAGTCCTATGGACATCTAGTATTGTTCTGTCTATGGGCATCTGATCATTACCTTGTCAAGGCTAGGAATTAGTTGTACATGACAGAGCTAGTGACCCAAAGCCTTTAATTTCTTTGCTCTAATTAGGGAGATGCAACTCCTGTAAGAAAACTCAGATCCTGTTACAAGTTCTTTTCCCCCACCTGGTGACAGGCAAGTCTATCTCAGGGATTTCAGTGAACTCTGAGCTCTGCTGACAGGGAAGTTTCAAGAAGCAAACTATAGGTGACAATAAATTATTGTCGTAACTTCCATCTCATAGAATGGCCAGGGGTGGAAAGGACCTTCCAGTAGTAGCATGGCATGAATAAACAATTATATGCAAGGTGATTTTAATAATTAACCTCCCTAAATCAGTGGTCTTCCTGCAGGGGAATTTTGTATAACAAGTTAAAAATAGAAGTTGTGTGTCAGAACAGGCTTTTGCCTCAGGCTTTTACTACAGCACTTAAGACAGAGAAATCCATCAGGTGAATGGTCTCAGGAGTTGGGTAGCATTAGCTGTAGCTAAGTTATGCTTAGCACAAAACTACACTTGCTGTAAGCTTTCTGATGTTCATTTACGATCTGGACTCCACTGACTGACCCTTCTCTTAGGGGAATTGACAGAAACTTTTCTTTTCCCAACTTGGTCTGTCACAGAGATGAGTTTTCACATGAAGAAAGTGCAGGCTTTTGCTCCCAAACAATGGCCTCCAGCAGAGCTTTGTTGGTTTATTTTTCTAGAATAGAAATAGGGAAATACTCTAGTTCTTTCAAAGATGGGAGTTAATAATCCAGTGTCTTTACTTCAAGTACAGACTGGACCATTCTTTTCCAAGATCCTGCGTGTAGCTGTGGGACAGCACCCTGGGAAGTGAGATTGCCACCCACAGACTCAAGCCCATGGCAGACAGCAGTCAGGGGCTGGGACTAGAAGCAGCTAGTGGCTTAGGGCACTGTTCTCCACTTTGTCCTCTGCAGAGTAACTCATCTCATGCTTAAACACAGAACTGCAGCTAGCTGTAGCTGAACTTCTTGCTCTGCATTTCAGGAGTGACACTGAGTATGAGGCTGTTGTGACCATTACTGGAATGCTGGGAGAGAAACCTTGCAAGCTGCAGCTCAAGGGACAAGGAACATACGATGAGAAATATAAAGACCTCAATCTAATTTAAGCAAGACAGTGTGGGACAAGTGCAAGGTAATGGCTTGGATGCAGATGTGCCATCAGCTGAGCCTCTATTTTTTTCTGCTTCAGTTGTTTTAGTATGGACTGGAATGCTGGCAGAATGAAATTTTCAGCTATGAGGAAAAAAAATCTCCTGGTACTTTAAACATTCATCTTCTCATTCTGTGTTTTTAGTGCTGTGATAAGCTTACCTTACCCACAGAACCAGGCTCTGCAAAATCATCAGCTTGCAGTTGCAAAGCAGCTATGGTTAACAGAGTGCCTCAAATTACAATTAAAGGCTGTTCACATCTGAAAATGCAGCTTTTGTTTTGCCTTGTTTATTTGTTTAACATCCAAATGGACAATGACACATAATAAAAGCAGGAATTAGTGAACAGGCCAGCATTTCCCAGGTGGTTTTCTCAGGGCCTTACATGGAAAGGGGAAGACCCAACTTTTCCTGGACTCCTTGGAAAATTACCAACCTGCATGTCTCATCATGCTGGGGCACTGAGAAGATCCCTTTCAGCTACAGAGGGAGGAACCCCTTTCAATTCTTTTCCCCTCATATGGTTCCCATTTACTCCCACGTCTCTTTTCCATGTTTTTAGTATTACACTTGCTAAAGGTCACTGAAATTCCCACTTTTGAGCCTGTTAGGTTTTCCACTTCCATCATATAAAAGGTTTTTGTTAAAGGCATCATGACCTTCAACTAACAATCATCATCAAAATTAGACAAATATATTGCAAGAACCCAGTTGTATTATTAAGTGCAAAACCAAGATCCAGGAGAGAAGTTCAGCCTGTGTTACAAACTTAAACTTTTCTAAGATGTCAAAGACAGTGAATACATTTTGCTTTGAAACAGTCAGCTCTGACTTTTGGTTTATAAAAGAGCAGAGAAGGGAGACCTTTCCAAGATGAAATACACAGTTGTATCAGCACTGAAATACTGAGATGTTCCTGTAGTGCTTGCAGTAAGAATAATGCTGAATTCTGTTCTATGCTAGTTAAGTAAATATTAGGCATAAGCTTCTCCTCCAAGTTAGAGTCACACAGGCTGGTAATTAGAAATGTGTTGTAAAAGCTGGAATGGCCACTTTCAAACTCCTGGCTTCTAACAATCCTATTCAGGCACCTCCTATGTAAATTACATTTGAGTCCCTCCACTGGAGGCTTCACAGCAGCTTGGTTAGAAGTAGAAAGCTACAGCACATCCCCAGCACAGGGACAACTGTGACTGGGACAGGACAGAGTTGTGAAGGAAACAACACTGAGTCTGCACTGCTTTCAGAACAAGCTCTTCCAGACTTCTTGCAAGATGGTGAAATCCTTTAAGGAAACTCTGGAAAAGCCTTCTCCTGGGCTCTGATGGTTTTGTTTTGAGCCACCCTTTTAGACAATTTATCATACAAAAAATATTATACCATGACCTGCTACTCTCTGGTAATATTCACAGAATAAAGGGCTTGATTAAATTTGAAACAATCACCCATAAGGGCTTCTAGTTGAACTTCAGCTGAACTAATTACATTTCTCATGGCAGGATGCTTTTCAACTCTGAAGCAAATGCCAGTTTTGCATTTACCCACCTGCTTAGTGTATCTGTATGATTTATTCTACTTCACAATTTACACCTAACATTTGAAGATCTAGTAAGAAATCCCTGATTCCACTTGATTTCACAGTGCAAATCATTTGCTGTTAATAGAGAAGGCAGAGAAGGAGCTGTTGTGCTGTTTGCTCAGTACACTGGAGGTTAGTTGCCTGGGTACTCAAAGACTGCTGCAGCCCCCATGCCTGTCCCAATGCACATGGATACCACACCGTATGCTCTGCAACGACAAAACACATGCACTGAAGGAAAAGGCACATCAGCCTTAGATCAGCTGGGGCAAAACACAATGAACTGGAGCTAGCCACTCCTCTTCTGTATCACCAAGAGATTCTGACTCTGGAACAGGTCCTAGTGCCCTGCAGGGTGTTTGTTTGCAGAGCACATGGACACACACTTCTCTGCCTGCGTTCTGGGCAGAGCAGTGGGCCAGAAGAAAGCTCCTCAGCCACCTGCCTCTGACATACTAGCAGTGAGGTCAAGCTAGAAGAAATGCCTTGATTCAGATGGGTTGAGGGGGAAACTTCTTTCCTGCCTCCTACCACTGCTATTCATGTGGCTTTGCTATGTAAAAGCTCAAGGTAAATTTTGACAGTCAGGCGATGTGCAGTAGATTCCATGGAAAGCCTGATTTCAAAGCAAGCTCTTCCATTTCAGGCTGAAGTGGTTAATTGGTATTGCCCCATTTGCTTGGCATTCAACAGCCTGCAGTCACTTTTATCCTCCCACTGTAGGCCAGGGCACAGCTCATCTTAAGGTGCAGCCCAGTGACACTGTATGTGCCAGCCCCAGAGGGAGTAGTGACAGAGCCAGCCAGCAGCATCTACTGGGTTTCTTTCCCATGTCAGGAAGAGCCTGAGTCCTGGGCAGAGGGCTGAGGCAGACTATCACAAAGCTTGATGCAGCCCAGCCTTGCAGAGCCATCAGCTCTGACTGCTGCCTTGCTGCTCTAACATTGCATGGTGGAAATGTCTTACCCCTGGGGACACCAGCAAGGACCAGGAGAGACTCTGCATTCATAAGCATCAAGACCTTACACGGTCCTCCCCAAAGAGATCCTTTGGGCATTCATGTTCAGAGCTACCAAAGGGATGCAGAAAGCTTAACCCAACCTGATGGTTACTTCTGAGCTTCAGTTACTTACATACATAGAAGGCATCAAGGCTAATCCTGTTGCTCAGTGCTCACCTTTTCCCTCTGCGCTTCAGCTCATTGAGCAAAGTGACAACTTGACGAGTGCCAGTGCAGCCCAGTGGGTGCCCCAGAGCTATTGCTCCTCCCAGGGGGTTGACCTTCTCCATGGGAATGCCCAGCTTTTCAACACAGTACACAGCCTAGGAAGACACAGGAAATGGTTTCGTGGAGATGCTCTTGCCCTCGTAGTTCTCAGCACTCCTGCAAAAGCTATGAGGACTGCAGAGAAGACTGGTGGTATCACCCATACACACAAAGAGGGACAGCAAACAGCTGGGCAGACCATCCTAGGCAGGTCTAAGGGCTTCAAAAGATTTGTGCTTAAGATAAATTTAGCTCAAACTACATTTGCTATTACACAAACCTCACATTTTTGTGTCAGCTGCTCTCAAACAGTTTGTGCTTAGAGGCCTGACTCCAGCTAGATCAGTGGGAAGAACTACGTAACAAATCCAAAGCACACAAGAAGTGAGCTGAGCCCAACAACATTATCTCAAACTGAGCCCACACACTTTCTGATAAGCATGGTACAGGTTGTGGAAGATACAGTAGTGAAGTTTCTACATTTCATGAAGGACCTCCACACTGGTGAGTGCAACACAAGTCACACAGACACCAACCAGTAAGAAACTGCAGCTCTTGGGGAACAAATTTTGCAAGCTGGTATGAGAATATGGTAGTAAAGACTGCATTGTTTTAGTCAGTGGATATATTTTTCTGGGTTTTTTTGTTTGTTTTAATATTAAGCTGCATAAGCAGTGTCCTGCTTGTTTTTCTTTGAAGGAAAGGGAAAATAGTCTGCACATGTTATTAACATTTGGTTGAAGTTATGGAACGAGTTCAGATCGTAATTTGGAGACCAAGGTGAAGTATACTCACAGCTACCAATGCAGCAGTTCAAACAGGAAGATCACCCACCTGGCTTGCAAAGGCTTCATTAATTTCATAGATATCAATGTCATTCAAAGTCAGACCTGCAGTTCAGAAAAGTCAGGATTTAAAAGGAGGTATTTTTGCCTTATACTGTATCAAAGAGAATAATTCACTCAGTCTCCGTTTCACAGAACCACACAATCACCAAGGCTGGAAAAGACCCCCAGGATCATCAAGTCCAGCCTATGACCCAACAATACAGCATCAGCTAAACCGTGCCACTAAGTGCCACATCCAATCTCTTCTTAAACACCTCCAGGGATGGTGACTCCATCACCTCCCTGGGCAGTCCATTCCAGTGCCCAATCACCCTCTGTGTGAGGAAGTGCTTCCTAATGTCCAGCCTAAACCTCCCTTGTTGCAACTTCAGGCCATGCCCTCTTGTCCTGTCACTAGTGGCCAAGGAGAAGAGTCCAACTCCTACCTGACTACAACTTCCTTTCAGGTAGTTGTAGAGTGATGAGGTCCCCCGAGTCTCCTCTCAACTTTCCCTCCAGCCCCTTCCCCAGTCTTGCTGCTCTCCTCTGGACCTGCTCCAGCACCTCAGTATCTTTCTTGAAGTGAGGGGCCCCGAAACTAACTCCACTAATGACTAAAAGAGGTGGACCTTGGCTCCACGTGGGGCATCTACACTTGTGTGTGTGTTCATGTATAACCATGCCTCTCAAAGGTGAGTGAATGACAGCTTCAACAAGAGTACAAGAGAACAGCGTTGCAACAATCCAAGTCAGTATCTCCTTTAAGGTTCTGAATGTAAGTTCACTGGTTTTATGGCTGACAGCTGCACATGCTAGAATATTATCATCTTAAATTTCAGTCCACAGAGTCTGACTTGCCATGTGCTAAACACTCACTGAATGGCAAGTGGTTCTTACCTGCCTTCTCCACAGCTACTGGGATTGCATAGGCTGGTCCTATGCCCATCACATCAGGTGGGACTCCAACCACAGCAAAGGACCTGAGCACCCCCAGGACTGGGAGCCCCAGTTGTGCTGCTTTTGAGCGTTTTGCCAGGAGAACAGCAGCTGCTCCATCACTGACCTGGCTGGCATTACCTGTTGGAAGACATCTGTTAAAACCTTTTTTTGCCTAAGCATGTTCTGTTACAAGGCAGCTAAACCACAGAACACCACAAATTAACAACAGAGCTGACCTGCTGTAGTGCTGCCATCCTCTTTGAAGGCAGGCTTCAGCTTTGCCAAGCCTTCCAGGGTTGTGGAGGGCCTAATCCCTTCATCCTGGTGCACAGTGATTGTTTTTTGGTTGCCCTGATTATCTAGAACAGTAGTCTTCACTGGAACAATCTCAGTTGTAAACAGTCCCATCTGCTGAGCTTTTGCTGCTCTGTTAAAGGAGAGTATGAAAGGTTAAAAAATTCTGGCTGACATTATGGGCATTGTCCCCAGACCTGGGTCACAGGATCACACTTGTCTGGACAAGATCCCCCTTCTGTTCCCATCACCCTTTGTGACTGACTGACCATCACTGGCAGCATAAAGCTGCACCTGTCCCGTGGTACAGTCACATCACAACTGTAAGATAAAGGAATCCTAATGTTCAAACATCAATCCTTGTTTCTGAGAGTTTAAACAGGGCAAGTGGGCAAATGATTTCTAACAAGTTAAGGAATAGCTAGTTTCACTCATTCCTGACTTTGTTTTACTGAACACAAGTTGAGCTTTAGATGACAGACTTCAGGTATAATCTCCTGGTATTTAAATGCAACCTTTCAACCCAAAATGATGGCAATGTATGTTGCACTGTTCTGTGTGACTACCTAGGAGGGGATCACTTAATTTAGCAGTAGAGGTGCAGCCAAGATAGGGTCTGGGGCCTGAGAGAGCAGCATTGGCAGTAGAGGACAACTGACATGACCAGGATCTACCTTCCAGGAGCAGAGCTTCCTTTATAGGGAATATGAATTGGAGACTGAAAACTTGCTTTACCCCCTCATCACTTTACACTCTCACTAATAAAATGAAAATACTGAATGCTCCAGGTAAGTGAGAGTTACAGCCAAGAGCTGAAGGACAGACCAGTATCTCCACAGACATCCTGAGACCAAGGGCAGAAAATCATCCCCTTCCTCTGGGGAGACAGGAGGATCATGTTCACATCCCCCTGTGTGTTATCAGCTCCCTGTCAGTGAGAACAGCTGCAATGCCAAGTTCCCTGAGGAGCAGGGCCAGAACTGAAAGGTTAACTGGCCTGTGCAGTGCCTTCCTGTGTTAGATTGGAAGGTGGGGGGGTATTTTTACAGAGCTAGTAAAAAAAAAGTTAAGTTTAACTCTTTGATGGCAGCACCTTTAGTGTATCACCTCCCACTAGATTGCCAAGGCAGTCCCATGGATTTCAGGGAACAATTGAATCTGGCAGTGCTTTAATTTAAGAGGGCTGGACTCATTTGGAGCCAAACACCTGCAGTGAAGCCCAACCACTCTTCTCATAAGCTCAGCAGTTCTCTAGAAACAGTTACATTTAAAGATTCCCTCTTAGGAAAGGTTCCTTTTGCTGCCACTCCCACATTCAGCTTCAACTGATACTGAGCCAAAGCCACTATGAAAACACTGCATCATACATTCATTTTAGAAACCTCATGGAGGCTCTATCTTTTGGATACTGAAAAACACCAGGGCACTCCCTGCTCAAGGCTTGTGTGCTTGGGGATACATGTGCAAGGTAAGTCACACAATTCCCAGTACAGCTCTGGCCTTGGTGTCCTTGTCACACCACCAGGGACAGGCACTGATCTTTACCCAGACCTTCTCAGGCTGCTTCTCTCAATCTTAATGTTTGGAAGTAACAGGAAGGCTACACTTAAAAAACACATTGCTGCTTCCCAGGAGTGGCTATCTGCATTCCTTAACTAAAAGGTTATTAAAAAAAAAAAGAAAAAAGCCAAGCATTTACTTTTGTTGGGAAGCCAAAGCAAAGGCATCTTGCTTCTTTCGGGAAACTCCAAACTTCTCTGCCACATTTTCTGAGGTTATTCTGGGGAAAACAACATCACACAATTAATCCAACAGCACATCTACTGAAGCTGCAGTTGGCTTCTTCTAAGACAACACAAGGTACAAGCACTGGCTTCAGTCTCAATGCTAACCACTGCCTTCTCAAGCCAGAACTGTCTGGCAGAAGCAGATCCTGAATCAAACTAGGTCCAAAACAAAGCTCAAATCCACTTCAGTGGATTAAGTGTCTTAAGACATGGAGCTTAAGACATAAGACAAGGAAATCTTTCATCAGAGTCACTAATCTTCCCTCTAGCTTCACAGAATTCATGTTCTGCCACAGCCAAGGAGGATGCCAACACCCACAGATGTAAGTTCATCACATTCAGATTGATTTATAGCAGTGCAGTCACTGAGGAGAGAGAGCATCCAGAAAACCCTTAAACACTGGGAAGAAGAAACACTTACCCCATAGGAATGAGGCAGTCTCGAGCTTTGCTGTTGTCCATCATGCTGGAACTGATATCCCCAGGGTTATTTGCACTTCTGAGGGACATTGTTTCCACACTAAACACAGAAAATATCTGAATTTGCTTCCAATGCTTTCACACTATATTGGGGCATTAAGACTGATCAACACTCAGTATCTCGACAACATGCTTTCCTACAGAAACACAGCTAGTCAGTAAAAACTGGCTGAGGCAGAAGCTCTTCAACCAATGTAAGAATTGCCATGGAATGAAAAAAAGATTGCTAGACTATATTGGTCCTTGTTTTTCTAGAACAGGATACCAGTGTCAAGTCAACTTCTTGTGTTTCTACAGCTAGGGAGGAACTGCTAATAGTTTTGGCACTTCTGCTTTCAAATACAACAAGAAAGCTTAGGTCTGAGGGCTGGTGTTTCCAGGAAGATTGTCAACAGCCATAAAAATGCCACTTAGAGCTTAACAAGTGGTTGGCAGTATAAGAAGTGTATTAAGCAAGCCATGACAAAGAGACTTCAGTGAGTTATGCCATTTGCCTTTCACAACACTAAGAACCAAAGACATGGATCCCAGAGGCTGCAGTCTTTGATCTACAAATGAGTTAACAGATTGAAGGTACCCAAATTTCCTACAGAAATACAAAGCCATCACTTCAGACTAGTGAGATTTTGTGAAGTCAGTCTAGAATATGAAGCCTACAATGGGAAGAGGCCAGAACTTCCCACAATGAAACCTGGTGGCTTGCTCACCCAAAAGTGTAAAGGCTGGATCCCAAACCCTTTGAGCCTTTCAGTATCTTCAAGCATGTAATTTTGGTGGAGCAACCTCTTGAAACAAGTGTGTTAAACTGAACAAGTGAAAAGCATCCTCATGTGTTCAAGCACAAGCATTCCCCACAGACACCAAGTGCCCTGCCTACAGAAGGAACACACCTGTCTTGCTGAGCTGTTTACTTCACAGCATTCTAAGGAGGAAAGAACCTTTGCAACATCAGATCTTGCTCAACCAAGTAGGTGCAGGTGTTGAGAAAGCGTAAGTATAAACATTTTCCTAATGACTACCAGATGACTCTGCACAGGAATAATTCAAGGAAGACTTAAGAGTTACCAAAGTAAAGAAAAACTCAGTATTTTTACCCTCAGGATTATGGATTATTTTTGTTTAATTTGTTCTTCACAACTGAAGGTGTATGCAGTCACTAGTATTTCTCCAAAGCCAACCTAACACTCATGATGTTAGTCCTGAAGCAAAGAATAGTGTGCCCATTCAGTGCAGAAGAACCTTTCCTGTCAGTCTGTGGAACAGTTATTAGTAATAGAGCTGCTGGTCTTCCAACACACTAATGAACTGGAGATGAGTTCAAGAGCTAATTATGGCAGCCTCTTGCAGGATGTCAGAGCTCTGCACACAGGTGGTATCCTACAGTAGGGGCCAGTGGACCCCAATAAGACAAGCATTTTGCATGCCTTAAGATATACTCAGCCTGTTATTGCAACTCTAGCAGATGTCACCAAAACTTTCAGGGGAATGAGAGGATTTTCAAGCATCCTCCCTCAGACCCATTCAGATAGCCCTATCTTCCACAAAAGTACTCAGCAGCCTCTGGAAATGCACAAATTGCATTTGCACCCACCATTTAAATTCAGATCCTAATTTGAGAGTTTATTCACCCATTTGTCAATGAGGACAGTATCTATTCCCTAGGAGAGGGACAGATCAGGTTTGAAGGGTTTCTAACTCCTCACACAAAAGCTACTGCAGAGGGACAGACTGCAGCCTTCAGAAAGCACCATAAAAAGATTTTCTTACCCACAGGCCAAGCCAATATCATAAGATCCATTTCGGATGCCACCTGTAACAGCAGTGCATAAACATTCTTAGTCTCATTAGCAGCAAAAGCATTTCCATTCCAGCTGTGGTTTCATGAACACCTGAGGCACCACTACAGCCAAATGGGGCATCCATCTGCCCTCCCACCTGCAGAACATGAGCCAGGTCAAGGAGCTGATGGGACTGAAAACTAACTATGACCTGACATGCAACCAGAGAGGGCAGGAGCAACCCTTCCAGAAGCTACCTGATGTGAAAGTGATGATAGAACTCATCCTCAGAAAACCAAGTTACTTCCTGGGGGGTAAAGTATGTTAGTATGTTCGAGAATATAGAAGCACTCAACTAAAAAAACCTGAAAATTCCCAACACTGAGAAATATTATCACTATTTTTATTGCTTAGAGAGACTGGAGGACAAGAGAAAGAACTAAGCTGGGGCAAGCATCAGCTCTGAGCTGAGTACCCATAACACTTACCAGCTATGTTGATAATGGCCTGCAGCCCAGAGGAGCACTGCCGGTTCACGCTCGAGCATGGCACTGTCTCTGGAATACCACTGGAAAATAAGACAGTGTTGGCAAAGACTGTGCTGAAAATCATGCAACAAAATACATCTCTAAAGAGGACATGAAACCACCTGATTAAACTTTAACCCTCAAGATCAAGACAGATCCTTTTATACATTTGTTGACCTATTTGGTTCTGCAGCAAAAGAAATCAAAGTCCAAAGATAATTTCCCAGTGTGATTTGTGAGCAGCTCCAAGTGCTGTTTCCCCAGAGTTCCTCTGTAACCAGGACCCTATTGTGTGCCTAGCTTCTGAGTTCTTATTGGGGTCAGAAATGCTGAAAGGCTCTGCAATATTCATAATTACTGGTGGGCTGTGTCAGCACCTCTCTAAAGTGGTGGCTGTACACTGATTTACAGAAGCAAACAGCACTTAGCAACAGACATTAGTTGAAATACCTGGAAGCTGGGATCCAGCTCAATATAAGCCATTAATCACCAACACTGTGAAATCAATAAGAAGACAACTCCATGATTTCAAGCCCACAGAGAGCAGAGAAGCACAACCTTGCAGTATGGAGAAGCAGCAGGTGCAGCTAGGAGCCTATATAACAAGGCCTCCGCTTTAGAGACTCAACGCAGGTAGCCAAACAGACTGACTGGTCCCTCCTCTGACTCCCTGTTCTCCAAACTCTATGGTTCCCCAAATGCATGATCGAAGTCTAACTTCTAGGCAAAAGGTGATTTATTGTAACTTCCTAGTAGCACGAGACTCACAACCTCTGACCCAGTGCTGCTCCGAAGCTAATGCCTGAGAAGGGAAGGAGGAACCTTGATCTGGTTGAGAATTTACCTTAGAAACTGTGCAACTCTTGCAATCAAAGCACCAGCTCCAGGCTGCAGCACGTTTCCTGAGTGCAAAGATACGATTCCAGTCAATTGGTTGCTATTTCCCTCACTATTTGCTCCAGGCTTCAAAGGGATGTTGATACCACCACAGCTTGGTACCATCCAGCACCCAGATCAGAGCCCCACCACTTGACAGGACAGTTCTAAGATGCACTGATTTCACAAACCTACTGCTACAGACTACTCCCTTCCAGCCCCACAACACTTTAATGTATCCCATGGGACACCAGGAGCAGCCTGTCCCAGGGAGCTACCCAGCCAAGGAGTTTCATTTCTGGACAGAGGCTGTTCACTCACCCACACAGATGTCTCCCAGGGCCTCAGGACGAAGACTGACATCTTGAAGGACAGCTGTCATAACAGCAGACAGCAGTTCATCAGGTGTAGTATCCTAAAATCACAGGGGATTAGTGCTACTCAGTGAACAGCAGTAACTGCTCTGTCACTAGTTCACCTTTAGACTACTTCAGAGGACTACTGTAGAATGCCTAGGTACCTTTCCTCCACTTTTCAGCTCATGATGCTTGTCATTTTCCTTCAGAAAGAGAATCACTCTGCATGTTCTTTTACCCCAGCTATCTTCCAAGCACTGTAACACAGGCTGCTTTCTTACCTAGCTTGCTTTTAGATGGGCACACCTCGTAAGGCCTTCAAAAACCAAATGACTACTGTGAGATACCTGACAAGACAAAGCAGGCAAAGCCCCTCACTTTATTTTGTGAATAAATTAAGTGTAAGCCGTCAGCTGGTGGGAAGCATCACCTGTTTCTGAAGAATGACAAGCAATGCACATCCTTTGAGACCATCCTGGCACTGTGCTCTTGCCTCGGTCAGAGCCCCAGGACTCGGTGAGGAAAAGCGCAGCTCCGTGCTACTTTTCAAAGCAGTTGCTTCCATTTGGCCACAGCAGGTAGAAGCAGCACGGCAGAGACTTTCAAGGTGAGCTGGACACTCGTCGGTATACTGACCAACTTCTCGGGGTGCCATAGGTCCTGCTGCAGCTGGGCCACGCATCCCCGGGCATTAAAATCATCAGAAAATGGTCTTTTAGATGGTTCTAAAGCAGAGCACCGCGCCCAGAGACCAGTGAACGAGCAGAGACCCTGCTGCCGGCTGTGTGTGGTGAACAGGGGAGAGCAGGCGGGGGGTTCCCCACTTCCTCCCGTGGAGTCAGCAGCTGCGGTGGCGGGGCTGGCAGGGCCTGAATGCCTGGGAGGGCCCTGACCCAGCAACCTCTGTAGTCGGGGAAGCGGGAGGCCCCTATCCCCACAGGGGCCGTGTGGCCGTAGTACCGCCAGGCCCCGCAGCACTCGGGCGATGAGAGAGGTGGGCGGGCAGGGCCCCCCCGGGCCATACCTTGAAGCCGCCGCGCTTGGCGCGACCGATGGCAGTCCTCCGGCCGTGCACCACCACCACATCGTCAGGGCTGGCGGCCTGCGCCGACACCCCGGCGCGGCTCCCGCACGGCGCAGCCCGAAGCCCGGTGCCGGTAGCCGGTGACGACCCGGCGAGGTGCCCCAGCACCAGCTGCACCCCCCCCATCTGCCCCGCCGCCGTCTTCCACCGCCCCCGCCCC